>CAIGQZ010001336.1:1691212-1732148 GCA_903798205.1 Danio tinwini | reverse complement strand
TATATATATATATATATATATATTATATTATTTGCTGATATTTCTGAATGATACTAATATTTCACTGCTATTTCTATTAATATTAAAATATATATATAAAAAAATATAATAAAAATATTTTTGTAATCAAATTTTAGAATTATTTGCTGATTCTTCTGAATGGTACTATACAAACTCAATAGCAATTCAACAATTATTATATTTATTTTGCCATTTTCTCAAATATAAATTGTTTTACTTTTGAAACAGCAATGTTGAAGGTATAAATGTGTTCATCACCTGGCCCTTTCCCTGACGCCTCCAGTTTGCGCAGTTTGCTGATTTCATCTTCAGTAATGGTGGTCATGTCCCTCCAGAAATCCACATTTTTGCCACATTCCAGCTCCATGTACACCTTCAAGCAGTAACACAGACATCAAATCACACTGCACTCAAAAAACAACCAAAACCATCACTTATGTTACACAAGAAATATCATTACTTTACATATTTACAATACCATTATTGCAGTCTCTCTCATGACTCACCTTAATGTCCTCCAGCAGGTCGTCCATGTCTGTGACGGTCAGTCCGTTGAGGAAAGTGTACGGTTCGTGCATCTCCACAGACAGATCGTCATCCTCAGCGCTGATGTATTTCGCCAGCAGGTCAATGGGTTTCGCTCGGCCGTCCCGGATGCGGATCTTAGACCTGTGTCACATCACATTACAGAAAACATGCCATCATCACACATCTGCATTTATAAACAGCCACTAATTCAATTCAAGTTTATTTGTATAGCCCTTTTTTCTCACTATAATGTAAAGGGAATAACCTGAGTTTGGCCTGATGCAGATGAAAGTTGTCCTCTTGCTCCGCCCATGTTTTGAAATGCTCCGCCTCTTTCTCTCTCTGCAGCATCTCCAGCTCCTGCTCCCGCATGGCTTTCTCCCGCTCTCGCTCCAGACGCAGCTGCTTCACCTGAACACACAGCGCACACGCATTCACTGCAGCTCTGCTTTTTTAGCTTTCTCCAGATACAGTGACGAACAACAGTGAAAAACTTCCTTTTTACTTTTCTTAATTTTTAAGTATCCGAACTGTGGTCCGGTAAGTGGTTCAAGCACGCTCAGATTGTTGAGAATTCAGTCATTTCTACTTGTAGTGGAAGGATTTCTATGGCTGTTGCTGTTTTACATCTTCATTGTATTGAATCCACAGATGTGTACTGTATAAATACATGTTTAAATGTTACTGTATGCACGCATAGATAGACTTATAGGCCTACTATTAGTTTATAATCATTTTTATTTTGAAAAACTCTTTACTTTTCTACATTCCAAAGTATATTATTGTGTATTTTTGCTTCTTTAATTTTATACTAACACCTTACCTGCCAATATTTGTCTCCGGGGGTGTGGGGTGGGGATTTGGTAGGGGTGGAAGGGTTGGGGGTTTTGGTGTTTGTAATCAGGGGATGTTACATACTGAACTTAAAAGCTGCGGACTGGGGGGGTGGAGTTACGGGAGTTTTCCAGGAGAAATAACAAAACAGGAGGGTGGCGGAAGATGGGTCTGAAATACGTGAGACTCCCGAGAAAAACGAGAGTGTTGGCAGGTATTACTAACACGTCATTTTTTGGTATGTTCAACTGGAGAAGTTCTGCTCACAGATTGTTTTCAACTCCAGTTAAGCATTAGTTGATTCAAATGATCCGTTCAGAGCTAATATCCAGATCAATAATTCAAGCTCAAGTTTACTGTAGTGCATTAATTAACATCTGAATGTAAAATCTAAACTCAGTGTTAAAACCTTACATTCATTCATTTGCTAGATGCTTTTATCCAAAGCAGCTTAAAAAAAAGAGGATAATACAAACTTCAAATATGACACTTCAAATCACAAAAGATCATTGCCAATGCATCATAAATATATAAATGATTATTTATTACATATTTGTTATTACATATTTGATTGTTGCCTCATTTCATTCATTCATTTATTCATTTTCTTTTTGGCTTAGTCGCTTTATTAATCAGGGGTCACCACAGCGGAATAAACCGCCAACTTATCCAGCATATGTTTTACACAGCGGATGCCCTTCCAGCTGCAACCCATCACTAGGAAACATTTACTCATGCACACTATGGACAATTTAGCTTGCCCAATTCACCTATATCACATGTCTTTGGACTGTGGGGGAAACCGGAGCACACAGAGGAAACCCACACCAACACAGGGAGAACATGCAAACTCCACACAGAAATGCCAACTGACCCAGCCAAGGCTCGAACAAGCGACCTTCTTGTTGTGAGGCGATTATGCTACCCGCTGCACCACGATGTGGTGACACCCTGCCTTATTTCAGGTTAACTAAATTGTTTTGGGTCGTGGGGGTTGTAATGTAAAGCATTTGTCATTATTCTGAATTCTACAGTGATTCAAAATATTTTTCATTATCCATTTTTTGTTCTTTTTTACTATAGATTTTTATCCAACAATGAAAAACAACATACTAAAAAACTCATTTAAATTTTTTAAATAAAACAAGCTACTATTACAAATGACATGAGTGTATGAAAATATGTACAAAGGAAAAGGATAAAACCGAGTTGTTTTAATAGTTCATAAGTAGTTCATAGTTTTCAAGTGTTAATAACCAATGAAACCCTTTTAAAATCCCTTGTTTATAGTTTATCCCACCAGATTAACTAAACATACTTGACACTAAATAACAATAAATAAATCTTTCTGAATTTGAAAGAAGTCTTTCTGAATTTTGTAGCAATTAATTTTCTAAATTAAAACACTACGATGTTAAGAAGTGTTTGGTACCTTTTGCAGTTCCCTGCGGTTTTCCTCTTGGATGTGTTTATTTCTGTCCTTCAGATTTTTTTCGGACAAATGGCCGATGCCTTTCTTCTCCAGCGCCTGAGAAAAAAAAACACACACAGTAAGTGATTTATTCCTGTCATCTTCACAAATATGGTATATGAACATAGACTTTTAACTTTCAGTCAGCCAGCCCAAGCGCATCAGGTGAGCTGTTGGCCATTACATAATCTCCACCTTTAAGATTTGATTTCTTTAAAAATCTGCAATCTTCACTGCCTGGTTGATTATTTTAATTCCATTACATCGATGCTGTAAAAAGAACCTTACGAAATGGAAAAGTCAAATAAACCTTTCACCGGAAGTTCATCATTGGCTGAAAAACACTAGCTGTGCATATTAGGGTTGGGCCGATAGACGATGCCATCGTCCATTGCCGATGGCCGATAAACTTCACGATGCTGCTGAGCGGGCATCGCGATCCATCTCCCTGTCCCACATTTATATTGATATATAACTCATTATTTGCATGTCATCTTAATAGCAATAACGTCTTTTCATGAGCTGTGTCAAATTTTACATATAGCTGCCGCTTACATGGCTGACAGCATCGTGAGGATTAAACGAAGGATTATACAGTACCGCTCGCCCATAAAATGTATAGATTCAGTGGCAAACGCTGTTACCTGCAAACCCCGTCCCACAGATTTTACAGTGAATGGCTTTAGTTATTTTCATAGCGGACGTGAAGTCTTTTATCCACTCTTGGAGAAGTGTAAATGGTGGATTAACATTCAGCACGATCACTAATAACATGTGCCATGATTAGTAACTTTAGGTGGTTTCTAAAACAAAATCTGTCAGTGTTATTTTCATTCTCTCATCTTCAGCGCTTCACATTTTCGAGGTTGTAGCTCCTGTCATCTAAAGGCAGAAGGCACTGACTGAGTGATTGACAGCTGATATTAACCAATCCATTCGCGTTCAGTTCTAGAGCAGTGGGCCAATAAGAAGAGCACAAAGGCAGGGCAATTCTTTACTTCAGCAAGTCCACAATCACATAACAACTGTTTTAATCTGTTCCTGAACGCTGCTTTTGGCGTTTTTAGATTTAAAGGTGCATTCTGCATAAATGTCTCCTAAATCTGCACACGCGGTGAGGATTTTGCAGTGAAAACAGGTCGCACGGCAACAATTTATGCACTTGCACAAATGCTTTTAAATATATTTTTAGGTTGCATAAAATTTCGGGCGCATATGCCACCAAAACGGTCGAGCCCTAGCATCTTTACTTGTTATTATTTCCTTATAATTATAATAATAAAATAAGGAGGTTATCATCAATCACAATACAAATTACAGTGAACTCCAACTCTCGTCTCCTCCTCCAGCTGTGGGAAAAAGCCATTATAACAACACAAATCACTCCGCCTATTCGTGCCAGAGTCCCGCAGAAAAAAAGTGATTGACAGGTGATAATTTGTGTGTAACTTTATTTATTTATGGTTTGGTTATGGGTAAAGCAAAGACCATGTGGGTCAGGTAGTGAAAACAGTAGGCTACAATTAATTAATTTCGTTATGAATTAATCGATATTTATCAACAACCACCCCCACCTATGACGACGATGCCATCGCCCATCGCGATGTTTCACATCCGTCATCGTACGATGCCAACATCGCCCAACCCTAGTGCATATAACGTGTATCATGAAACATTTGTGCTATCTCACCTTCTGCCAGATGAAGGTCCCAAGCAGGTTGTTATCTCCAAAGGGATTGTCCGCATTGGTGTAGCCCATGTACTCTTCGCTCCAGCCCATCTTCTCTCTCTTCTTCCTCTCCTTGGCCTCTTTCTTGGCCAGACGTCTGGCTCTCTTCTCCTCCGGCGTCTCCAGCGCCTTCATCAGATCCCTCTGTTTCTTCTTCTCCTCTTTGGAGGATGAACCACCCTGTGTGGACTTTCCTCCATGGTCAGAGTCGGAGCTGGAGGAACTGGAGGATCTGGATTGTGAGCGTCTGCGTCTGTCTCGATCTCTCTCTGTGCTGTTTCTTCTCCTCCTCTGGTCTCTGTGTCTCTCCCTGCTGGAGCTCCTGCTTTGTCGTCTCCTCCGTTCTGTCTCTCTTTCTCTCTCTCTGCTCCTGCTGGTTCTGGATCGGTTTCTCTCCCTGCTGGAGTTTGCGCTGGAACCTGAAGAACTTGTGCTCCTTCTTCTCCTGCTGTCCTTTTCATCATCGTGTTTCTTCTTCAACGCTTGTTTCTTCTTATCATTGTAGTTGTCATCTGAAGAGCTAAAACATTAAGAATATGTTTCAATCACATACGAGGGCCAGGCAGAATATTAGGACATTTTCTTTGCCGTTTCTGTGCAAAATTTTGTCAAAGAAAAAAAAAAAAGTAGATTACTGCAGAATGATTTTGAGAGTGTAGAAATCGAAAATGTGATGTAGGCAGTGAAAAATAATAACTTTTAAGGTTTACAATGCAAATCTAATTAGATCCACTTGTTTGGTAAACAAAGCGAGTCTCTCATATCACATATCTAAGCCTGTCATGATATCTATTTTTAGTTGTATGATGTATTGCACCAAAATATATTGCGATGAATGAGATTGTTGTTATTTTTTGCCACTCATTATATAATGCCAGACAATGCAATATCATCACGATGCAAGTACACTCTTCCAATGAACGCATAATATTTTATTCTTAAGAATATTTCATTTAATTATAGCCATTTTAACTATTTAATAATAAGGCATTGGGATCGGAATGTGAAAGCGCATATCCTAAATAAATAATACTAAATATTAAAGCAACAGCAACAGAGCAAAAAAAAAGCAACAGAGGCTGCAATATCTACTAGGAGATCTATTTTCAGTTGTCAGACACCCACATGAAAATATACTACAGTAATTTATAGTAAATACTATAGTGTTTTTAAACCATACTGACACCACCAATATCATATATTCAGCTAAAGTGTTGCCAGAATTGTTTTTTATGTATGGGCAATATATATTGCATCACCAAAAATGATTGAGGTCATGTCCATGTGTTGTGCGATAAGTCCATACATTGATTATTGCGACAGGCCTACATATATTTACTAAAAGACTGAAAATATGACCATGCAAAGTGTATCGTACATAAATTCTTAAACAGTTTCTATTCAGTGAGACAATATGAACAATTTATAAAATATTACTTGCATATATTGTTCCTCATTTTGTGCTATTTTCAATCTTGTGGAGGAAAAAAATTTGCAGATTTTTGCAAAATAATTTTGAGAGTGTTGGAACAAAAAAATATATAATTTAATTTAAGATTTACAATGCAAATCTAATTGGATCCACTTCTTTGGTAAACAATGCAAGTCTCTTATATCACCATATATCTACTAAATGACAGAATATATGACTTTGCAAAATGCATTGTACATAAAACATTAAACAGTTTCTATTCAGTAAATATGTATAAAATATTATTTATAGGATGTTTCCCAGTGATGGGTTGCGGCCGGAAGGGCATCCGCTGCGTAAAAACATGCTGGATAAGTTGCCGGTTCATTCCGCTGTGGCGACCCAAGATTAATAAAGGGACTAAGCCGAAAAGAAAATGAATGAATGAATATTATTTATATTATTCCTCATTTTTGTTATTTCTACGAGGATTTCGTATAGGAAACCTGCACACTTTTGCCAAATGATTTTGAGAGTCTAGAAACTAAAAATGTAATATATGACAAAAGAATAACTTTTATTTAAGGTTTAATTTTGTTTTTTACAACAATGCAATTCTAATTAGATATTCTTGTTTGGTAAACAAAGTAGATCTCTTATATTATCATACACTCTCAAAAATAAATGTACAGGAGCTGTCACTGGGGCAGTACCTTTTCAAAAGATACATATTTGTACCACAAAGAATCCACATTGGTACCTCAAAGAGACATATTAGTACCCAAAAGTACCTAATAAGTACTTTTGAATTACCATTATGAACCCTTCAGGTACAAATTTGTACATTTTGAAAAGGTACTGCCCCAGTGACAGCTCCTGTACATTTATTTCTGAGAGTGTATATCTACTAAAAAACTGAAAATATGACTTTGCAAACTGCACTGTACAAAATCATTGAACATACTTATATATTCAGTCTGACACTATGAAAAATATATCAATTACCTATACTATTCCTCATTTGTTGCTATTTCTACGCAGAATTTTGTAAAAAGATATTTTTTTTTGCAGAATGATTTTGAGAGTGAAGGAATTAAAAACGTAATAGATTATGAAATGATAATAATAACTTTTTAAATTTGAGGTTTACAGTGTTACTTTGAGATTTGAGACTACTTCAATCAGAGTATATACAGGAATCAGACAGTAAAATTCAGAACCTTTAAAGGCATTTTTAAGACTCTTTCCATATATTTTAAGAGCTTAAAACCACTTTAGGTTTCAACCGGAAACACTGGTGAGATTTTAACTTACAGTATATTTACTAACTATTAATGTAAGAAACTAATCCAAAACTAAAACATTATTCATATACTGAATAAAAATCGATTAAATCTAGCTAATCCAGCAGGTGGTGCCTATAGACCTGCAGAAATAATGGTGTTGCCTTGAATACTGCAGTAAACAAAGCAGCATGATATCAAATCTAGTAGGATTCATTGATTTTATAAACTACACAGCAACCTGATATTTTCAGATTTAATTCAGGCAAACTTTAGCATACTATGCATAATCAAAAATTATATCAAGTGTAATGCCTTACAAAATAGCATTTAAGACTTTTTAATACTTTTTAAGGGCCTTAAATTTCTCTACATTGATTTATCAACTTTTAATACTTTAAGACCCCGCGGACACCCTGTCAATACTCTGAGACTACTTCTACTAAACACAAAAGAAGACATTTTGAAATGTTGGAAATCTGTAACCATTGACTTCTATAGTATCTATAGTATGGAAGTCAATGGTTACAGGTTTTTCGCTTTTTTCAAAACATCTTTTGTGTTCCACACAAGAAAGAATCTCATGAAAGATTTATCACCATTAAATAAAAAAAGAAAATAGTGAGTAGGCTTTCATTTTTGGGTGAACTAACGTTGTCCTCCTTTAAGGTTAAACTGTAAGTGTCATTAACAAAACAGAAGAGAACTGGTTTGGAATTTTTTTTAAATGACAAATAATCCTCAGTAACGTTTACAATCTTGACTGTGGCCAGGCTATTATTGTTACGTTATTGTTTGTTATAAATTATTTAAAATCCATTTTTGTGCATACGTATTGATGTATCTATGTGTACAATAAAACACTGGGGTAAAGTTGGTTTTATATTCGCACATTTGGACTTTCTCCATAATAATATCATTTCAGAAAAGGGAAATCATGATATCATCCAGTGACTAGGCATGGGCCGGTATAAGATTCTGACAGTATGATAACCTTGGATAAAAATATCACGGTTTCACGATATCACAGTATTGTGATTACTGCTCTAAAATATATTCTTTTTAAATGTCTGTGTAAAAAAAATTGAACACAATATATTTTATTTTGAGAAACATTTATAATATTTTGGAGCAGTAAACGTGCCAGGCCAAATAATGAAAATGAATCATTGATGTCTGCTGTCTTCATTAGTTTCAAAAACACATTTATTTACAATTTAAAATGGTATCTTAGGATGTCTTTTCTGCTGGAGATGCTGTTGTTAAAAAAATTGAAAAAAAAAAATTCGTACACATACCTTAGGAACGGTATTAAGTGAAAATTTTGGTAGTATGAAAACCTTGACTTTTCCAAACCGCGGTATACCTTAAAAACAGTTATTGTCCCATGCCTACCAGTGACTATCAAAATAAAACATCGTTCACAGTCAATTAAATAGTGCTAATGTTGTTTTGAAGTCATATTTACATGCGATTATAGGCCAAATATTAACTTTGCCTCAATCAATAAAACATACAGCAGTCAACATTTGAAGTGGATCTAAATAATTTGTCAGTATTGCTTTAAGACAAGAATGGGTGTTGTTCAGCAGCTTTAGGACAACTTTGATAATGAGTTTGAGCCACTTCAAATGTTCCCTACTGCAGTATTATTTACATTTTTACAATGTTTTTAATATTGGTTTTATATTCGTACTTTAGTTCATTTTTTTACAGTGACAACTTGTGACATTGGGGCGACACAGTGGCTCAATGGTTAGCACTGTCGCCTCACAGCAAGAAGGTCACTGGTTCGAGTCCCAGCTGGGTCTGTGTACAGTTTACATGTTCTCCCCGTGTTGGCGTGGGTTTCCTCCGTGTGCTTTGGTTTCCCTCACAGTCCAAAGACTTGCGCTATAGGTGAATTGATTAAACTAAATTGGCCGTAGAGTATGAGTGTGTGTGAATGAGTGTGTATGGGTGTTTCCCAGTACTGGGTTGCAGCTGGAAGGGCATCCACTGTGTAAAACATATGCTGGATAAGTTGGCGGTTCATTCCGTTGTGGCGACCCCTGATGAATAAAGGGACTAAGCCGAAGGAAAATGAATAAATGAACTTGTGACATGCTCTCTACATTGTTTATTACGCTACTTTAAATATTCTGTCTAAAATCTCATGTAAATCTGACTTCAAAACATTGTTAGCAATATGTAATTGACTGTGAACAATGTTGTACTTTAATAGTCGTTGGCTGCTAATCTGATTTCACTATTTATAATTTACAAACAATACTTTTCTGAAATTATATTAAGTAGAAAGTCCAAATGTGTGAATGTAAAACTAACTATACACCAGTAATTTCCACGGATACCCTGTTATTGTATACACATGTAAGTATATATTTAGCTGTCTTAAAGTACCTGTCTCTGTTTCTTCCGTGTGTGTTTCTGTGCTCGCGGTCAGAGTCGCTGGAGTGGCCAGACTCTCTGCCTCTCTGTCGGCTCGGGCCCGCGGAGCCCCCGCTGCTCCTGGAGCCGCCGCTGTCGGACCGCGCTCGCCTGCGGGAGCTTTTCACTGGAGAGCGGTTGCGACCGTGTCTGTCCACGGGCGAGCGATCATGTCTAACAGCACGGGCTCTTTCCCGAGAGCGGGACCGCGATCGGCTCCTACGATGCTTCTTCGATCCCATGTTTTCAGGTCCTGACCGCGCCGCGTCGCGTAAATAGGTAACCTTAGTTCACAGTGTTTTTAATACTAATCAAATCTCTTAAATTAATCACGTGATAGGTGTATGATGTAAAAAAATATATGAATAGATATTTTTTATTTAAATTAAGATACATCGACTTTTATAAGTATTTAAAATGTACATCGATTTTGATTTGTAATTTATATCAGGCACTGAAAAGGGCACCTCATGTGAGGTCCTTTTTGAAGCGAAATGTTGACGGCTTGTTTTATCGTCAGTTTTATAACCATATCACATCTCGTGTTTGATCTTCTCTTGCAAAATATGGCTTCGGCAATACATTCATCTGCTTAATTAAAATGCTATATAAAGATATTAATAGTACTATATCACTATCGTATGGGACAACTCAGAGATTCAATATTTTACGAGGAATTAGACAAGGGTGTCCCATTTCCCCTTTCCTATTCATCCTAGCTGTAGAAATGCCTGGTATTTTGATTAAAAACGATAGTAGTTTCGATAAACGATAAACGAATCTCTATTATTCAACTGGCCGATAAAACACTGTAAAACCCAACAGTCAACTTCATCGAATGAAATGAGTGTAGTTAACTCAAAATTGACTGAAAATTAATTCTACTCATTTGAAAAGAGTTTTGAACTTAGTGTTGAACTTAATGAGGTAATTAAATATCTCAACTTAAACAGATTAAGTTCACACAGTTCACAGTACTTATTTTTTTTACAGTACTTGGTTGGTTTGAGTTCTCTTCAATTATTGATTATTACTGTGCTCTAATTAATTTACTCAAATGGATTAAGTTCACAGTACTCAATATGATTCGTTTTTGAACTTAAATAGTTTGTTGCAATCAGTTTCCTCAAATGGTTTGAGTTACCTTAACTTTTTGGGTTGTACAGTGTACAATCCTCTTTTTAAAGGACAAATTCCAAATTGACAGCCATTCTTTTAGTTAATCTCTTCTCCAATGCATCTGGACTACACCTAAATATAAATAAATGCGAATTAATTGCAATTCATGGCAGTGATTAAGACTCTTTATGCAATATACCGGTTAAAACCTCTGTAAAATACTTAGGAATTACTGTTGCTAAAGACGGTTATCTTCATTCATTCATTTTCTTTTTGGCTTAGTCCCTTTAATAATGTGGGGTCGCCACAACGGAATGAACCGACAACTTATCCAGCATATGTTTTTCTGCAGCGGATGCCCTTCCAGCTGCAACCTATCGCTGGGAAACAGCCATACACACACATACACAAATTTATGTGTGTATAGTTGCTAAATTTATAAGCTAAATGGACAAATTTAGCCTACCCAATTCACCATGTCTTTGGACTTGTGGGGGAAACCGGAACACCGGGAGGAAACCCATGCAAACGTGGGGAAAACATGCAAACTCCACACAGAAATGCCAACTGACCCAGCCGAGGCTCGAACCAGCGACCTTCTTGCTGTGAGGCAACAGCACTACCTGCGCCACAGCATCGCCACAGTAATCTTAATTTACAGAATAATTTTGTGAATACATTTTCTAAAAGCAAAAATGGTTGGTTACAAAGAGATGTCTCAATATTCAAACCATATTTTTTGAGCATATTTTCTACAATTGCATCAACTCAGTTATTTTGGGCTCATGTACATGACAGAATGTCTCATGTCAATGTCCATGTAAACCCCTTTTTGCTGTAAACAAGTTAAATTTGGTGTAAGAGGATTGTACACAGCATTACCTGATTAAAAACCTTTTATGCTTTGCAAAATTCTTCATTTATAAATGTAGGTGTTTGAAACCCTCCTTCTATTTTACACTTTATTATTGAACTTGCTGTTATGGCTTCATCACTTAGTACTTTGTAAAATAATAAAGCTACTAAAGTAGCTACATTTTTCAGTGAGTTTTGTACCCTATAGCCCCTTCACAACCCTTTGAAGGTTTATATTTTTACAATTTATTAGTTTTTATGTTATTTATTTTTATTTATTTACTTATTTTACGTCAAGTACAATTGTCATTACCACACTGTTGCTAAAGACAGTAATCCTAATATTCAGAATAAATTTGTAAATAAATTTCTAAAAGAAAAAAAACATTCTTAATGATTGGTTGCAAAGGGATGTCTCAATATTCTGACAACTTTTATTAACCAAAATGTAACGGCTATCAAGACTTGTTCACCCAGCCTCTTCACTAGCTATCCCCCCACATTTAATAAAAGAATACAGTCGTGCAATGTTTTTAATTTGTCTGGAAAAGTAGGTATCACTACGTAAACAAAAATGATTTGGTTCACAGTTATGAAGAAGGGGGCTTTAATGTTATTGACCTGGAATTAATAAACAGGGTCCTAAAATGCAATGGCTAAGATCCTTTTTTTTGTAATACAAACAGTATACAGTTTCTTCTGTAGTATTTTGCAAAGTAGGTAGAATTGACTTTTTAGTCAGATGTGATTTTGACCTGTCTAAACTGCCTCTCAAACTGTCTTTGTTTCACCAGCAGGTCCTATTGTGCTTGAAACTAGCCTTTTCCTACAATTTCAGTCCTCATAAAACTTGTTTATGAAACAATCGTTTTATTTTATATCGCAATAAGTCTTTATTTTATTAAAAAAATTGGGTTAAAAATATATATTTTTCTTTATTGGATATGATGGATAGCCATTGTGACATTCTTAATTACAATAACTTCTGATTAAAACATGGTTTTGCTTGTCACCCTAAAGAGATTTACACAATTATTAATGCAATTCCTAAAAACATCATAGTATTGATCAAATGTATTCTTTCCCACTATTCTCTAAAGTTTTCTCTTCATCTCTGGTTTTGGGCACTTGTTGATTTAGAGATCCAAAATGTAATAGTAAGTTTTTAAGGAATATTCGTATTCAAAGGCTTCATCCTAACCAGCTCAGACGTCACTCTTATTTGATTTTAATTCACAGGAACTGAAAAATAAAGTAAAATACGGACACATTTCTTATCCAATTCTCCCCAAAATTAAAGAGATTCAGTTTAAAATGATTAATGATGTATATCCATCAAAATAATCCCTGAGATTAAAATTTGGTATTGAGGATAACTCTTGTCAATTTTGTGAAAGTGATATTGAAACCACTTAGCATATTTTCTACAATTGCATCTACTCAGAGTTATTTTGGGCTCATACACGACAGAATGTCTCATGTCAATATCCATGTAAACCTTTTTGCTATAAACAAGTTCAATTTGGTGTAACTAAAGAAAATGGTACACAGCATCACCTGGTTAATAAACTTTTTTTGCAAAATTCTTCATTCATAAATGTAGGTTTTTGAAACCCCCTTGTATTTTACACTTTATTAATGAACTTGTTATTATGGTTTCATCCCTTACTTTGTCAAATAATAAAGCTACTAAAGTAGCTACTTTTTTTAGTGAATTGTGTACCCTATAGCCCCTTCACAACCCTTTGAAGGTTTATATTGTATAAACTTTTATAATTTATTTAGTTATTTTTATTTTATTAAATTAAATGTATTTATTTACTTATTTTTTTAATGTCAAGTACAATTGGCAATACCATACGTTGTTTTTTTCCCCATATATTTTTTATGCCTATTGTTAGAATTGTATTACTTCATGCTTGTTTTATGCATGTAAGGCCTTTATATATTTCTTTGAATATAAAAAAAAATCTTGTGTCTGACCCTGAACCGCACAATTTTTTTTTTGTTGCAAAGAAGATAAAAGAAGTATCTTTTAAACTAATTCATAAATTCTATCCGGTTAAACATTTTCTCGGTAAACTTAAAAAGGATATTGATATAAATTGCACTTTGTTCTTTGCTTTTGGAAACTGTAACGTTACCCTACATCTTTTGGCACTGTGGTTATGTTAAAAAGCTTTGGTATGATGCCTCTGTCTTTATCAAAAAAGGCACTCTTTAATTTTAATTTGCATTTTGAAAAAGTAATTTTTGGATATTTTCATTACGATAATCTGAATAATTAAGTTTTTGTTATTAATCTATTTATTTTGTTGATTAAGTTTCATAATCATGTGTAAATTTTCCAACAACAAAGAAAACAGTTTTACTTTGTTTTATAAGGAAATAAAAAATTTGTACTATTCAACGTAGTGCCATTAAAACTGTCCATTTGTGCTCTATTTTCAACATTTTTGATTAAAGGTCCTGTTTGATAAATTTTTTGAATTTTATTTAATCATTTATACTCTTGTTTTTTGTGTTTGTTTCTTAATTTTTATTCAGTGATTAATATTTACCTTCTATCACACTGGCATTGTTTTGTTTGTTCTATTGTCATGTATCTCTCGTGTTTGATAGGAGCTTTCAATAATAACGTGATGTACTTTATTCGTTAATGCACTACTTTACTGCATTAAACACAGTAATAAAACATCACAAACAACGAACAAAGATAAAACCACAGTCTCTGGATAAAACACGATTCAAAACAATTTACTTGGCTTTAACTCGTAATTAATAAGTCAAAATGGCTTTGATTTTCCCCTTTTAAACTCTTAACTCAATTGATGTCGTTCTAGTCTTGCCTTTATATGCTTCGCATTCAAAAAGCTGCCACAGTGGAGTGAATGCTTTTCTTAATTTTAATGCATTTACGGCTCTGGAGTTTTCAAATGAACAATTTAAAGTGATTTCTATGTGATCGAATTAAGACATGTTGTTTTCCACGCATGTATCGGCAACCTGTGCGTTTTATTCTAACTTCAAACGACTGTATAAACTAGATAACGTGTTGGCCGTAGTGCTCAAAGCATGGCTCAAAGTCAGGGGTGTTGCAAGAAAGCTCTACTGGGGCGCGGGACGGGTGAATGTTTTCTCCGCGCATGCGTCAGTTTGTTTTCGCTTTAAGTACATTGGATTCGTGTTGATTCGGTTTTACATAGAGAATAACGTCTTTGTTCTGTGATTACCGCTCGTAATTAATACACATATAAAGTAAACTGATGCTGAAAGCAGTTTACTGGATCTTTGGCGATTTTTACTGGGGCTGGGTCTAGCGACGCCCCTGGCCGGAGCCGAAGTGATTTATTTTGTCATAGTTAAACGAAACTATTTCTCTTTTAAAGACTGCTGACCTAACATTAATGACCGAATGACTTCACTGTCGTTTCACATATTAGACTTTATATTTCAAAGTCACCATCAGCCATTTCATCTGTTCAGCCATTTCATCTCAATGTTTGCTATGGCTGCAGACCATCTTGTGTCCTTAATTCTTCTCCTCATCATCTTGAACACAGGTAATACATCTAAAAGTATGCTGTTTTTTGTGTTTTATCGGTTTACCATCCAATTTAAAACTTCTAGAAAAGAAAAAGCCATTTGGTATATCTATCCTCTGCTGAAAAAACAACTAAAACCAGCGCTTGACCAGCCTAAGCTGGACATAGGTTGTTTTGGCTGGGCTGGTCAAGCTAATTTTAGCCATAGACTGTAGTTTAACCCACACTAATGTTACCATACTTTTAATCAATTTTAAATGTTTTTGGGAGTGACGGGGCCACTTAGTCACTAGGCTTTTACTTAACATAAATGCAGACGAGGTGGTTTTGTCCAGGCAGGAGGGCAGAGACGCACGACCACTCATGGAATGCGTCCGAAATCCCATAATTTTGTAAGAATTCCTAAATGGGAAAGTATTTGGTCATTACCTCACAAATATTTGGTTTCAAATAAGATAAAAGAAATATCTTTTAAACTAATTCATAAATTCTACCCGGTTAAAAAGGATATTAATAATAATAATACTTGTTATTTAAAGCGCCTTTCAAGAAACCCAAGGTCACTGTACAACATCATATATATACACAATTCAATAATTAAAAATAAACCAATAGTATAAAAATAGAGAAGATGATAAAATACAAAGACATGATACAGAGTGTGCTATGCAGTTATAAAGAGTAAGTTATTTTGAACAGATGAGTTTTAAGTCTGGATTTAAACAGAGGGAGAGAGTCAATGATGCGGATGTCAGGAGGAAGAGAATTCCAGAGTTTGGGAGCAGAGCGACTGAAAGCTCTGCTCCCCATTGTGCTGAGACGGGCAGAGGGAACAGAGAGGTGAATGGAGGAGGAGGATCTAAGAGAGCGGGAATGAGTGGTGATATGGAGAAGATCAGACAAGTAAGAAGGTGAGAGGTTATAGATGGCCTTGAATGCATGCAGGAGGATTTTATATTCTACTCTGGGTTTGATTGGAAGCCAGTGCAGATCTTGTAAAATGAGATCTTTGTAAAAATTTATATTGATATAAATTGCTCTTTTTGTTCTTCCTATTTGGAAACTGTCTTTTGGCACTGTGGTTATGTTAAAAAGCTTTGGTATGATGCTTCTGTTTTTATAAAAAAAAAAAGGCACTCTTAAATTTTTTAATTAGCATTTTTAAAACGTCATTTTTGGATATTTTAATTATGATAACTTGAATAACGAAGTTTTTGTTATTAACCTATTCTGTTAATTAAGTTTCATATTCATAAGTGTAAATTTTCCAACAAAACAATCCTGTTTTACATTGTTTTATAAGGAACTGAAAAATCACTTTTGTACTATTCAGCATAGTATTAATCGAAAGGCCATTAAAACGGTCCAACTGTGCTCTAGTTTCAAAATTTTAGATTAATGTAAAGGTCCTGCTTGTTTGTAATTGTAAGAATTGTAATTAATTATTTATACCTTGTGTACTATATTGTCATGTATCTGTTGTTTAAAGCATAATAATAAATAATAATAATCATTCCATCCTGTATACTAAGTTTGTGAAAAACAGTATAATTCTATGGGCTGAAGCCCTAGTGCTGGCGTAAGGTTGACTTTATGGTTGACGCTTAATAGTCGTGAATTTATGGACCGAAAGATAGAATTCACTGCATTTAAATATTGATTAAAGTAACTAGTTATTTAGTGAAGAGCAGCAAATGAATCTCAGTTTGATCCTCTGATTTGTTCGATAACAGAGGTGTGACTTTAAGAATGGACATAATGAAAACATTGGTTTATGTTTATGCTCATTAAGATAATATTAGTTGTGTTTAAAATAAAATACGCTAAGACGGACACGTTTATACTATATTATTAAGTGTATTTGTCTGTTCACACTCACACCACCCGAATCTCAAAGTATCCTTCAAATCGCGTGTATAGTAGCCGTCTTTATCACTACGGAGTGCGTCCGTCACTCAGCACCGTTATACTTGAATTGACTGATTCAGAGGCTACATAAGGGCAGGATCGACCTATAAAGCTTTACTGGAAAGGGCGTGAATGCAGCCGTTTCTATATTAATTTCAACGTGCTGTCAATCCAAAATAATGCAAAAGCTAAATTTACTTAAACAGTTCTTGCAATTTCACATTTGAGATCGGATTTATGCGGAATGATTTTAGGATTATCATAGCTAAAAACTTATAATACATGGGAAAAAAAACTCTTTTTAACTTTTATCTAATATTTATAATGCAAATTAAATTAGATCCACTTATTTGATAAACAAAGCAAGTCTTTAATATAATATATCTACTAAAAGGCAGAAAATATTACTTTACAAACTTTCTTATAAATAAATCATAGGAACATTTTAATATTACTATTATCATCACACATTTACATAAATAAATAGACTCAATGATGGGCTAAAATACTGCAGAAATCGGCAGATTTCTGCGCACGCAGATTCCGTGTGGGCCTACTGAATATATTTCAGATAAAATAGAAAATAATATTTGGATTATAAATATATATAAATTTGATATACTTGATTATAATGATTCTTAACCCTGTTAAAACTGACAAATGAACAAATAATCAGAATATTCACATTTTTTGGAACTGAGATGTTTATTAATCCTTCTATCAAGATCCATTTTAATACTATATAGATGTTTTTATAAATGTATTATGTATCATATTGATACATCAGGCCTTTACATAACTTTTTTTGCTCAAAACTATTTCAATTTAGCTACAAAAAAAGTTTGCCCATAACATTTTGATAAAATAGAACATTCCAGGCAGTTTGTCTCTGTTTATTAAACATTTTAGTCTTTTTTTATTTCACTTTGTGAGAGGTGTAATAGCAGTTTCAGTCAAAACTTGAACCTGCATACCCCTTGGTAAATGTGCAGTTGCGCCCCTGAACTGAGTTACTGGTGTTAAAAAGGATGAGGAGAAGAATTAAGGACACAAGATGATCTGCTGCCATAAACATGAGGCGTGGGCGAAGGTGGGATTAAACTACATTGGTTTGGCAAGCGTTGATTCAGTTGTTCATAGAGAATAACGTCTTTATTCTGTGATTGCTTAATTAATACACGTATATAAAATAAACTGTTACTCAAAGCTTTTATTAGGTTATTAGTGATTTTTACTCGGGCACGGTCTAATGACACCCCAGGCCGGAGCGGAAGTGATTTATTCTGTCATAGTGAAACGAAACTGTATATTCCTCTTTTAAAGACTAGTGACCTAAGATTAATTAACTTTTCATCATATTTTCCATTTCATCTCAATGTTTGCTATGGCAGCAGATCATCTTGTGTCTTTAATTCTTCTCTTCATCTTTAAAACAGGTAATACGTCTAAAAGTATGCTGTTTTTAGTGTTTTATACAATTTAAAACCTCTAAAAAAGAAATTTTAAGGTTTTTTTTTACATTTTATCATTTGGTATATAAGGTCTATATATCTTAGCATGAACTCAATATGTTATGGAATAAATTTCATATTGTAGACAAATTAAATGAGCACTTTTATTGATAGATTGAGTCCTAATCAAAAATTAGGCAAGGTTAAGCTGTAAAACCTACTGAACGGTGTCTTTCTCCTCAGGCTTCAGTGCTGAGATCTCTGTGTTTGTGCAGACTGGAGATTCTGTTCAACTGGATATACAGACACAACAACTACCACCAGAGTTTTATCTATTCTCTTGGAGTTTTAACTCAGAGAATATAGTTACATATCTAACTGCAAACAAGAAAGTAGATCCTCATTCCTCTTACAAGAGAAGAATGAATTTCAATAATGAAACCTTCTCTCTGACACTGAAGAACATGCAGAAGAATGAAAGTGGACTCTACACAGCAAGAACAACTGGACAATCAACCAAACACGTTGTTACATACAGAGTGTCTGTTATAGGTGAGTTTCATTTCTGTGTGTGATTTAAACAAAAATAAGAAACATCTTTAGTTTTTATACTGTTTGAAGAACAAGCTTGTGGTATATTTTCATTGAAAGTTGATCTGGATGCCTGCAGCTTGAAAATATCAGACTTAAAAAAAACCTTAAAGACCCTTAAAAAAGAAAACAACTAAGAATTATAATGTAACATGAAACCCTTTTATTGAGTACTTTAACAAGAAATCAGTTATTAAACCCGAACAGAAACAGCCCAGTTTATTTAGTTACTTATTCTTCTTTTTCATTTTATTTAGTTTTTCTGAATGTTCTTGTTTCTCTGAATTTCTTTTTTTCCTTTTCTCCATATACAGTATATGATGTTGAAAACTGTGGGGAAAAAAGTATACGCATGTGACTGAGACCCGCCGGCATTTCTGTGTGGAGTTTGCATGTTTCCCCGTATTGATGTGGGTTTCCTCCGGGTAAATTGAAGAAACTAAATTGGCCGTAGTGTATGTTTGTGTGAATGAGTGTGTAGGAATTTTTCCCAGTACTGGGTTGCAGCTGGAAGGGCATCCTCTGCATAAAACATATGCTGGATAAGTTTGCAGTTTATTCACCTGTGGTTACCGCTGATAAATAAAGGGACTAAGCCGAAGGAAAATGAATAAATGAATAAAGAGAATGTTATCTGGAGACCAACCAAAACATGCATAAATGAATGCATCTTCTCAAAAAAAATTGTTTATTTACATTATTTTGAATGAATTATGCAGGCAAATAAATATTTTCGGTAAAGACAAAAACATTTCAAAAGTCTTTATGTTGTCTGGTAAACTGTGAACGTGATTGTGATCTTGTCAGTGTAAATGTGTGTTTCAGACGCAGTGGAGGCTCCTGTTCTGACTGTAAACTCAATCAGCAATGACTCCTGTACTTTAAACTTCACATGCAGAGCTCAAGACCTCATCATTAAATCTAGCTATCAGAACAAAAAATGCTCTCCAGAGGAAGTGACATTACAGCAGAACATCACCCTCATCCTGTCCTGCAGTGAGGAATGGATCATCTGTAACTGCAGCAATCCTGTCAGCTGGAAAAAAGACGAAATGGAGATTAAACCACTCTGTGGAGGTAAATATCTGCTCCTACTACATGTGTAAGTAAATACATAAACTATATTATACTATATTACATGACTATTTATTTCAAGAATCATGTTATTAAATACTGAATATTAAATGTTACTGTACTAAAACCGAATAGCGCTGGATTTATGCTGTTCTTCCTCTTATACATTCCAGGGAATGAACGAAGCATGTTTAGTTCAGCATTTCCATTGATGCACATGATGCTTCTCACTGTGATCTCAATGGCAGTGATCAAGTTTTGGGGTTTGACTCTTTAGATCCTCAAGAATATAAAGGTAAGTGTAAAATGCTCAATGCTTTAGTCTTGTTTTCAAGTACATGTCGTCACCTTGGAATTATAAGGCTCTATCTGCGTTCTGAATGAATTTGGGATATTGAGCTTTAAAGTACGTGAGTAACATTTGTTTTTTAAATAAAACGTCTTACGTGTCTTAATGTAAAAAAAAACTTATAAAAACATCTCATAGTGAAAATAAGTTGTCAATTAATAAGAATATGTCAATAACTCAATTTTCAGATAGAATTGATGTCAGATAGAACCTTATAATTCTTACGCCTGTTTCACACCGCAAGCGTCAGCAGTGCACGAGCAGAGCATGAGCAGCGCGTGTTTTTTCGGCGTCCATGTTAACAGATTAGAGCTTTCATACCGCATCCAGAAGCAGGGTGTCAGCGCGAGGCGTGAGCGTCGCTAAAGCAGCAGTGCCGTGATAGTTTCGGCGCTGGGTCTATTTTTGCTGCGCTGCTCATGCTCATTTAAAGTGACAGTGCAGTGATAATGACCAAAACACATTGAATGCCAGTAAAAAGCAATTTTAAAGTCCACATGAACTGAAAGCTGCTACTGTTTTTTTTCCTATTGCAATGCAGTTTCTAGAGAAACATAATATTAAAGAGCCCCTATTATGGGTTTTTGAAATTGACCTTCCATGTAGTGTGTAACAGCTCTAAGTGAAGTGAAATATCCAGCTAAAGCTTAAATCTGAAAGTGGACAGTTTTTAAAACTATTGATTCATCTATAAAACAGTCGACTTATAGTGATTTACATGAATCGTCTTGATAACGAGTCTTTAGTTGTTTCGGCATGACGTCTATACGAAACATAATGGTTGCACTAACACAGCAGCAAAGACAAACTGATCCTGAAGTCATGAGTCATGAAGACGCTGTGCTTAACTGGATATTATTGGAAGTGTGAGGGAAAGAAGTGCTTCAGCATCTACATGCTTACAATGAACTTTCAGTACACAGGTACAAGTCAAGTCAAACAAAGGCACGGTGGACTTCGGGCTGGTGCACAGCACTGGAAAGGCGATAGGAGCCCGCAAAGATAGCTTGTCAGACCCCCGGGCTGGGGATGTGATCGTTGGGCAAAGCAGAGTACAGATAAGCCCTGAGAACATATAACACGCAAGAGGTGCCACAGCAATGATTGCAAATAGAAATGATCTACAGCTGAGAAGGGAGAAAAGCTGCAAAATGAAAGATAATTAATGAAATCAGACCTGGCCCATGACACATTTCATAAGTGTAAGTAAATAGATGCCTCCTTGTTTACTCTAGCTTGTAAAGTATGTATTTAATTGTGTTGTTACTTGTAACCGCTTGCACTGTATCAGGTTAACTTTATATTCCCATATCACGTCTAATGTCACGTTGAAAACGCGACGCGTGCTGCTTTGTTTATGAATTTAAATGCGTTTGTGGTGTTTAACTGCACTGCTTTCGGGGGTGAAGTGTCTGAAAAACACTGTTGAGAACCGGGTACTGTTTACTATGGTGTTAGTAAGTTTACTGTGAAGTGTTTCGGGCATCCGCTGCGATCGGAACCAAAACCAATGTTGGCGACCCGCGGGCTTGATAAACCACGCTGGGCATTTTACTGTCTCGCGCTAAACGCTGTCGACCAATCGCAACAGGCTGTCATCGGTCCAATCAGCGCAGAGGCGCTAAGGAGGTGTTTGGGAACAAATGAATCGCTAAACGATTCAAATGGGAGTCGCTGGGATAATTAGGTAAAAATAAATTCATATTATAAGACCATGAACGTGTTTTTTTGACCTTGCATGCATATCAGCCTGTTGCTGGAGACCCATAAAACTGAAATATGACCCTTTTCAATGTATAATAGGGGCTCTTTAAATGAGAAAACAGTGGGCATGGCTTGTTTTTTTCCACTGCGAGCTGATTGGATGTAGTAAAGTAGGCATTTCATTCAGAACGATCGGGGAAATGAGTTTTAGAAGAGTTATTACAACCTAACAGACTCCTCCTGTTTCTGCAAGTTTCACAAAGTCAAATGTACGACTTTTTAAGACCTTTTTAAGACCATTATGAATGAAATTTCAGACTTGTCTTGACCTTATTCTTCAATGCGGAAGTGCACTCTTTTTTGCGATTTGTTTTAGAACTTCCGATTCAGTTGCCTATGGGAGAAATGACTAGGAATAATAAACGGCAGAAAATCATCAAACTATTCACTCTACAAACAGGTGTTTGCATGATTATCCATAAAAAGCAAAATAATATAATAGGAAAATATAAGTTTGCAACATCAAGCATCAGAACGAGCTGTTTTCAACGTCTAAAAATAAATGGAAGTGAATGAGACCGGAAGTCTCGAGCCAAAACGATTCAAATGGCTGCACCCGCTCTTACACAGAGAATAAGGTGAATAAAGCTTTTTTATATTATATTATAATTAGTTATTTCTTAGCAGCATATTTTAAATTAATTGTCAAAACAAGCAAACCCTATGTATGCATACATATTTTTCAACATTCATTTATTTTATTTTCAGCTAAGTCCCTTTATTAATCAGGAGTTGTCACAGTGAACCGCCAACTTATCCAGCATATGTTTTACACAGTGGATGCCCTTCCAGCTGCAACTCATCACTGGGAAACATTCATACACACTCATACACTACGGACAATTTTGTTTATTCAATTTTCTTATAGTGCATGTATTTGGACTTTGGGGGAAACCGGAGCACCCGGAGAAAACCCACACAAACACGAGGAGAACATGCAAACTCCACACAGAAATGCCAACTGGCCCAGCTGGGGCTTGAACCAGCGACCTTCTTGCTGTGAGGTGAACGTGCTACCCACTGCGCCACCGTGACACCCAACATTCTCTTTCTCTATAGATTTTTTTTTCTCTGTAGATTCTTTTTTTTGTAAATAAACTGCATGTTAAACATATATTTTAAGTGGAACCATTATCTTCTTAACATAAAATTAAATACAATAAATTCACAAATAAAAAACAAGTTGACACACTATGTACAGTTAAATAGCTATTTTTGTGATTAGATTTTAATATTTGCATGTGCAGTAAAGTAGGAACGTTCCACTAGGCTGTTCATGGGCGCCCCCGGTTTTGAAAAGAAGTAATAACTTTAAATCCTAATGGTTATGGACAGACTTTACAATTTTCATTTTCTATTTGGCTTAGTCCCTTTATTAATCAGGGGTCGCCACAGCAGAATCAACCGGCAACTTATCCAGCATATGTTTTACGCAACGGATGCCCTTCCAGCTGCAACCCATCAGTGGGAAACACCCACACACTTTTATTCACACACATACACTATGGACAATTTAGCTTACTCACTTCACCTATAGCGCATGTCTTTGTGGGGGAAACCGGAGCACCCGGAAGAAACCCACGCAAACATGGGGAGAACATGCAAACTCCACACAGAAATGCCAACTGCCTCAGCCGAGGCTCGAACCAGTGACCTTCTTGCTGTGAGGCGATCGTGCCTGCACCACTGTGATGCTCGACTTTACAATGTATGACAGAACATTTTTAAAAGAGATATATGATTAATATAGGCTTCACGGCATTGTTCAGGGCCCTCCAATTCCATGGGGTCCTAAGCGGCAGCTTACCTCGCTGATTGGTTAGATCCGACAACTACAAATGACATCACAATAAATCTTTCATCTTTTTTTTTCCCTGAAAATGTTTTTTACAAATTTGGTTCATGCTTAAAAAACAATATAGGGCCAGGAAAAGAATTGTTTCAAATTTTGACTCAAATTCAGTCAATTTTTTTCTAGTTTTAATTATTCATTCATTCATTTTCTTTTCCGCTTAGTCCCTTAATTCATCTGGGATCGCCACAGCGGAATGAACCACCAACCTATCCAGCATATGTTTTACGCAGCAACCCATCACTGGGAATATAAAATCAAATTAAATATAAAATTAAAAATAAAGAAGGAAAAGTAGGGGCGGCGCGTTGGCGCAGTGGTTAGCACTGTCGCCTCACAGCAAGAAGGTCGCTGGTTCGAGCCTCAGCTGGGTCAGTTGGCATTTCTGTGGGGAGTTTGCATGTTCTCCCCGTGTTGGTGTGGGTTTCCTCCAGGTGCTCCGGTTTCCCCCACAAGTCCAAAGATGCGGTATAAGTGAATTGGGTTTGCTTAATTGTCCGTAATGTACAGTATTGGTTCGTTTCCACTGACTGGTACGGTACGGTACGCCTTTTGACAGTGGAAATGGCCATAAAAGCCAGACAGAACCGAACCGTACCGTACCGCTTTTTCGGCACCCTTTCGAAAGGGTACCAAACACGAGAAAGGGTACCAAAAGGGTCCCAAAGGCGGAGCTAGACGCGCAGCTGAACGCTATTTACAGAGATACGTCATGAGCTTACGCAACAAGCCAGAATGAAAACAAATGAGCCGCCATGTTTTCATACACAGCCGAGAGATTATACATACATATAATAACGAGCCCTGTTCGATCTGGGCTCAAATGAACATTGTCGTCGTCTTGATGAACAGCCACAAAACCAAAAAGAAGAGCAGATTCTACCCTGTGCCCCGTAGTTTTTTATAAGCCAGTCTGAAGCCCGAGCGGTTTTGCTTTCTTGCTTGCGCTCGCCGCGCATCTATATTTGAAATAACAAACTTCTTGAGCTGATGATAATAGCGTGCGCTTGATTATTGACGTGCTTTTGAAACCTGATCCTGTCAGAAACTGACAAACGCGAGAGTGACGCGTGAAAAAACTAAAGGAGAAACCGGAAAAAAAGGAGCACATTATTTTTTCAGCAAACGGGAACAAACTGCCATGTTTAACTATTATCATCACCTTTTGGACTATTATGAACTCAGAATGACAGAATTACTTTCTAACAAGAGGTTTTGTGTGCTGCTGAAGATTAAAGACACATTTAATCATGAGAGGATTAATGACTGTGGGCTTTATTTCATACTGTTTTGAACCTAAATAAGGACTAAATTTATGCTGTGTGTAGTTTTTCTGTAAGTGGTAACATATCGGAGACTTTAAGGGTCTGTATGTGTTTATATATGTTGTATTTATTTATTTATTTTATATAATTGCAGACATTACAGTAGGCTATTTCACACTATCATTGATCTGCAGATATAATCAACTCATGTTCATAGTAAAGTTAGTAATAAACATTTATACAGAAGTATTTATGTGTGTAAAGCATCTGTTTTGTTAGAAGTGCTTCTCATATGATATGTGAGTAACCCATACAGCTTTACTTTAGACATTTTCTCAAGCGAAACCATTGGTACCCTTTTAGCAGTGGAAACGCAAGCCTGATAAATGTGACCCGTACCGTACCGTACTGTACTGTACCAATCAGTGGAAATGAGCCAAAAGTGTGTGAATCAGTGTGTATGGATGTTTCCCAGTGATGAATTGCGTTGTGTAAAACATATGCTGGATAAGCTGGCGTTTAATTCTACTGTGGCGACCCCAGATTAATAAAGGGACTAAGCCGAAAAGAAAATGAATGAAGTAGTCGGTATTCAACTTGTAAGCTGTCAGACTGCTAAATTAGAAAATCTGACCATCGTGGAAGTAAAATATAAACATTTTTCATGCAAACGTGTCTGCAACCTGTGCTGTAAACTTATATTCTGACCTCTCAGGTGTCAAACAGGCTGAAGATTCAGACTATGATGATGTTGAGGTGAGACTTCATCTCTTTTCCTGTATAATACAAGCACAAATAATACATGTTTAACATTCTGTGATGAACTGCGATGGTTTGGTTTGTTTATTTCTTTGTTTCTGACCCAGAATAAGACAGGAGACACATGGACCGCCATCGCCTACTGTACAGCAGGACAAAAACGAACCCCTTCATCTGCTCGTGACTGATGAATCTCAGAAGAGTTAAAATATCAGTCAGTTACTGCAGATCTTAGTAAAGGGAGAGTTCTCACAGTTTACTCTCCCTCATATGGTTTTAAGCTTTTACCAGTCTCCGCATCATTTACTCACTCTTCACTTGTTCAAAACCTGTTTGAGGTTCTTTTTTCGGTTGAACACAAAAGAAGATACTTTGAAAAATGCTGAATGATGTATCCATTGACTAAAATACCAGCATTTTTCTTTTGTTTTCAGGAGAAAGAAGCTCAAATAGGTTTTGAACAAGTGAAGAGAGTAAATGATGACAGATTTCATTTTGAACTATTCATTTAATGAGTGTTTTTTTCATTGATCATGTAATTTTAATTTGTTTTAATCATGTTATTTGAATTATTTTAATACATTTCTTTAACAAAAGTGTTTAATATTACAATGAAACTAATCTGGCTTTGTTAAACAAGTTAATAAATAAACATTTTACTGAAGGCAGTCAAGAGGTAAGGTACATAAATGTACATAAATGATCTTCCAGATTGCTGCCCAGTTATATGGCAGTTAACCTTTGGGCAGTAAACTTATATTCTATCCACATATATATGGCATATATGTAGATAACACAGTCATGTGTCTGCTAAAACACCTTGCCAAGCAGGTGTGCAACTGATTTAGGCTTTACAACATATTTCAAGACATTTAACATTAAATGTCAAGAAAATTGTTTCTATGTGCTTCTCTGTAAGAAATAAGCCTGCAAGGGATACATTTGAGGTGCTCATTAAAAATAAAGTCAGTGAACAAATTCAAGTATCTTGCCATAACTCTAGATGTGAATTTAAAATTTGATAGTAAATATTGTTTTTGTTTTATTATATGCAAAATTAGACATGCACATAATGGTATTCTCTCACTCGTCATATTGCATTACCTCATGGTCACAAGCCTCTTTAAACACATCGAAGCCTATTGATTCGATATATAAACAAGCAATTTAAATGGTGGACTTAAAGCCTATGAGATGGCATCATTGTGATGTTTTAGGTAAACAACCTGTTTAGTTTTCATATTTTATAAAATTGATCCTAAATAGTTTTTAAATGTTTAAATAATCATGTTCCAATGCTGTTTTTAGATCTAATCAGCATCAAACCTCTCACAGAGTCACACGAGCAACTGCTGATGGTGACTGTCGTGTACTAAAGTGTAAGACCTCTTCTGGTCAATCTGTTTCTAGTTTATAGAGCCAAATTGTGGAATGATTTACCTGTTAGGTTAAAATTAGAAAGTAATATAAATGTTTTTAATATTGTACTTAAAAACCGCCGCGTTTACACACAGTTTACCATTAGTTTGTTTGATCATGCTGCCTTTGCTTTTGCCTTACACCAATTTGATGTCAACAATTATAATGTTTGTGTGTTTATAATGTGTTTTAATGTTTATAATAGTGTATATGGATCTATTTTATTTTCATTTTATGTCAAGTGTCACGTGGACAGACGGTGAGAATTAGCAAGTCTGCTAAAACACTTAAACAAATGCATTTGGTTGTCTAGTGTAATGTCCAAGTCAAATAAATCAACCAAATATCCTTCTCAGAAAAAAGGTACACAGTGGTACAAATAATGTCCCTTAAGGAACAGTTTTGTACCTTTGTAAAAGTTGTACCTTATACAGAAAAGTCCTCTTATGATACTGTTCTGTACCTTTAACTGAAATGAAGGTCCAAAATTGTTCTCATAAAAAAGGAACAACTTCTTCATTCTTACACTCTCATGAGATCTCTTAGGTCAAGTGATCAAAATCTTCTTTTAGTTCCTCAGTCCAGACTGAAACATAGAGGGGACAGAGCTTTCTCTGTGGCAGGTTCTCGATTGTGGAACACCTTGCCCCTTAATATTGGGATGGCTCCATCACCATCTATTTTTAAATCTCTTTTTAAAACTTATTTTAGCTTGGCTTTTTAATATTATTTTAATAGTCCTTTCTACTGATACATTCTTACATTTTTCAGACGTTTCTCTTGTCTTATTTCTATGTTTTGTATTCTGTTTTTATTTTTGACTTGTCTTGTGTACAGCACTTTGGTCAGTCTTGTGACTGTTTTTAAATGTGCTCTATAAATAAACTGAACTCGAACTCTTTATTACAATATCAAAATAAATATTACTAATAAATAATTTTCTTATTAAAACATGAATCAGCATCTAAAAGCATATGAGTCAGATCTGAGTTTCAGTAGTCATGTCAAAGCAGTTAGTAAATCAGCATACTATCATCTCAAAAACATTGCAAGAATCAGATGCTTTGTTTCCAGTGAAGACTTAGAGAAACTTGTTCATGCTTTTATCAGCAGCAGGGTGGATTACTGTAACGGCCTCCTCACGGGCCTTCCCAAAAAGACAGTCAGACAGTTGCAGCTCATCCAGAACCATGCGGCCAGGATTCTGACCAGAACCAGGAAATCAGAGCACATCACACCTGTCCTCAGGTCTTTGCACTGGCTCCCAGTTACATTCAGAATAGATTTTAAAGTATTACTACTTGTCTATAAATCACTAAATGGTCTAGGACCTCAATACATTACAGATATGCTCACTGAATACAAACCTAACAGATCACTCAGATCTCTAGGATCATATAAACTAGAAATTCCAAGAGTTCAGTCAAAGCAGGGTGAATCGGCTTTCAGCTACTATGCCCCTCGCTGCTGGAATCAGCTTCCAGAAATGATCAGATGTGCTCCAACATTAGGCACATTCAAATCAAGACTGAAAACACATCTGTTTAGCTGTGCCTTTACTGAATGAGCACTGTGCTACGTCCCACAGATCACACTACTATGCTTTTCTCTTCTTTACCATTCTTTTACAACCTGTTTTAACATATTTTATCTGTTTTTTTATTATCTGTTTTAATTCTTTTTCTTACACTTGTCTTTTTTTATTCCTGTTTATGTAAAGCACTTTGAATTGCCACTGTGTATGAAATGTGCTATATAAATAAACTTGCCTTGCCCTGCCTATGTTTCAAGAAACTCATTAATTATTAAGATTTATAATTCAAAACAACTGGTAAAACAAAACAACTTCAATTACCAACTATAGGTATTGTAAACTACACCTTTAAGACATTTTAATAAACATTTGGTAAGCATTTTCTGATAAATACAGTTTTATTATTGATATCCACACCTTTTAGCATTTGCTTTCCACTACGCACGTGAGCTGGCAAAAGTCCTGCATATGCAATAATAAGTGTTCATGCAGACATTTTGTAAAACTAATCAAACGTTGTGCATACCCTCGTTACAATGCTTTTGCAAAATTCTATTTCTATTTTAAAATTAAGTCAATTAAATGAACTTTTTAGTGATTACAAAGGAGTTGTGTGACAATTGGAGAAAAAAAAGTTTTTTATTATACATGGGAGAATGTGTTTTTGTAACATTTTTTGTGAAAAGTGTGAAATGTTTAACAAAAAATTAATCTTTTGATTTATGTTAAAGTATTTACTGTATTTATTGTAAATAGAAAAGGAGCATTTACAGAAAAAAGAAACTTAAAAAAAAACATTGTTTACTAAATGTATTTGATGTTTTATATTTACTGAAAATAAATTGATGCATTTTGGATAACGCAAAATGCCTTTCAATAGTTCTTGAAGAAACACATTTGACACTGTTACGGTACAAAGTGTCTTGTCACTGTAGTGGTACCTTCACGGATGAGATTTGTTCCTTTGATGAAGGTACAATATTGTATCTACAGGTTTTAAAAACCAAAGTTACATTTTGGCTTCCCATGGTACAAATCATGTCCTTGAAGGTACAAACTGCAATGAAGCAAATGTGTTTCTTTGTCTTAAGGTACAATTTTGTTTCATAAAAAGTAACTGCCCCAGTGACAAGGGTTTGTACTTTCTTTGGTACAACATTGTACCATTTTTTTCTGAGAATGTATTAGCATTCTTACTGATGCCATCTTTGTGATATGGCTGATTATCCTGCTTGAAGTCATTTTCATAAGACGGCTTCACTGTGCTCATAAAGAAATGGACATGCTCAGTCACAATACATAGGAAGTTTGTGACATTTAAATGATGCCGATTACTAAAGAGCCTAAAGTGGAACAATCCTCACAGCATTCATTCATCATCAGCAGACTGAACACCTGATACAAGGCTCGATAATCCATGCTTTCATGTGATTTACACCAAATTCTGACATGACCGTCCAAATATTGCTCAAGAAATGGGGATTTAAGCCTTAAATCTTAATGCTAATTCTTACAGCTAAATGTGTAATATTATCATGTTGAATGTGTCACACACATTTGTCCAGCAGTCGACTGAACTGAGCTAGTGAGAACGTGTCATTACACATATATTTAGTGACTTCCTGTTTTAAGAGCACACCATCAGCCATCTTGATGTTTATTACAATGGCAGTCAATCGTCTTCTTGTGTCCTTCATTCTTGTCCTCATCTCTGAAACAGGTAAGAGAGTTGATTTAACAAATGTGTGTAACAGAAGGTAATTGTCTTGTGTTTTGTCATTTCAGTGCTAAATGTCTAATGAGGTTGAAGCTAATATGTTTAATTAGCAATAGTTGATCCAGCATTTAAATGCTAATAAAAGCCGTTTAATGGTACAGAAAAAAAACCAACAACAAATGCTAATCTTTGTTTTGGCATTGTAGGGGATTAAAGAATAAAGATATTGGCTGTGATATACAGCCCTTAAAGTTTTTTAAATTTTATATTAACTTGTATTGCTAAATATATGTTGACAACCATCTGTCAGCAAAACAGGAAATATATTTTTATCTGTGGATCGACAACTTTCTCTACTCTCTTTTTTAAGTTGTGTTTCTTTTGAGCACTTTGTTCCAAAATTGTCCTGCGAGTATTTCCTTAACTTTATTAAATGTGAAAGTCTAAGTGATACGTATGGTGACATGAAATAGTGAAATGACACTTTTTGAAGGAAAAAAAAAAACTATAGCTTTAATTTCCTTAACTTCATTATTTTATTAAATGTGAAAGTTGATGGAATAAGATGAAAGTGCAAAGTGAATCTACTAATCAGTGTCTTTCTCCTCAGGCTTCAGTGCTGAGATCTCTGTGTTTGTGCAGACTGGAGATTCTGTTCAACTGGATATACAGACACAACAACTACCACCAGAGTTTTATCTATTCTCTTGGAGTTTTAACTCAGAGAATATAGTTACATATCTAACTGCAAATAAGAAAGTAGATCCTCATTCCTCTTACAAGAACAGAATGAATTTCAATAATGAAACCTTCTCTCTGACACTGAAGAACAGGCAGAAGAATGAAAGTGGACTCTACACAGCAAAAACAACTGGACAATTAACCAAAAACATTGTTACATACAGAGTGTCTGTTATAGGTGAGTTTCATTTCTGTGTGTGATTTAAACAAAAATAAGAAACATCTTTAGTTTTTATACTGTTTGAAGAACAAGCTTGTGGTATATTTTCATTAAAAGTTGATCTGGATGCCTGCAGCTTGAAAATATCAGACTTTCCCTTAAAAAACGAAAACCACTAAGAATTATAATGTAACAAGAAACCAAATTATTGAATACTTTAAGTGTGGTTTATTTATAAACTAATTTCGAGAGGATCACGTGCTTATGATTGAACACAGCTGGTAACGCATTAACTCTGCACATTGCGCCAATCAGATGAACAAGGACACACTATAAATTACCAGAGCTGTTTGCTCCAGTCATCTTCGTTTGAAGAACGCCCTGCTCCGCACCAGCTGCATCTCCAATTATAACTCCAACAACAATTTCATCAACAACATCAAGCCTAAACTTTCTAGACGCCGCCGATCCAAGCCATTGCAATGAAACCAATCCCTCACCGCTCTCCTAGCGGTGCACCAGTGGTAACATAGCACGCTCCAAAGGGAAGCCTTGCCAAAATAATAACCACTCTTTAACAAAGACTAAACATTTTATAAATCTTTGAAAGACGAGACTAGCGCAAATAGAGTAAGTTATACAAAAGAACTCCCCTCTCAAACATCCCGCCTGTCCACAGATCCATATCATCCTAAGTAATTCGACTGCAAGGGTCCAGTCAATCCAATCCGCAAAACATTAGTCCACAGCATAGTCATACGTCGATAAACATGCATTAAACGCACTGTTATCATCCAAACCACTCGCTAGAGTGCGTTCAGAAGCGTCTCCGGTCATAACAACAGTGATTTAGTCAAAATGGCTGCCAGCCTTTTGATTGACACTTCTTTGAGCCAATAGCTGAAAAGCAAAGCATCACCATCCAATGAGCTCTAAAAACTGGAGATGGTCCCGCCCTCTCTCTTGACAGATTAAGAATGGACTCTGAATTTGTGAATGAACTGGGCTAGATATGCTTGTGATTTTAATCACATTATGACTCCAAACTAGGGCCAGACGGAATCTGCGGACATTTTTTCCTATTTCTGCGGAGACGTTTGGTAAAAATCTGCGGAATTATTTTAGGAGTATCATAACTAAAACCTTAAAATGTGAAATAAAAAATGATATCTTTTTAACTTTTATTTAATGTTTAAAATGCAAATCCAATTAGATTAACAGTAAATAGTTAACTGTAAGTAAATAAACAGAATTAATGATGGGCTAAAAATCTGTGGAAAATCTGCAGAATTCTGCGCGCGCAGATTCCGTGTGGGCCTACTCCAAACCTAATGTTATTTATTGATGGATTTAAGTAAAGCCCATAACTAACATTTACCCAAAGTGGTGACTTTAAGTTCTGGGCTTTATGTTGGCAGTTGATATATTAATAAAAAAAAAAACTCTGCCACATCCAATAGCCACTAACTTCTGAAAAGATTATTACCCAGCTATTGAAAAGCATTAAACGCATCGAGCACAGAAGTCCAATTGTAATAGGCCAGTGACTCATATCTTCATGCACCGTGTCATATGTTTTTTTCTTTTTTTTTAATGGTGAGTCTGTTGGATTTGAAAACAACAAAGAAACAAACTTCCTGCTTGACTGCTATGAATAGTAGGAGGATGACATTTCCGACAATGGAATAATGTTTCATCCATTGACTCAGCGTTAGATACATTAACATCTTAAACAAATTTCTATATCACTAAGGGGTTTAAAACTCCATTTCACCATAACTTCACCTACTCAGTCTTCCAAGAGGTACTTCCAGGACCACCAGATAAGCCACCCTATATCCTCAGCTCTTCATCCATCTACCATCCCGCGGGGAGACGAATGCCCATTTCTACCATCCTTGCACTTTGCGTCAACGAAGCAAGCTATCATACCATGCATCAACAAAAAGCGCTTCCATCCACAGTTGCCCATGCCCTTATTAAGATGCCTCGCATGGATACCAGCTAAACAATTTATGTCTGCTGTACATGTACCATGTTGTTAATTTCATTTCTGATTCTCTCTTTTCTCATTTCAGAAGACCATGACAGACGGCTACAGAGGCTGACTCTCATCCAACCTATTACACTCCACATCCATTCCAAATACACACTCTTCACAAAACATTCACACTCTTCGCAAAGGATACATTTCCACTCACCCAGCCCACACCTTGATGCCATATTTACACTAGCCTTTTTAGTTGGAGATGTTCTGAACTAACATCAACGTTCAATCCCACAATCCACCTCACCATATCTGATCTAACTTTGCAGGATGAAGAAACGCTAACGCTAACTCCTGCAGGAGGCCAAACTTACAGCTCTAACTGCCACAGAGTCACCCCAAGAGCTCAGACTCCACCGGAGTCAAATACCTCACCTTCAAATACAAATACCGCACCTTCTTCCCTTTCAGCATCAAATGCTCCGCTCTTTCCACCACCCCCCACTCTTCCAGCTATTTTACCCTTCCCACCTCTAAATCCCCAAACCCCTTCCAGTGTTGAGTTACTCCGCTACTTTTTTTTCTTCAGCGTCCTCCGCTATTTTCTTTTCCTTCCTTCTAGCGTTGAATTACTCCGCTATTCTTCCCTATTTTTTACATAGGCCATCACTCCTCAACTTGGACTCCCACGGAGTCTTCCCGAGTTCGGCTCAATCGGAGTCATGCCCACCCTGCCCACTTCACCCCTTCTCCTGCAGGAGTCCTCATCACCCAAAAACATACCCCGACTCCTGCAGCATCCCTCGCATTCGACTCCCCCGGAGTCAACCACAGCCCTCCCACACCCAATTCTCAAGCTCTCCTAAAAGCCTGCTTTTATTTTCTTCCTTCAGGAGCCTCTCTCCCTTCTCCACCTTTATTTATATCCAGCTGCCGGATATAGCATTGATCCTTAGCTTATTGGGGGGTTTCTTCAATACCCAGCTGCTGTCCCGAGCTAAAAAGCATTTTGGGGAGTTCTCGAGACCCACCTGAGCTCAAACTCTCCTCTCGCCCTCCAAACGGGAGGAAGCCCTGGGCTCAAGGATATTCTGAGCTCAGGGCTCTCTCCCGGGACAGCATGCTAAACACGCTTTTATTACCAATCATCAGCTAAGTGTGAACTCGAACAAGAAATCAGTAATTAAACCCGAACAGAAACAGCCCAGTTTATTTAATTAGTTATTCTTCTTTTTCATTTTATTTAGTTTTTCTTTAATGTTCTTTTCCTCTGAATTTCTTTATTTTTCCTTTCCCCCATATACAGTATATGATGTTGAAAACTGTGGGAAAAAAGTATACACACGTCAAAGATTAAACCAGATTGTTTAGAGAATGTGGCAGACTCAGTGGTTAGCATTGTTGCCTCAGCAAGAAGGTTGCTGGTTTGGTCCCGTTGGGTCAGTTGGCATTTTTGTGTGGAGTTTGCATGTTCTCCCTATGTTTGCTTGGGTTTCCTCCGGGTGTTCCAGTTTCCCCCTTAGTCCAAAGACATGCGCTATTGGTGAATTGATTAAACTAAATTGGCCATAGTGTATGGGTGTTTCTCAGTACTGGGTTGCAGCTGGAAGGTCATCCGCTGTGTAAAACATATGGTGGATAAGTTGCCGGTTCATTCCGCTGTGGCGAACCCTGATTAATAAAGGGACTAAGCCGAAGGAAAATGAATAAATGAATAAAGATAATGGTATCCGAAGACCAACCAAAACATGCATAAATGAATGCATCTTCTCAATTATTTCATTCAATTATTTTGAATGAATTATGCAGGCAAATAAATATTTTCGGTGAAAATAAAAACTCAATTCAAAAGTCTTTATGTTGTCTGGTAAACTGTGAACGTGATTGTGATCTTGTCAGTGTAAATGTGTGTTTCAGACGCAGTGGAGGCTCCTGTTCTGACTGTAAACTCAATCAGCAATGACTCCTGTACTTTAAACTTCACATGCAGAGCTCAAGACCTCATCATTAAATCTAGCTATCAGAACAAAAAATGCTCTCCAGAGGAAGTGACATCACAGCAGAACATCACCCTCATCCTGTCCTGCAGTGAGGAATGGATCATCTGTAACTGCAGCAATCTTGTCAGCTGGAAAAAAGACGAAATGGAGATTAAACCACCCTGTGGAGGTAAATATCTGCTCCTACTACAAGAAAAATCCAACCTCTTTTGTGTACAACACATTATTTGACTAATTATAGATTTTTGATTATTTTTACAATCCAGGGACAGACGAAAGGCCACTAGAACGCTCAAAATCCATTGGTCCATCTTTCATGCTTGTGTTAATTACTGAAGTGATAATAATAATGATGATAGCTTTTGCTGGTTTGATCCTTTACTGTGTCTGCAAGAATAAAAAAGGTATGTCCATCTCACAAATACTAAGACATCTGATCACACATCTATTCCTGAAAGAGTTACTTTACAAACAGAATACACAGCTTAACAATGTGACTGGCCCAAGATTGAAGCTTTAAACCATGAATACTGTCTCTCATCACTGTCCCAAACACTGAATTCATTAATTTTCCTTCAGCTTAGTCCCTTATTTATCAGGGGTTGCCACAGCGGAATGAACCGCCAACTGTTCCAGCATATGTTTTACACAGTGGATGCCCTTCCAGCCGCAACCCAGTACTGGGAAACACCCATACACATTTATATACCTACCCACACATACACTACAGCCAATTTAGTTTATTCAATTCACCTATAGCGCATGTCTTTGGACCCGGAGGAAACCCACGCAGACACGGGGAGAACATGCAAACTCCACATAGAAATGCCAACTGACCCAGTCGGGATGCAAACCGGCGACCTTCTTGCTGTGAAGCGACAGTGCTGAAATCTTTTGTAGCATTTTTACAGTTTGACCACTAGGTTTCTTTAGATTCATTATGAATTTCTATAAGAGACTCTTTGAAAACAAAGACCAGCACAAAGCTGTAGGCTGATACACAAGTTTATATCAGAGAACTTTTATAGCAGAAACTCTGACAGCAGTCAAATACAAACTAACATGTGTCTACATCTGTAAACTTATATTCTGACCTCTCAGGTGTCAAACAGATGGAAGATTCAGACTATGATGATGTTGAGGTGAGACTCTTCATTTTCTTCCTGTGGACATCAGATAATAAATGTCCCCCTGTAGTATCTGCGATGATGCTTTGGGTTTTTCTTCCAGACTTTACTGCAGAAGATGACTGGAGACATGTGGAGCAGCGTTACCTACTTCACAGTAGGACGAAAGCAAACAACTTATAAAGCTGTCACACAACTCCGTTAAAGGCACAATTCATTCATTCATTTTCTTTTTGGCTTAGTCCCTATTAATCTGGGCTCCCCACAGCGGAATGAACTGCCAACTTATTCAATTTCTAGCTGCAACCCATCACTGGGAAACATCCATACACTCTCATTTACATGCATGCACTACGGACAATTTAGCATACCCAATTCACCTATACCACATGTCTTTAGACTTGTAGGGGAGACCGGATCCTCGCACCCACGCAAACACAGGGAGAACATGCAAACTCCACACAGAAATGCCAACTGACCCAGTTGAGGCTCGAACCAGTGACCTTCTTGCTGTGAGGTGATCGTGCTACCCACTGTGCCATTGTGACGCCTAAAGGCACAATATGTACGATTATTTTCTAAATACTTTCAACATAGGCTCATTCTGAAACCGTAGCCCTATATATGTTTTTTGGAGATCGTGAATTATGTTGCCAGAGTTTCGTATGGCTGCATTTCCTCTTTAAAACAAATGCTAGGGGGCAGTATGACGCCATTCCTTTTTGCAATTACCAGCTGACCGCTTGCCTCCGTATGGACCGATTTTGCGCTGTTACCAGTTTGTCTAGTGGCTCGCCATGTACATATGCGGACTTGAGATTTGGGGGGAAGAGACCACGCTGATGGGGTTCGAGTCCGGTGAAGAACAGTTTCAGAAAGCAGGTAAGACAAAAACAGAAGCCAAAAAATAAAAGAAAACAAGTAAATAACAGGGTGAGAATGTGGCAACATCTGAAAATGTTGTAAAAATCAGGACGAGGGCTTTACTTTTTCTGAATTGCTTTTGAAAATTGTTGGTTGGGTTTAGGGAAGTGGGTGGCTCAATCAATACAATTGGTTAGAAGAAAGAAGATAGGTCAGTTGATCGATCAGTCAGTTAAACAGTCAGTCGACAGCGGCCTCTGGTGGATTCGCAAAAACAAAAACGGTAAAAAAAAAACATAGCTCCTGGGACGTATTTAGTGCTCTCCAGAAATGTATATAGAGGTACACTTTCAGAATGAGCCTGGGTTGAACATTTTACAGTAACAGTACATGAATAATGATGTATTAATAAATTAAACATGACTTTATTATTAATTAATTATGAGTTAAGGTGCGCACTAATCATGAACAAATTGTAACTACAACATGAGTCACAAGAGTTCATGTGTGAATAACGGCTAGTTACATGTTGTTAATTAATGTAATAACTAACATTTAAGTTTAAGCTAAATGCAACCAACATGAACTCATTCATTCATTTTCGGCTTAGTCCCTTTATTAATCCGGGGTCGCCACAGCGGAATGAACCGCCAACTTATCCAGCACGTTTTTATGCAGCGGATGCCCTTCCAGCCGCAACCCATCTCTGGGAAACATCCACACACACTCATTCACACACATACTACGGACAATTTAGCCTACCCAATTCACCTGTACCGCATGTCTTTGGACTGTGGGGGAAACTGGAGCACCCAAAGGAAACCCACGCGAACGCAGGGGTTCACATCAGAATCAGTTTTATTGCCAAGTGTGCTTCACACACACAAGGAATTTGTTTTGGCAAACATGCAAACTCCACACAGAAACGCCAACTGACCCAGCCGAGACTCGAACCAGCGACCTTCTTGCTGTGAGGTGACAGCACTACCTACTGTGCCACTGCTTCGCCTTAAGATGAACTCATGAGCTGTTAATGTATTACTATGTAGTGACTTTACTTGGAGGGGCACATGCCCATTAACTCACCCTAACTACTCGTGAACTCCTGTGATTTAAAGTGTTCATGTTGATGTTGACAGAACACTTTTCTATTGGCTTTCAGTGTAAACGCATAAGGAGTTCATGAGTAGATAGGTATGGTTTAATTATGATGTACCCCTTCAAGTAAAGTCATGATATAATTATCCATTAACATGTCATGAGTTCATGATGGTTAAATTAAGCATAAACTAATGTGGTAATTAATTCATTAATTACCAAACAATCATGTACTAACAAGTAATTAAGGTAGCTGTTATTCACACATGAACTCATGTGACTCATGTTGTAGTTAAGGTTAGCTCATAAGCAAACTTGTGTACGGAGCGTGTTTATGCTAATGACGTCACATATTCCTCAATGTCTGGTTTGGGGAACAGGAAAACACCAAAATATGCTTAACTAAGTTGTGTGTGTTTATTAGACTGCACACATCAGCATTATAACAAAAGCCTTAAATGTATGTAGTCTGATGAAACTGTGCTGTTCTTCTTTATGTGACCATGAGCAGAAGAACAGGAAGTGGTGGTTTGTGGCTTTGCAGTTTTTTACGCAATTGCTTCAGCATTTCTCTCATTTGACTTTTGCTTTTAGTCTTACTCTGCTTCATACTACAGTATAAGTGTTGAATACTTTAGCTTATCCATACACATGATGAGTCCTGTAGGTTGTAATAAAGACCACAACTCCCATGATTCCACACTTAGTCAGGGCATCATCAAAATACATCTTTGTTTGTTGTGAATACTCGCCCTCTAGTGGCGAAAATTACTGTGCTTTTAAATTTTCATATTTGTCTGGACTCAGAAAAGAAGCTCTGAATGTGACTTCATGACTCTTGAATGTTTTATTATTGTGAACTAAAGTATCTTCAGTCAGCTAATCAAGTTTTTTTTTTTTTGTAGATGTAGATTCATGTACAATACATTTTTACACTGTTTTGCTTGTATTTTCTGTCTTTTTTTGTACAGCAGATTTGAAAGTTCCTGTACTTGTCACAGTTGTGGATCTGTCTGTTCCTCTGGTGTATGTGTGTGTGCGTGTTTATATGGGTGTGGATGTGTCTTCACCGCGTGGCTGTCTGTTGTGTTTACATGTCATCAGCTGGGTGATCACGTGCTCTGCTGCAATCAGTAACCTCAGCTGTTAGCACTCCACAGGTGCAGCGCAATAATGCACCTATATCTGTTCAGCATTCCTGTTTTACGTGGTCAGTTCGTTGTGTTCATGTCTGTGTCCTGTTTCCTGTTAGGCAGCTCTCGCTGATTCTGCTGGCGGCAAATCCTCATAGAGACTGTTGCTTTTGTATTATTTTAGTCCCGCTTGCTGCTTCTCCTAAGAACTGTTACTGCTGTTTGGTGTGGTTGAACTTATGAGAGATCTTCCTGGATCTGTCTCATAGAAGAACTATTACCACTGTTTAGCGTGTCGATTTCCCTGAGAGAAGCACTATTGCTCTACACCCTTGCCTCGATATCTGGTAAGATATCAGTGAGAGACTTCACTCTGGATCTGTTGCTCTGATGAACTATTACCGCTGTTTAGCATGTAGATTTTCTTGAGAGATGCATCATTGCTCTGCCCTATCCTTCAATATCTGGTAAGATCTATACCAGTTGTTATTCCTGTTCTCTGTTAATAAATCATCTTGCATTCACTTGCATTTGGGTCTCCTGTGTACTTGTGACAGTACAGCTAACCTGTGTACAAGTTACATTTAATTGTTCTAATAAACCTGCATCTTCAGCTCTTCAATTTGTTTTTTCTTTTGTATTTTCTCAGTTTTTGCATCTGTGCCAAATAACTTTTGAACTTTATCCTGCTTATGTCTATATAAAATATTTCAATAATTTCACTAGTGCTTAATTAAGATACATTAATGGGTACCAGATAAATAATAATTTTAAGCTTTATTTTCATTGTTGAAGTTTAAAAGTCTGTGTGTGCGCGACAAGAAGAAAACAATGACTTTGACACATGTATGTATGTATGTATGTATGTATGTGTGTATGTATGTATGTATGTATGTATGTATGTATGTGTGTATGTATGT
>CAIGQZ010001336.1:1665930-1686212 GCA_903798205.1 Danio tinwini | reverse complement strand
AAATGTGAGAGCTGATGGTCCTTCAGGAACATGGTTAAGAAACACTGCCCTACATCATACTAATGAACTATTGTGGTCTAAAATCAGGCATTTCAATTTCATTGTCCAATATATTCCTCTATATATATATATATATATATATATATATACATTCCTAATTCTGTTTAAAAAACAGACAATAAAATGTGTATTATTTTCCCCATACAATTAAGGTACAGAAACAAGCTTGGATGAAACTAACATACAGCCTTTAGGGAGCTTGGAACAAACTGATAAAGGAGACAAACAAAAGGTAACTCCACTCTCATGGTTCTTTATTTCAATTTATTTTTGTTTATAGGTCTACTTTAAGTTTTAGGCTATTTGCTCTTTGCATGCCTTTTGGATAGCTTCTACAAATCCAAATCAGTATGGAAAATGCAAATAAATAAAGAAAGTAGTGATTTCCAAATATACTTTGACTTGTATTTCATTGCAGACAATGTGAACACAAAATATATCATGTTTTGTCTGGTTAACTTCACTTCATTTGTAAATATACATATTTTCCTCTCATTCAGACCTGTAACACATTCTAAAAAAAGTTGGGCAGGAGCAATTTAGGGCTGGTAATCAGGTAAATTGGTTAAATAAAGTGTGATTGAATTTAATTGATTTGAAACAGGTGATGTCAACAGGTAATTGTAATTTTTATTTGGTACAAAAGCAGTACCCAAGAAAGGTCTAGTCCTTTAGGAGCAAAGATGGGCAGAGGATTGCCAGGTGCTAACAAATACGTGGAAATGTTTAAAAACAATGTTCCTCAAAGAAAGTTAGAAAGACATTTGGATATTTCACCTTCAATTGTGCATAACATAATTAAAAGATTCAAGGAATCTGGAGGAATTTCAGTGCATAAAGGACAAGGGTGCAAGCCTAAACTGAACAACCGTAAACTCCGGTCCCTAAGGTGGCACTACATTAAGAATAGTCATTCATCTATAAAATGTATGATAATATGACAAATCTCTTTTTTTTCCAGGAAAATGTAAAGCCAGTAGAGGAAGGGAGTAACCTGAATCCTGATGATAATTCAAACATAAGTGAGAATTCATGTTGCACCAACATAGGTATGAGATGCTACTTCTGTATATCAGCAAGAAGCACTGTTTTAATTAGCTTACACTATGTATTTGTCTTCATAAATACTTAAATAAACAAATCAACATTTAGTGTGTTTTTTTTCTTACCACCAGCAATGACTATCACATTATTTGGATGTTCTGAAGCAGTCCAGTTTGGATGTGACAACATTCTGCTTGGAGAAAAACAACCCAGTCTTAGTGCAGAATTTCCCATAATTGTTCCGTTAGAGAGAAATATATCAGAACATCAGGTCTCGGTGATCAACATGATTGGCTCACATGATGCTGATCTCAAAACACTCAGTCACATTATTGGTCAATTGAGTGAAAAGGAAATACACGCCTTCATCTTTGTTGTGCGACTGGGTCAGCTAACAGATGCTGATAAGATGGGTATTGAATGGCTACAGAGAACTTTTGGTGACAGAGTTCTTTCATTTGTGATTATTCTCTTAACCTATGAGCGAGAGGAAGAGTGTGACTCTATAATAGATGACCTGAAGAACAATTCTGTTCTGGAGCTGCTGCTGGAGAAATGTGGAGGAAGATATTACACCTGCAGCAAACTCATGAACAGCCAGTCAGAGATCACAGAACTGATGGACAGGATCAAGCATCTGTTTTCTGACAATAACCAACAGGGCTACACCAGAGAGATGTACAGATCTTCTGTAGGAGACATGCAACACGGTGAGTGTATATACAGTGAACATGATTTGGACAATAAAACTGAGACACTGGCCAATTTAGTGTTAAAGCTTTTATGGCTAAATTTGACCAGCCTGATAGCCAATCTTTATTGATTGCACATTCCACTTGTAATGTCGCTTTTACACGAGATTGAGCATGCAAAATTCTGTTGTACTGTGCTGCAAAAAGGGGCAGGATTAAACAACATGATTAGACATTAAAAAAGTGAGCGATTGGTCCATATTTTGAATTTATGTGCACATAGGTCATGTTTTGATCTGCGATTGGTCTCATGGAATCACAACAGGTGACAGGTCAGAGTTCACCAAGCTTGAACTTTCCAACGCAGCAAACTGCAAAACTTGTCGCACAAGCTTGCGGTTCCAGTCTGTCGCATTCGCATGTGTATGAATGGAAGTCTATGGGACGAAAACTGCAGTGTGAATGTGGCTTAAGAGTAATGTGTGAAGTTTAATTAGCAGAGTAATAGCACAGTTTTGCTTAAAATATTGCAATGCACACAACAATATGGGTGACATATCAGAGTTCAAAAGAGGACAATTTGTTGGTGCATGTCTCGCTGGCGAATCTGTGACCAAGACAAGAAGTCTTTGTGATTTATCAAGAGCCATGGTATCCAAAGTAATGTTAGCACACCACCAAGACGGACAAACCACATCAAACATGAGTAACTGTGGGAAGCTGTCTGAAAGGTATGTCCAGTGCTAACCTGGATTGTATCCAAAAAACATAAAACCACAGCTGGCTAACTAACTGCAGAATTAAATATGCACCTCAACTATCCTGTTTCCGCCAAAACTGTGGAAACTTAGCTCCAAAGGGTCAAAATACATGGCTGGGCTGCTATAGACAAACCTTTGGTCACTCGTGCCAATGCCAAACATCACTTTCAATGGTGCCAGCAGCAAAAAAATCTTCATGATTAAAATGTAGCTGTCTTTGCCACATCTGGGAGAGTTACAGTGTGGAGAAGCCCCAAAGAAGTGTACCACCCAACTGTTGCATGCACATAGTGAAGCATGGGGGGGTGATCAGTGATGGTTTAGGCTGCAGTATCATGTCACTCTCTAGACCAGAGGTGGGCAAACTACGGCCCGCGGGCCAAATGCACACTTTCATCCGGCCCGCGAGAGAGTTTTTAAAATGCTGCTTCTGAGAAATGGTTTGGTTTCAGAATTAGTAAATTAATGATGCAATACAAGTGAAAGCGGTACAGTTAGTGCAACCAGTAGAATTAGAACACACTCTCGGATCGGGCTGTGCAATTAATCAAAATCGAATCGCAAGAGGCTGCGATATGGCATATATATTATTTAACTTCCCCCGCTCAGAGCAAATGCATGAGTCTGTGTGTGACGGTCGTCTGTGTGTGACAGCCTTACTAGCCAATCGAGTGAGCACACTTTTGTACTGCCCAATCAGAATTGCACAATCGAACTATGCGTAACGCCCACAATAACAAACAGGAAAGCGCGAACAGCTACACGAGGAGCATCTTGCTAAAAATTAGGGGCGTAAATTTAGCATGGACGGAGGGGGACCAACAATTGAAATGTCCCCACCAATAATTTAATGCCCTTAAAAAAAATTGCGCTGTCAATATTGACCTAGACAGGCTGCGCCTTTCCCTGCTGTCATGTGAGAGGCTGTAGCTGCGTTCAGAAAAGCAGCGCCAAAACAGTGCAGGTGAATTTTTTTGTGCAAGAATGAGGTGAGTGACACACACAGGTGAGGATGGCGGCAGCAAAAAAATGACATAAAGAGCTTTTTTCAACAAAAAGTGTAAGTCACATAAACTCAAGTTCGCTACTAAATGAGTCCATCATGATAATGGCGTTAATGCTTTTGTTTTCCCCGCTTTAACACACAGCCTGTCGTTATAGCAGGCTGATAAAGTCTACAATAACTATTAAAGAAACCTATTTTGTGTTAATGTGACATGATTCTGTCCGATATTACATGTTCTATGCATACTGCCACTATAAATAAAAGTTAGTTTTTAAATGATTTGACATGTGGCCCTTTACTTGGTTTGAAAACTTGATGTGGCCCTCAGGTCTAAAAAGTTTGCCCACCACTGCTCTAGACCAATACTTGATGGGCGCATCACTGACACATGCTACTGCACGCCAAATTTTGTTGTTAAATAACATGATCAGACATTAAAAAAACTGAGTGATTGGTCCATATTTTAAATTTCTGTACAGAGAGGTCATGACTTGAACTTCTATAGTCTCACAGTATCACGTGATGCGATTTCACTGGTCAGAGTTCACCAAGCTTGAACTTTCCAATGCCGCAAACTGCAAGACTTGTCGCACGAGCTTGTGTTTCCGGTCTGCCGCATTCGAATGCGTATGAATGGAAGTCTATGGGACAAAAAGTGCAGTGTGACCGTAACCTTAACCTTGACCTTAACCATGACCTTGAGAGTAGAGTGTGAAGTTTTAATAAACAGAGTAATAGCATAGTTTTGCTTCAAGTATTGCAATGTACACAACATTATGGGGGACATTCTTCTTTGGCTCTCGGCGAAGGCAGTCACACTTTTTTCCTCCCTTGATAAACTGGTCTCAGAACACAATTAACACCAATTTCCCGATGAGTAGTCTGAGTTCGGGGGAACCCAACTGTCCTACGGGGAGTTTGCAGCTGGATACATTATGGGCGGGTGGGAGAAGTGGTGCGTCATGTGCCTGGCCGCTCTGTCCCTGGAGGATATTGAAGATATCTATCTATTTGGAACTTTGATAACAGGGTTTCTACTGATGGGCTAGGGCAGGCCCTGGGGTAACAGTGGTGAGCAGGGTTGTTACAAACCAGACTGTGGTTATAGAATTGGAAATTAGCATTAGATATCTGCGAAATTGGCAGATATTGACCCAAATTTTAAAAACCTTTTCTTGTCATTCGTCTTCCCTCTGACTCTCCTGCCTGACGGCCTCAGCTGAAGACAAACAACTTCACCCGAAGAACAAGATAACAAGATGCTCTAAATTCCTGCTCCCTGTTCCAAGGACACCTGTTGACACTTTACAGGCTTTCACACACACATACACAGCTACAGATAGACAACTCTGCATCCCATGCCTTTGTGTGCTTTCACCCACCGGTGTGTGTAGGTGGGTCTGCGACAATTATCACCTATTCTGCAAGAAGAATGGCTCAAAATGTGCCACTGTGCAGCACTTGTATCTGTCATTCCCAAGATGAATTGATGCTGTATTGGCCGCATAAGGAGGTCCTATACCAGTGTTTCTCAACCACGTTCTTGAAAGACCACCAGCATTGCATGTTTTGGATGTCTCCTTTGTCTGTAACACCCATGTCAGGTCTTTCAGTCTCTGATAATGAGCAGATGATCTAAATCAGGTGTGTTTGGTGAAGGAGACATGGAAAATGTGAGAGCTGATGGTCCTTCAGGAACATGGTTAAGAAACACTGCCCTACATCATACTAATGAACTATTGTGGTCTAAAATCAGGCATTTCAATTTCATTGTCCAATATATTCCTCTATATATATATATATATATATATATATATACATTCCTAATTCTGTTTAAAAAACAGACAATAAAATGTGTATTATTTTCCCCATACAATTAAGGTACAGAAACAAGCTTGGATGAAACTAACATACAGCCTTTAGGGAGCTTGGAACAAACTGATAAAGGAGACAAACAAAAGGTAACTCCACTCTCATGGTTCTTTATTTCAATTTATTTTTGTTTATAGGTCTACTTTAAGTTTTAGGCTATTTGCTCTTTGCATGCCTTTTGGATAGCTTCTACAAATCCAAATCAGTATGGAAAATGCAAATAAATAAAGAAAGTAGTGATTTCCAAATATACTTTGACTTGTATTTCATTGCAGACAATGTGAACACAAAATATATCATGTTTTGTCTGGTTAACTTCACTTCATTTGTAAATATACATATTTTCCTCTCATTCAGACCTGTAACACATTCTAAAAAAAGTTGGGCAGGAGCAATTTAGGGCTGGTAATCAGGTAAATTGGTTAAATAAAGTGTGATTGAATTTAATTGATTTGAAACAGGTGATGTCAACAGGTAATTGTAATTTTTATTTGGTACAAAAGCAGTACCCAAGAAAGGTCTAGTCCTTTAGGAGCAAAGATGGGCCGAGGATTGCCAGGTGCTAACAAATACGTGGAAATGTTTAAAAACAATGTTCCTCAAAGAAAGTTAGAAAGACATTTGGATATTTCACCTTCAATTGTGCATAACATAATTAAAAGATTCAAGGAATCTGGAGGAATTTCAGTGCATAAAGGACAAGGGTGCAAGCCTAAACTGAACAACCGTAAACTCCGGTCCCTAAGGTGGCACTACATTAAGAATAGTCATTCATCTATATGCAATATAACCACATGAGCTCAGGACTGCTACACAGGTCCTGACCTGTCTTCAATAAAGAATGTGTGGCACATTTTAAAGGGCAAAAATTTACAACGAAGACCTCATACTTTAGCATACCTTTTTTTATTTTTTTACATTAAAATACAATGACTTAAAAATTCTGACCTTCAAATATTTACACAACAATTGACAATAAAAGATATCATATACAAACAATACATAAGTAAAATAATAATAGTAGATTAATGCAATGTCAATAATAATACTTTTTTTTAAATAAAATAAAATAAATGAAATAGAAATAAAATACTGGTCTTCAGTTTTAATCTAAGTTAGTCTGATCCTCTTCAATTTAAAGTTTCTATGGAATTTATGTATTTAAAACAATCTATGAAAGGCTGCCAGATTTAATAGAATTTGTCTTATATATATGTATATACTGTGGATGCACACAATATATATATATATACTGTGGATGCACACACAGCCATCATTCCATAAGTATTTAATTTTGTTCTGCTTTAAAGTTGTTTAAAAGTAGTTTAGATTTATCTCCTACATACGTATGTACATCTAATGAGGGAAGTGATTAAATATTCAGAATTGGAAAAAATCTGATTCTCCCAATTCTATTAAATCTGGCAACCTTTCATAAATTATTTTAAATACATAAATTCCATAGAAAAATTTAAATTGAAGAACAATTAATAGTATCTGAAATCTTTGGGATTACGTGGATTTCAGCATAAATTTAAAAGAAAATATGTTCTGACCTGCAAGTCACAACAATAGAAAAACACACATCTGCTTAAACTAATACCAAATTGACTACTTTGCGGATTTTGCCTATCACAAGTTATTTTTAGAATGTAACTCCCGCAATAAGCTGTATTTTGAAGTGCTTTTTTTATCCTCATCTGTAAGTCACTTAGTATAAAAGTGTCAGATAAATGCAAGTGTACAATGAGCAAAAATTAATTTGCATAAATCTTTGACTAAGAATTTAATTTGCCTGAATTTAAATTGTATTTTTCAGTTGGATGCAGAGCAACTCATTGAAAGGATTCACCTTGAGGACAAACAAAGAAAACTAAAAACTTTAGATTTCCTTAAGCCCATTGCACTCTCACAATCCCAAGAGACTTGTGCAGAGAACGAGCTTGCTTCAGTTTTCCTACATAAATTGATGATGATGGACTACAAAGCAAGATCTCTTCAGATTAAAGAGAATAATGAACAACAGCACACAAATGAAGAGACCAATGACTCATCTGGAGATGTTGGCAATGCCTTCGACATTATTTTTGGAAAGTCTGCTCAACCCTCTGATTGGAATAAAATAGATACAGTGGACTTAATGGATGCTCAGATGGCCATATTTCATTGTGCTGATAGTTTCCTAAAGCAGCTTATTGTGACTAAACTCTCACAGTGTCAGTATGCGTTGCCTCTGCTTGTACCAAATCCATTCACACAGCAGATTGAGTTTCCACTCTGGACATTTCGACAAATCAACAAGTGCTGGAAGACAACTGATAATAAAGGTAAAGTCTCTAGCAAATCCCAGCCAGTCTACAGAACAGAAACTCCAATGGTGGCTTTCTTCAGGTTTGGACTTTTGTCCTCATCCAAGTCTCAGCTGATGAACAACCTGATCAATGAAAAACACAACACGTTCTTCCACAGAAACTGCCCAGGCAGCAGCAGAACCCGAGTAATGATGGATGGACTGGTGGAGATAGCCTGGTATTGTCCCTCTGGAGAGAAAACTGATCGATTTACTCAGTGTGTTGCATTCTGTAACCTACATGGAGATGCAGGAGCCAATGACAAGCAGCTGGAAATCCTGACTGAAATGGCCTCTGTAAATGTTGCAATTGTACCACAACTTGACAAGAATGATAAAAGCATGACCAAGATCCAAAACCTCTTGAAGGACTCAAAGCCATTCATCTGCCTTCTTTCTGACAACAATTCCCCTTTTACAAAATTGCGTGAAGGGAAATACAGAATTGGTTTAAAAGACAGAAATCAATCAGTAGTATTTGAAGAAGTCAGAAAAGCTATAAATGATGGGATCTTGTCTTTTAAATCATCTTCTATTTTTAAGCTTAAAGATGTGGCCAGGCATTCTGGTATCAGAGTAGATGAAGACAACAATGAGGACCTCAGTAGAGGAAAAGAAGCAGCACAGCAGATGATGAGTTTACTGAAGGATAAAGATCTGACTCAAATCAAAGAATCATTTCTGCCGCTGCAGGGACGTTTGTGGCATCAGTGGTGTCAGAAGAATAAAGAACTACATCGACCTACGTTGGGTCAATTAAATAGAGGAAGGAACCTTGAACAGAACAAAAGTTCTAAGCTCTCAGAATTGCTTAAAATTCGTGAACAGCAGTGTACAACTGACTTAAGTCAATTCATTCAAATCTTCATTCAGAAATTGAAATCACCAGTAGGAAATGAGGTGGCATATTTTCTGAAATGGTTGGGCATCCTTTTTGACGACTACACCACTGAAAGTCTTTCAGCTCTTCTTCATGAGTATGATGAAAAATGGTCAACTGTCCTGAATCTTAAACAGAATCATGATAAATCACGGCATCTCAGATCAGCCCAAGAAGAACTTGAGAGAGTATCTGAGAAACTACAAGCTGCAACTTTTGGCTTAGAGCACATACTGAGAGAGATTGCTCAGATTTATGAATCATGTTCATCTGTGAAAAGAAATAACCAGAATCTGCAGACGTTTGACTACTCTTCTCTTCCCAGTCTTGCAGCAGAGATGATGATTTCTGGATTTCCATTAGAGTTGATGGATGGTGACGCTGCCCATGTTCCTCTGATCTGGGTTACTGCTGTTTTTGACTCACTTATCCAGAAACTGGGAGACAAGAGAATCTATGTATTGTCAGTTTTAGGAATCCAGAGCTCTGGGAAATCCACCATGCTGAATGCCATGTTTGGGCTGCAGTTTGCCGTCAGCGCAGGCAGGTGCACCAGAGGAGCTTTCATGCAGCTGGTCAGAGTTTCAGAAGAAATGAAAGCATTGCAGAAGTTTGAGTACGTTGTAGTTGTTGATACAGAGGGCCTTCGAGCCCTAGAACTGGCTGGAAGATCAACGAGAAATCGTGACAATGAAATGGCCACATTTGTTGTTGGTCTTGGGAATATGACACTGATCAACATCTTTGGAGAAAACACAGCTGAGATGCAGGACATTCTTCAGATTGTTGTTCAGGCCTTCATGAGAATGAAGAAGATCAAACTGAATCCGAGCTGCATGTTTGTGCATCAGAATGTTTCAGATGTTACAGCCGGAGAGAAAAACATGGAGGGAAGAAGAAGACTGCAGGAGAAACTGGATGAGATGACAAAACTCGCTGCTAAAGAGGAAGATTGTGATACTGAGTTTTTCAGTGAGGTCATTGCTTTTGACATTAAGAATGATGTGAAATATTTTGCACAACTGTGGGAAGGCAGTCCACCAATGGCACCACCAAATCCAAACTACAGCAGAAATATTCAGGACCTGAAGAGCACAATTCTCTCAAAAGCTTCTCATTCAAGTGGCATTACACTGTCACAGTTCAAAATGCGTATTAATGATCTGTGGACTGCACTGCTCAATGAGAACTTTGTGTTCAGCTTTAAAAACACACTTGAGATTGCAACATACAGAAGATTGGAAACCAAGTACAGTGACTGGACGTGGAGCCTTAGAAGTGCCATGATGAGCACTGAAGACAAATTCTACAATAGAATTTCCAACGGCAATTTAATGATTCAGGAAAATGACTTGTTGTCTGACATGAGAATGACAAAAGAGGAGGTAGAAAAATCAATCAGGTCTTACTTTGAGGAGGACAGAGACAAAGACATACTGTGTCAATGGCGAGGGAGATTTGAAACCAGAATCAACGAACTTCATGATGACCTTGTGAAGGGAACAAAAAGAAAGTTGGATGAAGCTATTGAACAGAAGAAAGCCAAGGAGAAACTGGATCAAAAAATAACAGAGTATGAAAACACGCTTTTCAGTCGGAGCAAAGAACTAGCAATAAGAAACGTAGATCCAAGATGGCGCCGAGCATGGCCGCCGTGTTGCGAGCTCCCAGCGAACTTCGTTGTGTTTTGTATGTTTTACTTGTATTTTTGTTGTTTTTCGTGCTGGATGTACACACTCTCATTGCCTACGACAGACACACACTTCGAGAAATTGGCTCCCTCGTCGCACACCGAAAACCGGACTTTGAGTTCTTCAACGACGCTCTGTTTACAAACACAACAACAGAGCCCTTTGTCTGGGCCACACAACCGAGGCGACGACGCAAACGCAGCCGGAAAAGAGGAAAGAGAGCCGGCGTCCTGGTCAGACTAAGACGCCGTGGATTTCGACCTCCGCTCCCCACCATTCTGCTGGCTAACGTTCAGTCACTGGACAACAAACTTTGCGAGCTACGGGCGCGCATTTCCTTCCAACGGGAAACAAGAAACTGCTGCATTATCTGTCTTACAGAAACCTGGCTATCTGCGGAGGTACCAGACACAGCTGCTGAACTTTCGGGATTCTCCTTGCACCGCGCGGATAGAACGAAAGAACTCACAGGGAAAAGCAAAGGAGGAGGTGTTTGTTTCTTTATTAACAACTTATGGTGTGATGAGAGAAACATACACCCAGTTAGATCATTTTGTTCTCCTGATCTGGAATACCTTATGCTTCAGTGTCGACCATACTGGCTACCAAGGGAATTTACATCGGTCATTATTACGGCTGTTTACATCCACCCTCAAGCCAACACAGAGCAGGCACTCAGAGAACTGTATGGGAGCATAAACGAGCAGGAAACCGCACACCCGGAGGCAGCGTTTATTGTTACAGGGGACTTTAACAACGCCAATCTCAGGAAAATCGCTCCAAAATACTTTCAACATATCACCACAAACACGCGTGGCGATCGTATTTTGGACCATTGCTACTCTCCGTTCCGGGATGCTTACAAATCCCTCCCCCGCCCACCATTTGGCAAATCAGATCACTCTTCTGTTCTGCTCTTGCCTGCTTACAGGCAGAAACTGAAACGGGAACCACCCACCCTCAGGACGTTTCAGAGCTGGTCGGACCAATCGGATTCCATACTTCAAGACTGTTTTGATGACGTTGACTGGGAGATGTTCCGGGCAGCTTCTGATGACGACATCGAAGTGTACTCAGACACAGTTACGAGCTTTATCAGGAAGTGCATAGAAGACGTGGTCCCAACAAAAACTGTCCGTATCTACCCCAACCAAAAACCATGGATCAACGGCGAAGTTCGAACAGCCCTATCAGTGCGAACTTCCGCCTATAAATCCAGAAATGCTGAGGAACAAAAACAAGCAAACTACAACCTCAGGAAAACGATCAAAGCAGCAAAACGTCAATACAAAGACAAGATAGAGGGTCAATTTAACACCAATAACGCAAGGAGCATGTGGCAGGGACTTAATTACATCACGGACTTTAAAAGTAATAAATCCACCACTGTGAACATTGCTGCGTCTCTCCCGGACGAGCTCAACTCATTCTACGCCCGCTTTGAAACCCAGGACAGCGCGCACACACAGCGCGCTCCCGCGGCCAATACAGAAACCGCCAGCACACTCACTGTTTCTGTAGCGGATGTAACGAGATCTTTCCGTCGCGTGAACATCCGAAAAGCTACGGGCCCAGATGACATCCCTGGACGTGTACTTAAAGCATGCGCACACCAGCTAGCGGGGGTTTTCACGGACATCTTTAACCTCTCGCTCTCTCGGTCTGTGGTTCCCACATGCTTTAAGACAGCTACTATTGTGCCAATACCGAAATCAGCTAAAACCACATGCTTGAATGACTGGCGTCCGGTTGCACTGACACCCATCTTCAGCAAGTGCTTTGAGAAGCTGATTAAAAATCACATCTGCTCTGTACTGCCCGCTAACACTGACCCTCTGCAATTTGCATACAGAAACAACCGCTCCACTGATGATGCAATTGCTTTCACCCTGCACACTGCTCTGTCTCACCTGGAAAACAAAAACACATATGTGAGAATGCTGTTTGTGGACTACAGCTCAGCATTCAACACCATAGTGCCTGCCAAGCTGGTGGTGAAGCTCCAGGCTCTGGGCCTACACAGCTCTCTGTGCAACTGGATCCTGGACTTCCTGTCAAGCAGACGCCAGGTGGTCAGAATGAACAACATCACCTCATCCACACTGATCCTCAACACTGGTGCTCCACAGGGCTGTGTTCTCAGCCCACTCCTGTACTCCCTGTACACACATGACTGTACATCCAAACACAGCTCCAACGTCATCGTTAAATTTGCTGATGACACAACGGTGGTGGGCCTAATCACAGATGATGATGAGACGGCCTACAGAGAGGAGGTGCACACTCTGACGCAGTGGTGTCAGGAAAACCACCTCTCACTCAACATCAGCAAAACCAAGGAGCTGGTGGTGGATTTCAGGAGAGAGAAGAATGAACACACTCCCATAACCATCAACGGGACACCAGTGGAGAGAGTCAGCACTTTCAAGTTTCTTGGAGTACACATCGCTGAGGATCTGACATGGACTGCTCACACAGACGCAGTGTTGAGGAAGGCACAACAACGCCTCTTCTTCCTCAGGCGCCTCAGGAGGTTTGGAATGAGCCCCCACATCCTCCGCTCGTTCTACACCTGCACTGTGGAGAGCATCCTCACTGGCTGCATCACCACCTGGTACGGGAACAGCACCAGCAGCAATCGCAAAGGTCTACATAGGATTGTGCGAACTGCTGGACGTGTAGTAGGAGGTGAGCTTCCCTCCCTCCAGGACATCTACACCAGGAGGTGCATGAGAAAAGCCAAGAGAATCATCAGCGACTCCAGCCACCCAAGCCATAGACTTTTTTCTCTGCTACCCTCAGGCAGACGGTTCCGCAGCATTCGGTCACGCACCAGCCGACTGAAGGAAAGTTTCTTCCCTCAGACTATCAGGCTGATGAACACTTAACACACCCCACACAAACTCTCCCATACTCCACACTGCACACCATAAAGATGTAGCATGCACTGCACTTTAACCAATCTATACTTAAACAATACTGCCTACAACTATGTGTACACCTATCCATTGTACGCATCACTGTCACATTGCCAAATTTACACTGTTTTGTTTCTTTTTTGTGAGTATGATGTTGTATTTTGCACTGTCTGTATTTGCACTGTCTGTATTTTACACTGTCGCTGTATTTGCACTGTCTGTATTTTGCACTGTCTGTATTTTGCACTGTTGTTGTATTTGCACTGTCTGTTTTTTGCACTGTTGTTGTATTTGCACTATCTGTATTCTTCACTGTCTGGAGCCAGCACCTAAGCTTTTCACTCATCATAGCACACGTGCTGCTGATGATGTGACAATAAAAGTGATTTGATTTGATTTGATTTGAAGCCTGAGAAATACAGGAGCATCTGAAAATTTGTTGACTGAGGAATTTGACACAATGTGGAGTAAATTGGTCAATGAAATGACCAAAGATATACCTCCACTGAAAGGCATTAACTTCTGGGCAGATGTGACACGGATATTATCTGAAAACCATGAATTGACTCTTGTAAATTTCCAGTTAGACAAGAAAGTCTATAAACACCTGGACTGTTGGGGTGATTATTGTGACTACATCATTCCAAAGAAGCATCTAGAGAGTTCTGATGAAACTGGATCTACAGAGGAACCTGTCGAGAGCTCCAAGAAAAGCAGTAATGGAATATTCAAGTCGTTTGGTCAAAAAGTTATGTCAGGCATAACGACCCAAGAAGTAATCTTGAGAATCAGAAAACTCAATATTGGAATATCTTTAAAAAATACTACAGAGGAGCGACTACAACAACCATATTGAGTGAATTCATCTGCAGCAAACTTGAGCCATCCATCCTACAAGCGGTTTACAACAAAACTGCTATTGCTTTGGCTGCACAGATGAGGTCTGACATACAAGCATTACGCAGCAACAGACCAGATCTCGAGAAACACATCCTGAAATACCTTGCAGAAAAGGAGGACTTTATTGAGTACATGAAATATATTCATAACCCCCAAAAACACTTCAAACAATTCATAAAAAGTGAAGTGAACAGATACTTCAGTGAACAAAATGTGACAGTTCAAAATATATTTAAAGGAAATCTGAAAGAAAAGGAGCAGATTGTAAGTAATGCTGTGAAAGCTGCAACAGTGGAGGTCAAGAGTCACAGTGGAGATGGCAACATGTGGTTCAGGAGCTTCTCCAAAACATTGACAGATGAGCTGAAACTCACAGGGAACTCCTGTGTTGATCTCAGTGAAATTAAAGATGTGGATTTTCTTGAAAACCTTTTAAGTGAAGGCTTGCATGAAAGGATGACAAAGCTCCACAGCAGCATCAATCAAATAAAAATAGAACAATTCCAGATGAGACCAGATGAGCTTTTGATTGAGCATTTCTGTCAGTGCTGTTGGGTTCAGTGTCCATTCTGTAAAGCCATCTGCACTCACTCAATGAAAGGCCATCCAGGTGATCACTGTGTTCCTTTCCACCGCAATAATGGACTAAATGGATGGTATTATAATAACACAACAAACCTGGCTATTAATATCTGCACAACAGCAGTAGCAAGTGATCGATCTTTTCATCCAAATTCCTCAGATGATACACTCCCCTGGAAAGAATACAGAAAAGGAGGTCCTAAATATGCCAGTTGGAGCATCACCCCTGACCACTCTGAGCTGCCCTACTGGAAGTGGTTTGTTTGCAGATTCCAGAAAGATCTGGAAGCGTACTACAAAAAAACCTTTCAGGGAAGTGGTGAGATTCCAGCTGAATGGAGAAAGTACACAAAAAGGGATGCTTTGGAGAGTGTGGATAAATACCTGTCATGGAAAAGAAAGTTGCAATCTGTCAGCTTCCAGTTTACGTATGACTTTTTACCATTCTGTTTCACAAAGCACTGTATCACCCACTCACTTACTCTGCTTTGGATTAGTCCTTGATTTATCAATTACTCTGGCATATGTTTATGTTGCGCATGCCCTTCCGGCTGCAACCCAGCACTGGGAAACACCCACACACTCTCTCATTCACACGCATTCATACACTATGGCCAATTTCGTTTATCCAATTCACCGATAGCAATTGTCTGGACTGTGGGGGAAACCAGAGTACTGAAAGGAAATCCACGGCAACACGTAAAGAACATGCAGAACTCCACACAGAAATGCCAACTGGCCAAGCCGGGACTTGAACCAGCAAACTTCTTGCTGTGAGGCCACTGAGCTACCATGTCACCAATACACTGTATCTGATAAATGCCGACCAGGACCAGCTGCATCCAAATCAGCAGTTTGATCAACCCTGGCCCAACACCATAAAACAAAAAAAGATAAAAAGAAAATTGGGTCACACTTTATTTTTATGGTCCATTTGTTGAGTTTAAGTTACATTGCATCTACATGTCAACTAATTCTCATTGGATTATAGTAGACTGTTAGGTTGGGGTTAGGGTTGGGGTTAGTGTTAGTGTAAGTTGACATGTACTTGTAAAGTTTCTTATAGTGAGTTAAATGTCTTTTGAAAGAGCAGTATCAACAGACATTAAGCAGGCAGTCTACTAATACTCAAATAGACCTTCAAAATAAAGTTACCAAAATTTGCAATGTCATTTTAACTTTAAAGTAAATAAATTTTTGATGACCACAGAGAGTCAGGATCTCGGTTTAACGTCTCATCCAGAAGACAGCGCTCACTGAGCAGTATAGAGTCCGCATCACTATACTGGAGCATTAGGACCCACACAAACCGCAGGTTGGGCACTCCCTGCTGGCCTCAGTAAAACCACTTCCGGCAGCAACCTAGCTTTTCCGTGTGGTCTCCTATCCAGGAACTGACCAGGCACATCCTTGCTTAGCTTCAGTGGGTGAGCAGAGAGCTAGCTGCTGGTATATTTCTGATACCATTCAGCTATGTTCTTTTCTTGTTTTGTATCTACAATACATAGACATAAAGTACTTTTCTTTAATCTGACATTTGGAATATGGGTTATGCATAATTTGTACTAGATGTTCTTTTGAAAATATGGCATTTGCAATGTGCTGACCTGCTCAAAGGGTGTCAAAACTACGACTCGTATCGTCTCTAAATGTATCAGACTTCACCTATTGTGCTTCAGGATCACTTTGACTTGACCTAGCTTTCACCCTGACCTCACTTGTGTGAAGGAAACATCTTGTAATATGTAGATTAATGATATTGTATAAAAGGTAAATCCGTTTGGCCTTTACTAATCAGCATAAACATCTGGTGCTGACATTGGAGGATGTAAGTTCACTATATAACTTATGTGATCTTCTCTGGAAGCTCTATTGCTCTTGCTTTCTTACTTTTCAGCACATGCCAATACCAATATGCTTATTTAACTTAGATTTGATTTCAGGTTATTGGGTAATTTACGTAATAAGATTACTTACACTTTCTTAGGCAAATTTGTTATTTCTTTGTGTAAATTATCACAGCATATATATCACTGCAATTATTGATTTATATATATATTTTAATAACATTATCAAGGTTAAAACTTATCCTATCAGTTTTTTTGCATGCTATAAATATAAACATTTTTGTTAGTTTTTTTGTAGTAGCAGTAGTTTTGTTGTGAAAAAGAATTGTCAAAGTATAGAAAGACAGTTACTTTTAAAGCCAGTAAATGATGTATAATGATTTACTCTGTCCAAATGTATTCTCTGCTTAAAAAAATAAAACATCTTAAAGCATCTATATAATGCTGCACTCTTTTTTTTACATATATGGCCATATAGATGTCATCTCTTTCACACAGACACCAGACAATAATAGAAAGCATAATTCGGCAAGTGCTTTTGCTGATTTACTGTAATGAAAAATGAAACAGAATACATGCAATTACTCATTTGTTTTACAACTATTAGCCAAATAAGTTATACTAATATAATGTAAATTAATGGAACAAGAGTTGTCATAAGTTTAATGAAAAAAATGTTAACGAACAGGACAGGAATTTTGTTCAGTTCTGGAATCACTATTTATTTCAAATAGCTAACTCACCAAGAGCACATTTACTTTATCAAAATAGTAATAAAAGTTAGTTGATGGATCAGAAATTACTACATGATCAAGTGACACTGAAGAAAATTCAGCTTTGAATCACAGGAAAAAAAAACATTTATATTCATACACTGAAAACAATTATACAATAAATGAGTCCTGACAGCATATGTGTAACCAGAGGATGTGACACTGACAACAGAGGTGCGGATCCAAATGCAGGTTTATTAGCAGGATGGTCAGGCAAGCAATGATCAGAACAGGACAAACAGATGTACAGTATAAGGGCAATCCAGAATCGTCGTCAAACAGCAGGCAAATGGTAAAAGGCAGGCAGCAGGCAGCAGACAGGACAGACAGACAGACAGACAGACAGACAGACAGACAGACAGACAGACAGAGTGAAATGTCACTGAAATCAGATAACAAGACTCAGCAATAGTGTTTGTGCTCTTTATGTAGTGCAATAAATCAGTCCTTGAGTGGCTTCAGCTGTGGGTTTGCAATCAGTGGTGACTTGCATCAGGTGTGTGTGTGTGGCATGATTGAATATGTAGTCCTTGACCATGGCCGATTTGTAGTCCTATGTGTTTGTGAATGTTTTCCAGCTATCTATAGGGTTTTAGATCACTGGTGATCATGACAATATGTTTTAGGTCATTGTAACTTATTAAGCTAAGTTATTAATGTTCTAACTTAAATATGTAAGTTTCACAAGCTGTTTTAAGTCAGTTTAGCATAATATAAGTTTTATGGACTCATAAAGTTACTTTGATTCAGCTTAAAAATTTAAGGCAGCAGGATTTTTTACAGTGTACAGAACATTTTAAACTGAAAACAAAATCACCATTTTGCTGTATTTACTGTGTTTTAGATCAAATAAATGCAACTTTAGCAAGAATATAAATCCTGTGTAATTAATTACACACCACTTTTGAATGGTTGTGTATTTTGTACATTTTACACAGGCTATTGAGGATAAAAGTGCATGATAATGTGCATGACATAATATTTGTTAAGTCTCAGTGATGTCAGGTCTTAATGTAACATGTGAAATGAAATTCTGTATTAAATCATAATAGTTAAAATATAGCATGCAAAACACTTTAAACTATGAAGATATTATTTGACAAATGAATAATACACTATTGCTAATATGATGAATTAGTCGATTGATGGGCAATATTACACTCTTTAGGGTGGATCACATTAAAGTACAATACATTAATTAAAAGTTAATTTATAAAGTATAAAATTTTGTGGTTTGAGTATCACAAAGAAAACTCTTATTGAATCCTTTGTCTACAATAAGGACAAAATTATAAGCCTTCCTAATAGTTGTTTCCTTTTCAAATAGTCCCAAGTGTTGTATAATGGAGATAATAAAAAACAAAAGTTTAAATAATTTATTTCTTGTCTTTATATTTTTTATTCATTCCTTGTTATTCATGTATTCATTTTCTTTTCGGCTTAGTCGCTTTTATTAATCAGGGGTCGCCACAGCAGAATGAACCGACAACTTATCCAGCATATGTTTTACACAGCGGATGCCCTTCCAGCTGCAACCCATCACTGGGAAACATCCATACACACTCATTCACACACATACACTACGGACAATTTAGCTTACCCAATTCACCTGTACCGTATTTGTGGGGGAAACCGGATCACACGGAGAAAACTCACGCCAACACGGGGAGAACATGCAAACTCCATACAGAAATGTCAACTGACCTAGCCGAAGCTCGAACCAGCAACCTTCTTGATGTGAGGTGACAGCGATACCCACTGCACCACCGCGTCGCCCTTCCTTGTTATTATCCTTGTTATTATTTACTTTTACTTAACATCGTTCACTTGCAATAAGATTTAATATTAATTATAAAGTTTATTTTATGTATAGTTATTAAAACTATTATGTTTTAAAATGTTTTTAAAATCATTTTGTCTTTGCAATGATGACAGTGCATACTATTTTACCAAAGTGCAGTTTAAAGGCTTAGCTAAGTTAATTAGGTCAAGTTTTATAGACCATTCCAACGTGGTCATGTCATTGGCCCATGAACATTTTCTGCTTGTTATCAAACTATTTCATAATGACAACAAGGAGCAATTTAATCATAACTTACTGTTAAAACAGCTATTATAACATTATTTATCAGTATGTGGCTCTTTTTTGGATTCTTGAAAGCGATAAAAAAATTAAATGTAAAACAGGAGGGAGGGAGGGAGATGAAGGGGTTAATAATATTGTAAATTGTTTATGAAAATACTATTTTTTATTCCACCCAAACTAAATTCCCCATAAGAAATATAAAATAGGAAATACTGTGGAAAAATGGGTAAAGTCTAGATCGTATATACAGAAGTGCGATATGACCATTAATATAGCAACATTTTTTAATGACACTGTATAACAAAAATTTATATTATTAGAGTACTGTGACGATTGGGTTTAGGGTTGACGTGGGGGTAGGCGTTAAAAATACTATTTACTGGGTAAATACTGCATATAGGCATAACACACAATACAAGCATAAATACTGTAATACTAGGTACAACTACTGTTTTTACGTTACTGTGACGGTTGAGTTTATGGTTGGGGTGGGTGTAGACGTTAATAAAATACAATAATTCAGAAATTTAATAAATTAAAAAAATTATTCTCGTTACCTTCCGGCCGCAAACATATCCGATCTAGCAACAACCGGAAAAATGTACTTGCTCTGTTAAACGTAAATATTCGCAAAATAATTAAATTTCACACGAGGGCTTAATATTTTGTCTTCAATTCTATAGCCGTTATCCTCTGTGGAAACATATGCTGGAATAGTTGGTGGTTCATTCCACTGGGGTAGATCCCTGATGAATAAAGGGACTAAGCCAAAGGAAAATGAATAAATGTATAACGATTAATAATTAATTCATTATAAAAA
>CAIGQZ010001336.1:1649285-1665530 GCA_903798205.1 Danio tinwini | reverse complement strand
TAATAATAATAAGTTATTTAATTATTTATCTGCCCACACTATTAATTACTTATATATTTATTATGCAGGAATTTGTGGATTTATGTATATTTATTTATTTATTGCTTTATTGATTCAGGAAATTGTCCATTTATTTACTTGTTTATTTATTTGTGTATATTAATTTATTGTTTCTGCAGGTTTTGCTCTCCATAAGCTTGGCAACGATTTGCAAAGAAATTTAAATTTCACAGAAGGGCTTAGCATTTTGTACTTTGTATATAACTGTATATCAATTTAAATTTAATACAAATAATATTATATATAATAATAATATAAATTTAAAACAGCTTTTTTTGCATATCACTTAGATTTCTTAAACTAATCATATTAGATTTTATGTAATATTAAAGTCTCTTTTAGTGTATTTTATAGTGTTTGGTAACATGCATTTATGCTGAGTCATTTCACTTTTAAAAGTAAACACTGAGGCAGAGAACATTTTTAGAACATTTAGAATCTCATGATGCGTAGAACATTTAGAATCTCTACATCACATCACCTGCAGCACAGACACAGTTAACATTGTTGGTTTACAGTAGCAAGAACGATCGCTGATTCTGTCTGAGTGAACAAACTGTGTCTATATGGCAAAAGACGAACTGATGGAGATCACGAGTACAACTGTGATGGAGAAGCCAAAGAAAAAACGGCTCTTAAAACTGCCCTCTTTCCTAAAAGCTGCCAGGAAAAACAAGATCTTCCGAAGGCAGAAAGAGACGCAGCTGAAGCAAACACCTGACATTGGCAATGATTGTAAGTCATATTTCATATTGTGAAATGAGCAGGAGTTTCCTTAATTTACAGGTAGAGATTACTGACCACCCTTTCTGTACATTTCCTCCTGACATCTGGCCCAAAACATTTGTTAATATTTTGATGAATAACGCCTATATGGCATAGTTTATATCTATACAAACATTTTAAAAGTCATTTTTTAGATATATAAAAAGAACATCATTTCAAATTAATATTTTAATTCACATTTAAGATTTTATTGTTTTTTTTTTTATTTAAGATGTTTTTCTAATCTAATATATAATCATTTTATAGTTGCTAGTAAGGTTGTTTTCCTGAATAGAAACGTGATAATTAATTGTATTTGTTTAGTAGGCTTTTAAATAGTAGCATATTGTTATAATTTATTTATGTTTATATTTATGTTATAATTTTAATTACTGTGCTAAAGTAACAGTATATGCTAAAATAGTGAATGTTATTGGCATTTTATTATTCATAAAAGTTATCTCTTATGAATTGGTAAAAACTGACTTGAATATTATTACTATTGCATTCAGATTCACGGATTTTAAGTAAAACGATTCTGTATATTGATTTGGCAGCCCATTTTCAATTTTTCTGATACATATAGGGCCCTATCATACACCCTGTGCAATAAGACGCAAGACGTGTTTTTTGCTATTTTCAGACTAGCGCAACCCTAATTTTCAGGTTTTGCGCCACGTTGTTTTCATAGTTATGAGTTGGGGACTCATGGGTGTTCCAGTTTAAAAAGGAGGTGTGTTAAGGCGCATTGTTGGCGCATTGCTGTTTTGAGGAACTAAAATAGGTCAATAGACCAGCTAAAAGCAGGTCTAAAGTCCAGCGCAGAGCGCGTTATTTGTGTGCCTTAAACACTTACACATTGCTTAATACACACAGGATGTACAGCAATACACAAATATCTTTACAAATAAATAAAAAATTTAAGGATGAAAATGTTAATAACAACTGCCTTCATGCCTTCTTTATCTCGTTTTTTTTCTTCCAGTTTATTCATGAAAATTTACATTTGTATAAATTATTATTATTAGCAGTATATTTTATTCTATGCATATTTATATTTGTTTTAATAAAAACAAGTTTATATTTGTCCACCTGTCGGGTTTTGGAGACGTATGCATCACCATCTTTGTGCTTAACAAACAAAATTCAATATGTAGGCTAATGGGTGTCTTCAGTGGAGTGTGTACAACACCAAAAGTAAAGTAGTAGACAAAAGTAAAGGAGTAGAGTAAAAAGTAAAAGTAAAGAGAAAGTAAAGAGGTTGAATGGAGGAGGCTCGTTCTTTATCCTCGCGCTGAAGATGGTCTGTTTAACTGTTTTTTCACTTACATGTAAATAGCAAATGCACTATGGCGCAACGCAACTGACTCTTAAAGGGAATGAGAGATTGATTGGTTCTGATTGGTTTAATGCACATTATGCTCAAAACACACCCATAACTCTTTAAGAGAATAAGCACAACTGTATTTTTCTGTCCTTAAAATAGCAAAAGTGGATTCTGACACACCCTTTACGCCTAGATCGTTAAAATAGAGCTATTAGTCTCCAATTTCTTAAAACAACACTTATTATCACACAAATCCATCAAAAAAATGACAATTTATGTAACCAGTTTTATTTCAAATACCATGGTTAAACTACTGTAGCAAAACCATGGTGAATTTGTGGTAATAAAGGCTTAGCTACAATAGTCATGTGCTTTTTTTTCTTTTGGTTTAATCTGTTGTAAACTATGGTAAATGTTCATAAGAGATGATCTAAAAATTGTGTAAACTACAATCATTTCTCTAATAGATGAGGTGGAGGAGGATGAGGGAATGACGCAGAAGAAAAAGAGTAAAGTGGCCAATTTCCTCAAAGCTGCCAGAAAACTCTTCAGGATGTCCTGCTTTGGCCAGACTGAGGAGCAGCTCTCTGTCTCTGCAGACTCTACTGATGGTAAATAATTATATTTATTGCTAGATTTCTTTTCACATATGATGTTATGATGACTTATGATGCGATGAATAATTAGTATTTTAATTCCCCTTCACCCAAGTTTAACATCGCCTTGAGAATGACTGTATAAAATGTGTAACTGCAATCATTTCTCTATTGACAGATTACATCCTATGCCCATCTGAGTCTGTCCAGAGTCTTGAGGTTGCTCTTGTCATCATTCACAATCATGAAGCGAGTTGTCTGAATGACAACCTAATGGTGAGTATATAAAGATGACCAACTGTTTTAATGCATGTTCTCCTGATACTTTTACTAATACATCAAGAGTCTGTTACAGGATCATTGAGAGGAATGATATCTGCTTACATGTGAACTGACTTGAGTTTGTTTTTTTTCTGCAGGTGGATGAGAAAGATGATGTGAAGACACACAACACTGAGTATGTCAACAAAGAGGAGGAGGAGGTGGAGAAGGAAGAGGAGGAGGTGGTGAAAAAAGAGATGAAGATGAAAGAGGAGAGGATGAAAGATAATGAGGAGGAGGAGGATAAGAATGATGTGATGAAGATAAAAGAGAGGATGAAAGAAAATGAAGCACAAGAGAAGAAAAACATGAAGAAGAGAAGGAGGAGAAAGAGAAATAGCAGGATAAAAGAGGAGGAGAAGAAAGAGGATGGGGTGGATGAGGGAGAGATGATAAAAGAGGAGAGGATGAAAGAAAATGAAGTGGAGGAGGAAAAGAATGAGAAAGAGATGAAGGTAAAAAAGGAAAGGATGAAAGAAAATGAAGAGGAGGATAAGAATAAAGAGGAGACGAAGGAGGAAGAAACAGAGGAGGGGGAGGTAGAAAAGCCAAAGGAGGAGAAGAGAAAGAGAAAAAAGAAAAGAAACAGCAGGAGAAGCAGAAGAATGATGAGGAGGAGAAACAAAAGGAGAAGGATGAGAGCATGAATGAGGAGACAGAGATGCAATAAAAAATGTAAAAAAAAAAAAACTTTCTGGCCTAAAATATTATTCTGCAATAAAAGCAGTGCCGAGCCAAAAAAGTGCATTCACAACACTATCATTTCGGCCTACAAAAAAAAAATAGTTGTACACAAAATGGTGAGCACAACACAAAGTTTAACATAAAAAATGTGCAAAATACTTGCACAACACTAAGTTTTCTGTGTTAAAAGGTAAGTGCACAAATAAATTGTGTTGCAAAAAACTAGATTATTATTCGTTCTTTCATTCATTCATTAATTTTCCTTCGGCTTAGTCTCTGAGTTATTAGGGGTCGCCACAGCGGAATGAACCGCTAACTATTCCATCACATGTTTTACGCAGCGGGTGCCCTTCCAGCCGCAACCCAGTACTGAGAAACATCCATACACTCTCTCATTCACACACACACACTCATACACTACGGCCAATTAACTTCATCCAAATCACTACTGCATGTCTTTGGGACTTGAACCAGCGACCTTCTTGCTGTGACGCGACGTGATGCTTTTGAGCTTAGTCCCTTTATTAATCAGGTGTCGCCACAGAGGAATGAACCGCCAACTTATTCAGCATATGTTTTACGCAGCGGATGCCCTTCCAGCCGCATCCCAACACTGGGAAACACCCGTACACCCCTGCATTCACACACATACAGTACAGACAATTTAGCTTATTTAATTCACCTAGCACATGTATTTGAACTGTGGGGGACTGTGAATTGGGTAAGCTAAATTGTCCGTAGTGTATGTGTGAGAATGAGTGTGTATGAATGTTTCCCAGTGATGGGTTGCAGCTGGAAGTAAAACATATGCTGGATAAGTTGGCGGTTCATTCCGCTGTGGCGAACCCAGATTAATAAAGGGACTAAGCCGAAAAGAAAATGAATGAATGAATATTGTTCTATTCTGAATACACATAAAAATTTCTTCAAATTTAAATATGCCTTTTTTTTCTCTTTCAAAAACATAATGAATCCCTTTGTAATATGAGTTTTGTTTTATATTTGTAGGCTATATAGGAGCACTTCCATGCAAATGTCAACCTTGCCATGAAAAAAAAAATTCACATCCATAACAGAACTTTTTCCTCATAAATGTAAAAATGTAAAATCTAATAAAATCAGTCATGGTTGTTCTATAGTGATCCAACTCTTATCCTTTTGATTTGCATAGTTTCTTTTGGGTTGTGCAGTTTAATTCACAGAATTTCTACAAAGTATGTTGTATACTGTAAACTTGCTGACTTTTTTGTCATATCCATAACGCATGTTTATTTTCCACATTTAAAATATGAAAAATGTTTACCGATTTATATTTTTCTGCTTCCACAACTCTGTGGTCAGTTGTTTTGGGAAATATAAACAGATGTTTCAATATGATGTTAACACATACTTCCTCTGTCAATTTATGTTTTGAGATTTTACTGCAAATGTCACATCCATAACGCTGGGTTTGCTCATGTAGGCTATATTTCCGTAGGTCTACAACAATTTTGTTGCTACTTTCTGACATGTTAGCTAATTTTGTATACTAACGAAGTTTGGATAAGACACTGAATGGCTTTCCTGAAGTAAATAATGTGGGACCTAACATTTCCCTAACGTAGACAACACTTCAGGAACATTTAGTCTTTTTTAATAGTCTTTCGTACCTTCAAATGTTCATTCGTGTTTTTATTTCATCTAATAACGAATAATCTTTTAGGAAAAGATAAATAATAAAATACTAAAAGATACTCACACAAATGTACCGTACCGAACAGCGGCCTCTGCTGACAGAAGATTTGACTCAAACCATCCAAGTATTTCTGCCCGGATGTGACGCATGCACTGATTGTCAACATGCAAGATGGCGACACTTCACAGACAGAACGCCGCTGGACGGAGAAAGGTCCAGGTGATAATTTCCAAATAATATTTGTGTAACTTTAAAGCTATTTGGCAGCGCATTTACCTTTTTTCAGATGTCGCCTAATATAGAGTCCGTAATATTTACAGACGTAAACATTTCCACCATTAGTGAAGTACTGTGGTGTTACCATGGTACAGTGTTGATGTGCAACGCAATGCCATTCAGTCATTTTTAAAGATGTCCAAATATTTATTGTGCCCATTGTGAATGCACGTGCTCTTGTCATTAAAATTCTCAATTCAACACAATTAGCTTCTTTAATAATACCGCAATATATAAAAGATAAAAGCAGGTCTTATGCAGCTTCAAAATTATATATCAGATTGATGGACTCATAATACATACAAGTCAACTACTAATAAGTCATTTGTTGACATTTTTAAGCTTGTTTTAATTGGCAGTGTGATATACACATTAGGTAGCATGCTTGGGGTAAATTGGGATTTATATTCACACATTCAGACTTTCACCTTCCTAATATCATATCAAAAAAGTACTGTTTGCAAATTATAAGTAGTGAAATCATATTACCATCCATTGACTATCAAAGTACAAAGCTGTTCATAGTCAATTAAATGGTGCTAATGTTGTTTTGAAGTCACACTTGCATGCGATTTCAGACAAAAGATTCAAAGAATATATTAAATGTGGTGAACAATGTACACTCACCGGCCACTTTTTAGCTACACCTGTCTAACTGCTTGTTAACGCAACTTTCTAATCAGCCAATCACATGGCAGCAACTCAATGCATTGAGGCATGTAGGCATGGTCAAGACGATCTGCTGCAGTTCAAATCGAGCATCAGAATGGGGAAGAAAGGTGATTTAAGTGACTTTGAAAGTAGCATGGTTGTTGGTGCCAGACGGGCTGTTCAGAGTATTTCAGAAACTGCTGATGTACTGAGAATTTCATGCACAACCATCTCTAGGATTTACAGAATGGTCTGAAAAACAGACAAATATCCAGTGAGCGGCAGTTCTGTGGGCACAAATGCCTTGTTGATGCCAGAGGTCAGAGGAGAATGGCCAGACTGGATAGAGCTGATAGAAAGGCAACAGTAACTCAAATAACCTCACAATTGAGGTATGCAGAAGAGCATCTCTGAACATACAACACGTCCAACCTTGAGACGGATAGGCTACAGCAGCAAAAGACCACTCCTGTCAGCTAAGAACAAGAAACTGAGGCTACAATTTGCACAGGCTCATCAAAATTGGACAATAGAAGATTGGAAAAAAACATTGCCTGGTCTAATGAGTCTTGATTTCTTCTGTGACATTCAGATGGTAGGGTCAGAATTTGGCATCAACAACAGGAAAGCATGGATCCATCCTGCCTTCTATCAATGGTTTAGGCTGGTGGCGGTGGTGTAATGGTGTGGGGGATATTTTCTTGGTACACTTTGGGTCCATTAGTACCAATTGAGCATCGTGTCAACACCACAGCCTACCTGTGTATTGTTCCTGACCATGTCCATCCCTTTATGACCACAGTGTACCCATCTTCTGATGGCTACTTCCATCAGGATAACGCACCATGTCATAAAGCACATATCATCTCAGACTGGTTTCTTGAACATGACAATGAGTTTACTGTATTCAAATGGCCTCCACAGTCACCAGAACTCAATCCAAAAGAGCACCTTTGGGATGTGGTGGAAAGGGAGATTCACATCATGGATGTACAGCCGACAAATCTATATGGGAATATTTCCAATATCTTGTTGAATCTATGCCATGAGGGATTAAGGCAGTTCTAAAGGCAAAAGGGAATCCGATCCGGTACTAGTAAGGTGTACCTAATAAACTGTCCGGTGCGTGTAGGTATATAAATATACATGTTGTCACTTAATGAATGTGCAAATATAAAAACCAACTTGGCCACAATTGTAACATGTAATTTTCTAATAAACTTGAGTTATTAATATTAATGTGTTTACAGGTTTCCTATGTGATTCGAGATGAGGTGGAGAAGTACAATCGTAACGGTGTTAATGCTCTTCAACTGGATCCTGCTCTTAACAGACTCTTCACAGCCGGCCGAGATTCTATCATCCGGATATGGAGTGTCAATCAACACAAAGTGATTTATCTTAAACACCTATTGTGATTTACTTAATGATTTTTATTTCGTATATTTTATTTACTTTGTATTTTGAGCAACAATGTTAACTTTACGTCTGGTTTAAAGTCACAAGTCATTCAAATTCTGTCTAGTGTTCTGTATGTGATCAACTGTTTGTGAAAAATCCAACTAGCATCTGTTTGCTCTCACAGCAGGATCCTTACATCGCTTCAATGGAGCATCACACTGACTGGGTGAATGACATCATCCTCTGTTGTAATGGAAAGACATGTACGTCTAGGCACTTCAGATATATTTTAAAAATCCATCATGCTGTATTTCCAATAAATGTATATTCTGTGTTGTAGTGATCTCAGCCTCTTCGGACACCACAGTGAAAGTCTGGAATGCTCACAAGGGTTTCTGCATGTCCACATTACGGACACATAAGGTATGTTTCATATTGTGTGTTTTAGCCATAATTTGCTGCTTTGTTTTTAAATTATACTAATGGAAGTCTCTCATATCCCTAGTTTGCACCTTTCAGAATTTCCCTAGCAAACAGAATGAAGCTGATTGGTGCTATTTTTGTAATTCGAACATATTTTATGTATTCAGTAGTAGGGCTGCACAAAATTGGAAAAATCTGACATTGCTATATTTAATTTAATAATTTAATATTGCGGTTATTGATTATAATTTCATTGGATGAAATGAATAGACCTTTTTCACATTTCCAGGTTTCTCAGTAGCAGAAGTTGTCATAGTTGGGTAAACTTCAAGCGCAGTGAATGGGAGAATACAACAAAGTATTTATTTACAATCTTATTTGCTCAAATAATAAAAGAAAAACTCCATGATGATGTTATCAAGACTTTCAGAAATTTTTTGTGATTGTTTTAGAACTTCTGATTCAGCAGCCTATGAGTGAATTGACCAGGAATAATAAATGGCAGAAAATGGTCAAACTACTTGCACTAGAAGTGTTTGCATGACTATACAGACCAAGTAGAATAATATAAAAAGAAAATATCAGTTTGCAACATTAACCAGCAAAATAAGCTGTTTTTAGCATTTAAAAATAAATGGAAGTGAATGGGACCGGTAATCTTGAGCCAAAAAGATTCAAATGGCTGCGCCCTCTTTTATGCAGAGAATACGGTGAATAAAGATCCTCCACATTTTACTTATGCATACAAAATTAAGCAGAATAATTTCTTCTATGATCATTGAATATAAGTATTTACATATAGATATACAGTTGAAGTCTGAATTATTAGCCCCCGTTTATTTTTTTCCCCAATTTTTGTTTAACAGAGAGAAGATTTTTTTTCATTTCTAAGCATAATAGTTTTACTAACTTATCTCTAATAACTGATTTATTTTATCTTTTTGATGATGACAGTAAATAATATTTTACTAGATATTTTTCAAGACACTTCTATACAGCTTAAAGTGACATTTAAGGGCTTAACTAGGTTAATTAGGTTAACTAGGCAGGTTACGGTAATTGGGCAAGTTATTGTATAATGATGGTTTGTTCTGTAGACTATCGCAATAAAAATTAGCTTAAAGGGGCTAATAGGTTTGACCCTAAAATGGTTCTTAAAAAATTAAAAACTGCTTTTGTTCTAGCCAAAATAAAACAAATAAGACTTTTTCAGAAAGAAAAAATATTATCAGACATACTTTGAAAATGTCCTTGCTCTGTTAAACATCATTTTGGAAATATTTAAAAAAGAAAATAAATTCAAAGGGGGGCTAATAATTCTGACTTCAGCTGTATATTTTTGGACACAGAATCTAGATATATATGTAAACTATTGTTGACAAGGCAGTCTAAAGGTTTAAATAACAAATTATTATTCACAATATTTTGAAGTGCCCACAATATCAATATTGTGCATGTTTAGTATTACAATATATCAAATTTTTTAATATTGTCATATGTCTAACCTGGTCATGTGGTTGTGATTTATGCTGTAGGACTATGTCAAAGCATTAGCATATGCAAAGGACAAAGAGCTGGTGGCATCAGCTGGGCTGGACAGGCAGATCTTTCTGTGGGATGTGAACACACTGACAGCTCTGACCGCCTCTAATAATACAGTCACCAGTGAGTAAATGCTGAATCATCACTGTTGACACCATCCTACTTATTATATGTTGAGTAAGAATAAGCAGAGGACTCTGAAAACCCATTTGTTCTGTAGTAAGTGCATTATTGCATCTAGTGTTGGTGTAATTGGTCACAAAGTAACTAGTAAATAAATTACTTTTACACTGAAAAATGTAAGTAAGGGATTACTTTTTTACTTTAAGGTAATTTAATTTACTGCTACTTATATTGTTTAAATGATGTACATAAACAGTTCTGTATAAATCAATTCAGAGAAGCAGAATAATTGCATTTTTTTACACAAATATATTTTACAGAATAATTCTATTTTAAGTAAATAAGACTGTTTATCAAGACAACTGCACGTGCTTAAGAAAAAAAAGAATTGAGAAATTAGTATAAATGTGCTATAAATTTAGAGTAATTGTATATTATATAAAGATATTTTCTTTCCAGGTCAATAAAGGCTTTTCAATATTTTTCCCACATTGTTTTTAGTGCCTTGGACCTATTTTTCCTAATTAAAATGCTATTTTAATTATGAAATTGTAATGAATTACTTATTAAAAGTAATTTACCCAACATATTTTCTGTAAAAGCTTCCTCGTTGAGCGGAAACAAGGACTCCATTTACAGTCTGGCTATGAACCAGACAGGAACAGTGATCATTTCAGGATCTACAGAAAAGGTAAGACTTACCGTTTTCTGTTGCCTTCTCATTTGAAGGAATAAATATTGTCGCTGATGTGGCTGCAGGTTCAAATAAAAAGGTTTTTGCTCACAGACTTTGTTTTGCTTCACATTTTCTTGGTAGGTCTTGAGGGTCTGGGATCCACGAACATGTGCCAAGCTAATGAAACTGAAAGGCCACACTGACAACGTCAAATCCTTATTACTAAACAGAGACGGCACTCAGGTAGGACTTGCAGACAATATTGTATATTTTGTATGATTTCATATGTGTGTCACATGCAAAAAGTACCGGATACAGATTCAGATGCATCCTTAAAATATAGTAATTAAAATATATTAACCCCTAATAGGGCACTCTTTGGAAAAACTTTTGAACTTTTATGACTTTAAAAATATATATATTTTGTAATCAATGTCAATTTGCAGTTTGCAAATTTATACACTGACGATTAGGGGGGTCAACTTTTTTGATTGGATTGTGTAATACATGTTTCAGTTTATTTATTTATTGTTAATTAGATCTAGTTTATTGATACAATAAATTTAAGTTTTCAGTTTTTCAAGGGATATTTATTGTATTCAGAAATAGAGTATCCGCTGATTAGCTCTTTCAGCTATTTTTGTAGGTCAAACTATACAAACTTCATCTAACTTAACTTTACTTTCAGGCTATATGTGGATACAAGCAAATGTGTTTATATTATCTCTTATTTTAATTATGAACATTATTATTTAAAAACAGATCAGAGTGAGCAAATTTTTAGTATTAAATGGGGGATCAAGCGTTAATTAGAGGGGTCAAACCCCCCTGTATTTCACACCCTGAATGTCAGTGAAGTTACCATATATTTGTTCCCGAACCACAAAAGCTGTCATAATATTTTGAAATTGAGATATTTTTTTTTAACCACATAAAGCTAAAATAAATATTTTCATTGAAGGTTTGGTAGAATTGGGCAATATTTGGGTGAGATATGAAAAAATCTAAAACATTGATTAAAATTACGTATGAATTTGTCCAAATTATTCTTTTAACAATTCATATTACTCATCAAAAAAAATGTTTTAAGTAGAAAATTTACTACATATAGTCATCTTGATTTTTACTTATTATTCTAATGATTTTTGGCATAAATAAAAACTATAATTTTTACCCACACAAAGCTTTTTTTTGGCTTTGACAAAAATATACCTGTACAATAAAAGACAAAATAAACATTTTTGACCTGCGTTCCACTCCACTTTTAAACACACATTCACAAACTTCCCTTCCCTTGTTCCCCACCAAGATTTTAAAGTGCGTTCCACTTCATCAAGTGAACAAAGGAAGCTTACATGGACATACCCTGGAGAGATTCATAAGACCACTCCAGCACCTATATGTCCCCAGAATCCAATGCAATTGTGACATCACAACATTGTAGTTTCCAAGTGCTCAAAGGTTTAGGGCATTCCGTTTAAACCCTTAATCTCTATTTGGAAAAATGTCATTCTTTTAGATCATCTGGGATGATCAAGTCTTTTTCTATACAGTGCATCTGCATAAATAATAAAAAATTGTAAGCAAAAATAAATAAATAAAGGGCGACGCAGTGGCGCAGTAGGTAGTGCTGTCGCCTCACAGCAAGAAGGTCGCTGGTTCGAGCCTCGACTGGGTCAGTTGGCGTTCCTGTGTGGAGTTTGCATGTTCACCCTACGTTCGCGTGGGTTTCCTCCGGGTGCTCCGGTTTCCCCCACAGTCCAAAGACATGCAGTACAGGTGAATTGGGTAGGCTAAAAATGGCGATAGTGAATGAGTGTGTGTGAATGTTTCCCAGAAATGGGTTGCAGCTGGAAGGGCATCCGCTGTGTAAAACATGTGCTGGATAAGTTTGCGGTTCAATCCGCTGTGGCGGCCCCGGATTAATAAAGGGACTAAGCCGACAAGAAAATGAATGAATGAATAAATAAATAAACAGTGCTTTAGGGTTTTCCAGGAAGTATAACAGTATTTAAGTACAGAAGTTGAACAATCAAATGTAAAAAAACATGTTCATCACATTGTAAATTATAAAAAGCAGCAATATTTAATAATATCTTCATCTTTGACTTGCATAAATTACATAATCCTGCGATGTGACTATTGTGGATACACACATAGCAATATCGAAACTCAAGTGATTTTTTAGCCCTGTTAGGGATTGTAGTGGAATGCAGCCATGGTCCAGGATCACATGATTCTTTGCATGATAAATTGTTAATTTACAATGTGGTCAGGGTCAGATTTGTAAATATGATTTTTTTATATATTTTTTTGTTTCTGCTAGTCTGGACACTATCATTGTCATACTCATTCAGATGTGCATCTAAAACCGGCTTTATTTCCTTGTATAGTGTCTCTCTGGGAGCTCAGATGGAACGATACGCTTGTGGTCTCTTGGCCAGCAGAGATGCATCGCCACATACCGGGTCCATGATGAAGGTGTGTGGGCCCTGCAGGTTAATGAAGCCTTTACACACATTTACTCTGGTGGACGGGACAGAAAGATCTACTGCACAGACCTGCGTAACCCTGATATGCGTGTACTCATATGTGAAGAGAAAGCACCTGTTTTAAGGGTGAGGGCAAGCTCGAGATGCATAGTGAAAATATAGAAAAGAAGTACTGAAATCTTAAGTTCAAGTTTTTTTGTGCAGATGGAATTAGACAGATCAGCTGATCCTCCACAATCAATCTGGGTGTCTACAACTAAATCTTTTGTGAACAAATGGGTGAGTAACCACAGCTCAGATCACATAAAACATGATCTTTAATTTACTTTTGATTTGTCTAAGCTGCTCTTTTCCAATGATAGCATTGTCCTCCATCATATTTGCTGAATGAATTCAAATACTTATTTTCCTTTATACTTCTGAGTATTATAGTCATACTTTTTTAACCAATTTGATGCAGTTTATAGCATCTTTATACTACCAAAATATCTATGATATCTCTTTTCCTCTGAGCCAAGTTTCAACTATTTATATCAGTTGGATTTTGATATGATTTTGATTATGCAATTATTTTTATTCCCAATCCGGGTTTCAAGGTTGACAGATGTTAAATGTTTGTCTGCATCCAAACTATCGTTGAAAATGACAGATTTTGATTTTAAAAGTCTATTTTTCTTTTGTTAGTGTGACCAGATGACTTTTGCCAGTCAAAACGATTCAGCAGAGGGTAAATGAAGTGACTTACAATTAGAAAAAACAATTACACTTTTTTGCACAAGTAGGAGTATAAAAACGGTACAAATATTCTCCATCTTTAATACAAGCAAGGAGGGAAAAGTAAATTAACTAAACAAAAGAAAAGGAAAAAAAAAACACTAATGGCCACGGGTTACCCAGAAAGTGAGGACAGATGAGGTACCCAAGCAGCAGTGTTTTCATCACACTCAGCTCACAGCAATCACACTGCAACCTAAAAAACACAAAATCAATAAAGTGACCAAATCACCACACAATCCCAACCACCTTTTCTCCACCGCCATCCACACAGTGCAGGGAACCCAGTGGCCACTGATGGTATAAAGCAAATCCAAAATAGAACCTACAAAAGAAAGAAAAGGATTAACAAAGGAAAATACAAATACAAACTGTGGTCAAACTAACAGCATAATAGACAATCCAAATGCACATACAACAAATGTCAAAAAAAGAAAAGATTCAATAACAAAAATATTATTGTAGATCTAAAGTAAACGGCAACCGTGCATCCCTAAAAAGGCAAAACAGTTCATTACAACACAGAAACTCAGAATATACAAATCACAAACAAAATAAAACATCCTATAAATAAAACACAAATTAAAATAGAAATAAAAATCCTTCTTTGTTTTAAACAATACCTCTAAAATCCATAATTTCCCATTCTGACACAGCAATCAGTAGGCAATGATCCAATAGTAGCACTAAAATTAAAAGAAAATATAATTAAAACACATTCCTGAAAGCAGTTTATTAAAATGATAAAATGACTACCTCTTTAAAATAAAGTTCTGACAGCATTAATCCTGTTTGCTTATCAGCTACCCCTCACGTGAAGTGTTGACTGTACAATGTCAGTTTATGCATGCATTAAAAACAGTAAAATCAGCGAGAAAGAGAGGGTGCGCATCACACAAATAAACTCACTACCTACCGGCCTTTGTGTGCTGCGACCAGAATGCAGAACTCAGAAGCAAAAGGGCAAACAAACTTTGTAACTCACTTATACTGTAGCGCTGAGCACTCTGCAACCTGTTGTTAATTTACGGCGCAATCAGGAAATAAAGTGTCCACACGTAAACAACAATACTACCTTACATGGCGCTAGGACTTGTATGGCCTGCTGGGACTTGTAGTGCCCAGAGATAGTCTCATTACAATATCATTATTACATTATTGGAGTATCAAACACATATTTCTCACTTTGCAATAGTTAAATCCAGGGTTCCCATGCTTCTTAAAAGTACTTTTAAAGGGGTGGTCCATAGTGTATTTTTAAGGCTTGGTTGTGTTTATAAGATGCAAAGCAATGTGTGCTCATGCTTCACTTATAGAAGATCACGTTGTTATTTTTTTTCATACATCTTCGATTATATACAGCTAATCAGCTAACATGAATATGACTGTCAAGACGTTTGAACGATGATTGAAGATTGACTGGTGTTTGAAGATTGACTTAAGATTGTGGGTGTTTGACTGATAAATATGAATTTGTAGCTAAATTGTTAGCGGTACCAAACAGCATTTCCCGTTGTTTACATCCTTGTTTACGTCCTCGCTACAACATACTGTTAACGCTAGAAACTGTGCCTGTAGTTGATTTATTATAACAAATGAAAACACTTACAGGTTGTTGCTCACAATCCACAGCTGCGTCAGTTGGAGAAGCTTTTAGCCGAATCCACCCCTGAACTGGGAGATATTCTGGAAACTGTCCTTTGTCAATGCTAGAGCTATATCTTTTTTTTTTTATATAAAATTCTCTGAAACATAATTAAAACTAAACTATAAGCACTTCTCTCTTTCTGTCATGTCCTTTGGAATGCCAAATACAGAAACAGAAGAAGCTCTGTGGAAATAGCAGAGTTTGGACGGCATTTTAGCTTTCTCTGCTATAACATTACAGCGCCTCTGGCCACGCCCCTTCTCTGCGCAGGGTGTGTGCGCAAGGTGAATGCGAGTAACCGGAAGCACATCTCACTAGCCCCCATGTTTTATTTTTGTAGTCCCCAAATTCGTTCGCTGTAGGCTTTTCTAAGCTAACTCTGTAAAAGTCTCCCTTTGCATTAAACTTTGAGCGTCTTGCATTCAGAGATGTTGTTTATGTTCACACAGCAACATTACACATCAACTAAAGTTTAAAATGAGATATCGTAGTGGACCACCCCTTTAAAGTACTTGCATTTCAGACATACGAATTCAAGGCCTGGAAAGTACCTAAAAACCAACATAAGTCCCTGAAATTAAAATTGTCTATGGTTTTATTTTAACAATTGTACATATTGTCAAAAAACTGAGAATTTCTTAAATTAAAAATCTTAAAATTAAATCTTGTACTATAACACTGACAAATAATGGGAATTTCATCAACATTTCAGAAAGCGCATTTGAATATCACCAGTATTGAGTTCAACTAATTTTATTAGAGTTCTTTGAACATGACTCTTTAAAATGGTCAAACTTTTAGAAAATTACTC
>CAIGQZ010001336.1:1620849-1644285 GCA_903798205.1 Danio tinwini | reverse complement strand
TTGAGGAAGTGATCCTGATGTAGGGTTCATTATTGTCTCTTTCAAAGACTATACTATTATACTATGCTATACTACTATACTATACATCATACTATACTACTATTACACTATACTATATACCATACTATACTACTATTATACTATAATATACTATACACGACGCTATACTCTTATTATACTATACTATTATACTATACTGCTATACTATACACCATGCTATACTGTTATACTAAACTATACACTATACTACTATAATATACTACTATAGTACTATATTATATACTATACTATATATTCTATAATACTATACTATATATACTATACTACTATTATACTACTATACTATAGACTATAATATACTACTATTGTACTATACTATTTTACTACAGTACTATACTACACTACTATACTATACTACTATATTGTATATACTATACTACTATACTATACTATTATACATTACTACTATACTGTACATACTATACTACTATTATACTATACTATTATACTATACTAATATACTATACTATTCTACTATGCTATACCATACTTTACTGCAGAATACTACATCTACTTTGTCATTTAGCAGATGCTTTTGTCCAAAGCGACTTACAATTGAGGAGGCATTCAGCGATTCAAAAAGAGGCAATACACACAAGAAGGGCTGATTATGCACAACGTATTTATTTATTTATTTATTTTTTTTTTTACGTTGAGTGATCATAAGAAAGTGTCTGGTGCAAGTGTCAGTTAAAATGTCAAAGAGATTAAAGAGTGTGTTTTCTACAGGTGGTTTGTTAAGCCCACTCACCTGTGTGAGGCACACTCAGAATTGCATGAGGTTGTTGTGGGGTGTGGTGTGGTGTGGTGGGGAGGGAGATCATTCTACCAGAGAGGAACATTGAATGAAAAGGCTCTGGAAAGTGACTATAACACACAACATCTGATGTAACGTAGTGTAAAGTACACACTTGTTAAGTCCTGGAAAACGTTTAAAAATGTATCTGGAATGTGCTTGAAAAGTGCTTAAATTTGACTTTGCAAAATGGGTAGGAACCCTGTGTTCATTTAAATGTTTTGGAGATTCTAATCCCGCTCTGTTGTTTTCAGGGACCGTCTGTCTGCTAGCGACATGCTGCAGGTGCGCAAAGTGATGGAGCACGTTTATGAGAAGATCATCAACCTGGACACTGAGTCACAGGCCACCAGCTCCTCAGCCAATGACAAGCCGGGAGAGCAGGAGAAAGAGGAGGACGTGGCGGTGATTGCTGAAGAGAAGATTGAGCTCATGTGTTTAGATCAGGTTAGACTCTACATCAGCTTCTTTAATGCTTCCAGACAAGAATAAAGTCCTAGAAACACACACTCCTCATGTACTGATTATTTGCTGTTTAACACTTTATTTTTCCCCAGATGCTGAAACAAATGTAAATAAGGTGACAGTTAATTGTTTTATAATTGGTTTGGGATTTATCTGCAAATTTGTTTTTGTCAGTGCAGTCCAGTTTAGTTTTGTTAAATCTGGAACATTGATTAACCCTGGGTTAAAAGTGGCTTTTATCCCAGTTAAACAGTTAAATACTGTAACATATTAACTTGAGTAAATCCTTCTCTGCTTAACGACTTTTGATCACTTCCCTATGCTTTTAATCATTATTTATTAATGTATATTGAATTAATGTTCATTAATTAACTAAATTTTGCTGAAATTTCAGGGAATTTTATATAATCTGCACAGTGTTGCTTTTAGTATAATTGAGGAGCTATTGTATTTTTTATTAATATTTGAAAATATTTTACTAAGTGTTATTTTTTATTTGTTGAAAGCTTATAATTGGGTTATTTTTATATTTTATTTTAATTAATTCATTAATTAATTGAATTATGTAGAGTTGAAGTCAGAACTATTAGCCCTCCTGAATTATTAGCCATCCTGAATTATTACCACCCTGTATATTTTTTCCTCAATTTCTGTTTAAAAGAAAGAAGTTTTTTTTTTAACACATTTCTAATAACTTGAAATACATTTCTTTTATATTTGCCTTGATGACAGTACATAATATTTGACTAGATATTTTCAAGACACCAGTATTCAGCTTTAAGTGACATTTAAAAACTTAACTAGGTTAATTAGGTAGGTTGCCACAGCCATATCACCCTGCAGCCCAAGACCGGTTACTTACTGAAGCTAAGCAGGGCTGAGCCTGGTCAGTATCTGAATGGAAGACCACATGGGAAAACTAGGTTGCTGTTGGAAGGGGTGTTAGTGAGGCCAGCTGGGGCGCTCAACCTGCAGTCTGTGTGAGTCCTAATGCCCCAGTATAGTGAAGGGGATACTTTACTGTCAGTGAGTGCTGCCTTTCGGATGAGACTGACTCTCTGTGGTCATTAAAAATCCCATTGCACTTCTCGTTAACAGTAGGGGTGTAACCCCAGTGTCCTGGCCAAATTACCTCAATTGGCGCTCACCGATCATGGCCTCCCAATCATCCTCATCCACTGAATTGGCACTATCACTGTCTCTCCACTCCGCCAATATCTGGTGTGTGCTGAGCACACTGGCGCCGTTGTCCTGTGGCTGCCGAGTGGCATCCAAGTGGATGCTATACACATCATGATTGTGAAGCACTTTGGGTGTATGGCCATACATGATAAATGCAACATAGAAATACACATTACATTACAGTACAAGTTAGGGTAATTATGCAATTCATTGTATAACAGTGGTTTGTTCTGTAGACAATTGAAAATGGGGCTAATAATACTGACCTTAAAATGGCTTTTATTCTAGCCGAAATAAAACATAAGACTTTCTCCAGAAAAATACAAATATTATAGGAAATACTCTTAAAAATTCATTGCTTTTTTTGGGGGGGGGGGGGGGGGTTTTAACTTCAAGTGTATGTCTAAAGATCTGATTCTGCCTCTGCAACTAAGTTTCTTCAGATGTTACTTTATTTTAAATATTGAAAGTTTGTTTTTTAGATATAACTCACTCTGACAGGCCTGTTCACACCATCGCCAACAACTATGAAAATAACAATAAAAAATATGTAAAACCCTTAAAAAATCAGTCTAAATTTAAAATAGCTAATTTGACATCACAGCTTTAACAATAATCTCACTTAAGAATTTCTTTCATCATCTCATTTTTAAAATAATTTGTCCATTTAAAAATTAATAAAAACATTGAAAGCAGGATGAATTCAGATTGGTTGTCAAAGTTGGAGAAAACAAAACTTCATATTACAAGATTCTAATAAACACTTTATTATCATTTATTAATATATATGGATGGTGCTAATATAGTTGCTAATATAGTTATTGTTTGTTGTGTGAACATGGTCTTGAAAAAACCTTTAGCTACGTTGCTAAAGCGATAGTTCACACACAAAAAAAATGAGAATTGTTATTATTTACTCACTGTTTACCTGTTCCAAACATCTTTGAGTTAAACACAAAAAAGAAGATATTTTGAAAAATGTTGGAAATCTGTAACCATTGACTTCTATACTATATGTTTTCCCTGCTATGGAAGTCGATGAGTTTTAGCTTTCTTCAAAATATCTTCTTTAGTGTCAAAAAAAGAAAGTTTTAAAACACTTTAAAAACACTAAATAGTGAGTACATTTTCATTTTTGGGTGAACTGTCCCTTTCAATTCGTTCATAGTCAGTTTTTATAATAAATGTTTACTGTATTTTGTAGGTGTTGGATCCAAACATGGACCTCAGGACTGTGAAGCATTTCATCTGGAAGAGCGGAGGAGACCTGACCATTCACTATCGACAGAAATCCACATGAAGCCCTCAAACCGCTGTACAGAGCCCGTCACATTCAACCCACATCACTCTGACTTCCAGAAGAAGCATCCCAGAATGCCCTGCTCTTCTCAGGTTTGACTGTCACCTTCAAGGAATGTTTTTTTTTTTGTCTTTTTTTTTTGCAGTGGCTAAAATAACAGCCAGCAGACAGTTAAAGTTTAAGACTAGAGATTGACGCAGGTGTCATGACATGCTGTGAACTAAGACTTCATCATTCGTCTGCCTTCATTTCAGATTTTTCTTTTGTATATTTATTACTGTTGTGTTTGCGAATGTGTCCTGTCCAGCTTAACAATAATAATGATGATGATGCACACATATACTTCCATTCTCAAGTCTCAAACATTCCTGATGGCTTTTCTGATGGAGATCCAGAACTGAAAACGTGCTTTTTTATCGTCCCTATTTTTTTTGTCTTCAAGTAAGCAACTTTTATTGTGGGATGTTCACCCAAAATTAAAAAATGAATCTACATTTTTATTACTCTGGTACATCAAAGCTTCAAAACTACAGCAAATTCTGTTCAACACGTTGTATATACTGAATATTTTAGTGGTAATCAATATGCAACAAATAAATACAATATAATGTGCTGTTGAATATGACCCACTGACTGTTGTTTGCATCATTTCAAAGCAAAAACTTTAGGCTACAAGATCCACTTCTGAAAAGTCTTATGTTTTCAGTGTTTTTCAACACGTAAATGTTGCTAACGTATTATCTGAGCCCAGTTTGTGCTGTTTACAGTGGTATTAGACTTTAGCCACTTATACACTACCTGACAAAAGTCTTGTCACAAAAAATAATAACTTCTACTTGATTATTTGGTATCAGAAGTGGCTTATATGAAAGGCAAAGGCCTCTAGATTACGCTTATTTTACCAAAATAAAATATGATCATGCCTTGATTTTTAATTATTTTATTAGGACTGTAAGGTCTGACTTTGCTTTAGACAGAAGTCTTGCCACTTAGCAGAAATAATATACAGTATAGAATGTAAAGTAATGGTGCAGTGGAAAAAGAGTTTATATTGTGTCTGACTCCCATGAGCTTGGAGGACTGCATCCATACATCTCTGCAATGACTCAAATCACTTATTAATAAAGTCATCTGGAATGGCAAAGAAAGCATTCCTGCAGGACTCTCAGAGTTCATCAAGATTCTTTGGATTCACCTTCAATGCCTCCTTCTTCAACTTATCCTAGACATGCTCAATAATGTTTATGTCTGGTGACTGGGCTGGCCAATCCTGGAGCACCTTGACCTTCTTTACTTTCAGGAACTTTGATGTGGAGGCTGAAGTATGAGAAGTGGCACTATCATGCTGAAGAATTTGCCCTCTCCTGTGGTTTGTAATGTAATGGGCAGCACAAATGTCTTGATACCTCAGGCTGTTGATGTTGCCATCCACTCTGCAGATCTCTCGCACGCCCCAATACTAAATGTAACCCCAAACCATGATTTTTTTTGCTTCACCAAACTTGACTGATTTCTGTGAGAATCTTGGGTCCATGCAGGTTCCAATAGGTCTTCTGCAGTATTTGCGATGATTGGGATGCAGTTCAACAGATGATTCATCAGAAAAGTCTACCTTCTGCAACTTTTCCAAATGATCAACTAGTCAATTGTTTATTGGAAAGCTCTTGAGTAGTTGGAAAATACGAGATGGCACATGTCGTGCTGTCATGATAGTGTTTTTGGTCACACTTTACAATAAGGTTTCATTAGTTAATGTTTTTACTAGCATGAACTAAACTTAGAATCAGAATCAGAAAGAGCTTTATTGCCAGGTATGTTCACACGTGCAATGAATTTGTTTTCGTGACAGAGCTTCTACAGTGCAACAGAATTACAGAGACAGGACTAAAAAACAGATAATAAATATATTTTAAAAATAGAAGTAGTGAATGCAAATATAAAAATTTACAAGTGTATGTACAGGTATAGTACTATATACAGCGTTATATATGCAGCTTTTATGTGCAAATTGGCATGTAAAGTGTGTTGTTAAATAAGTGTATGTGTGCATAAAAGTGTATAGCAGGTAGTGATGTTGGTTCCACAATTATTATCATCATCAAGTGTTCATGAGATGGATTGCCTGAGGGAAGAAACTGTTTCTGTGTCGGGTTGTTCTGGTGCGCAGTGCTCTGTAGCGTCGACCAGAAGGTAACAGTTCAAAGAGGCAGTGTGCTGGGTGTGAGCGATCCAGAGTGATTTTGGCAGCCCTTCTGCTCGCTCTGGATAAGTACAGTTCTTGGAGAGTAGTGAGGGTTGTACCAATGATTCGCTCAGCAGTTCGCACTATTCTACGTAGTCTTTGGAGGTCGGATTTGGTAGCTGAGCTAAACCAGACAGTTATTGATGTGCAGATGACTGATTCAATGATGGTGTAGAACTGTTTCAGCAGCTCCTTTGGGAGGCTGAACTTCTGTTGAACTTTTTTGACAATGGAGTCAATGTGAGCGTCCCACTTCAGGTCCTGAGAGATGGTGGTGCCCAGGAACCTGAATGACTCCACTGCTGCCACAATGCTGTCCATGATGCTCAGTGGGGGGAGAGCAGGTGGGTTTCTCCTGAAGTCCACTATCATCTCCACAGTTTTGAGCGTGTTGAGCTCCAGGTTGTTGTGACTGCACCAGGCAGCCAGCTCCTTAACCTCCTGCCTGTAAGCAGACTCGTCACCGTCCTGAATGAGGCTGATAAGTGTGGTGTCGTCTGCAAATTTCAGGAGCTTGACAGAGGAGTCTTTTGAAGTGCAGTCATTCATGTACAGGGAGAACATAGACATATACATTAGATGTCGCCTACCCTACTGTTGTCTATTAGAAGGAATGTGTCAATAGAGCCGCCATTTTAGTACAGGGTAGCGCTCCTTTGAAATGAATGCAGGACCAAGGTGAAGTGGAGGACTGTGGCCATCCAAAGCCAGAGAAATACACATATACACATATATCTATGATCGATAGTTTTCCCAGTGGTCCGTATGCAAATATTTTTAAAAATTTTGAAATATTATAATTTTACATAACTTTTCTACATTGATGGATGTGACCGCACGGACATTCCTGACAAAGAGTGAGTGTTTGTATGCGTGGAAATGCATTACCCTCCTTCCCTGTTTCATTTGATTTAATCCATGTCCTGAAACACACCACCTCTCCTGCTGTCACTTCTCATTCTGACGGAGGGAGCGATTCGTTTGTGAATGAATCTCCATTTTGAACGACTCGTTCACTTATAGCTGACAATAATACAAGTTTCTGGCAGCGCCTCGTCTTCTTGTCATATTTCATAACATTGTTTGCTTATTTTATTCAACAAAACTAGCATAAGCTTAGAATTTAGTGCGAGTTGGTGCTACTTTGCCTTATGGTCACTGCAGTAAGAAACTCTATTATCATCAATAACGTTACTTGTTAAGCACAAAAGTTCATAACATACAAAAACATTAAAAAACAAAATCTTACCTATGAATTGTGAGGACTGTGTGCTTTCTTTTCTTCGTTTGCTCGTTATTACACCCGTACACAGCGCTAAAGTCCAGCATCTTCACATTGGCACACTGTCTTGACTCGTGCGGTTGAATGGCGTTTGTCCTAGGAGCACTGTACCAATGTGGCGGCGCTATTGATGCATGCTCAGGGTCCCTATGTGATATCTAGTGTATATATCTATGCAGGGAGAAGAGCAGTGGGGAGAGGACACACCCACTTATTAAACATAGTTCAACGTTTACTAATGAATTATTAAAATCCAAATTCATGCTTTCTAAGATTAATGCGCTGGGAGTTAACATGAATAAACTAAGGTTAACAAACATGAATAAATGCTGTAAGGTATTTTTCATTGTTTGTTCATTTTAGTCAATACATTAACTAATAAAACCTTATTGTGAAGTGTTACCGATTTTAAACAATACTGGTCACTACTTAATATTATGCAAATGAGGTTGAGATAATAATTAAAGATGAGAGAACAGCATAAGACACAAAGAGGAGGACAGAGTGAGGAAATGCTGGCTTTATTTTCAGTTTTGGCTCAACTCTCATTTTCCAAACTTGGTCTGTTGAGCTGCGGACATCACATGATGAGGCTTTAAGACTGACCTTTCTCAATAAAACTTTCAACTCTTGATGTCTAATAAGAATTTGTTTGTTTATATTTCTTTTAGATTGCATTGGTCATTTCTTATTTTAAAAGCAGAAGTACTACAAAAAAAGCAAACACTACAATGTGGTTTGGTTTAATGAATGTTTTCATTAAAGGTTTTTCATTTATAAACCTTGTTTGGTTAACCTTTTGTTTGTAATGCTGTTTATAATGCTTTAAAACGTGTTAACTAATGAAATAATGTTCATTTTATAGTTGAAATTGTAATACTTTGGATAAACCTTTAGGGTATACAGTTAACAGATAAATATTTAGCATTAAGAAAATGACTCTTTCTCCCTCTGAGAATTAAGCGCTTCACTTTTTCCACATTATTTTGTTACAGCCTTATTCCAAAATGAATAAACACTAACTCATAATGACAATGTAAAAAAAAAATAGAGTTTTTGAAATCGTTGCAAATTTATTCAAAATTTAAAAAGCTGAAAAATCACCTGTACGTCAGTATTCACAGCCTTTGCTCAATACTTTGTTGATGCTCCTTTGGCAGCAATTACAGCCTCAAGTCTTTTTGAATATGATGCCACAAGCTTGGCACACCTGTCTTTGGGAATTTTTGCCCATTCCTCTTTGCACTACCTCTCAAGCTCTATCATCTTGGATGGGAAGCAACGTGTACAGCCATTTTCAGATCTCTCCAGAGATGTTCAATAGGATTTAGATCTGGGCTCTGTCTGGGCCACTCAAGGACATTCACCGACTTGTTGTGAAGCTACTCCATTGATATTTTGGAGGTGTGCTTAGGGTCATTGGGCTACCACCACCATACTTCACTGTAGGGATGGTATTAGCCTGGCGGTGCCTGGATTTCTCCAAACGTAACGCCTGGCATTCACTCCAAAGAGTTCAATTTTAGTCTCATCAGCCCAGAGAATTTTGTTTCTTATGGTCTAAGAGTCCTTCAGATGCCTTTTGGCAAATTCCAGGCGGGTTGGTGGCTTCTCTTTGGCTACTCTACCATACAGTCCTGATTGGTGGATTGCTGCACAGATGGTTGTCCTTCTGTAAGGTTCTCCTCTCTCCACAGAAGAATGCTGGAGCTCAGACAAAGTGACCATCGGGTTATTGATCACCTCCCTGACTAAGTCCCTTGTCCCCAGATCACTCAGTTTAGATGGCCGACCAGCTCTAGGAAGTGTCCTGGTGGTTCCAAACATCTTCCACTTACAGATGATGGAAGCCTCTGTGCTCATTGGAACTTTTAGAGCAGCCAATGTTTTTCTGTAACCTTCTCCAGCCTTGTGCCTCGAGACAATCCCATCTCGGAGGTCTACAGACAATTCCTTTGTCTTCATGCTTGGTTTGTGCTTTGACATGCACTGTCAACCCTGGGACCTTATATAGACAGCTGTATTCCTTTTCAAATCTTGTCCAATCATCTGAATTTACCACAGGTGAACTATAGTTAAGCTGCTGAAACATCTCAAGAATGATCAGTGGAAACAGAATGTACCTGAGCTCAATTTAGAGCTTCACGCCAAAGGCTGTATATACTGATGTACAGGTGAGTTTTCAGCTTTTTTATTTTGAATAAATTTGCAACAATTTCAAAAACTCTTTTTTCATGTTGTCATTATGGGGTATTGCGTGTAGAAATGTGAGAAAATAAATGAATTGAATCCATTTTTGAATAAGGCTGTGACAAAAAAGTGAAGCGCTATGAATACTTTCCGCATGCACTGTATGACTTTAGACTGTATGTAGATAAGGTAATAAGATGGAGTGGGTGTGCTTAAAATGATCACAATACAAAAATACAATAAAGAACATTTTAATTAGTTAAGTACTTTAATTTACTAAGCATTAATGTATTTTTCATCGTTAGTTCCTATTAGTTTCAACATCTAATGGATTACTACAATTAAAAATTGTATCTGTCAGTATTTTTCATTGAACTAACGATGGACACAAAGATTTTAAAAAGCTGTAACAAAAGTATTGCTCATTTCATTTCTTGTTAGTATATTGATTTCTGAACAATAGTAGCTTACTGTAAATGTTAACGGATTCTCTGCAGTAGTCAAAAGCACAGAGGTCAAGTTTTCATGTACACCTCGAAGCACATGCTGTTCAGTTGTGAATTCAGCTATAAAAAAACACAATAAAGCAAACACAATTCATAAACAAAGTAACAAAAATATGAAGACAAAGGTAGCTTTCTCGGTGTGCATCACATTCATGGTTCCTCTATCAGTGCTTTCTCAGAAATCTTATCATTGACCTCATAAAGAAACAGAAAAGGATGATTGATTGATGAAAACCTTCTGTTGCACAAAGCATGTATGACTGCTTTTTAAGCTCATCCAGTTTTCATAAACTACAAAATATATTAAAAAAAATAGATCAGAGTACACAAACCACGAATACAGATCTGTTTTACAGCAGTCTGTCATAGCCGTTCATACAGGCACATAAAGCACTGAATATGTCTGAAACTATAATATAAAACTATAATGTTCTGCAATAAAGCATGACTATTAAGCCGCGGTCACACTCCACTATTTGCCCCATAGACTTTCATTCATACACATGCGAATGCAGCAGACCAGAAAAGCAAGCTTGTGCGACAAGTTTCGCATTAAGCTGCGTTCAAATGTTCAAGCTTGGTGAACTCTGATCTGTGAAATCGCATCACGTAAGATCAAAACGTGACCTCTATGTACAGAAATATAATCACATTATTTTATCCTGCCCTTTTTCGAGGTGCTGTACAGCACAATTTCGCCAGCACAAACTTCGCAACTTAAGTCATATGCTAAACATCAACTTATAAAAAAATTAAAAGAAAACAGAAGTCAGCAGGAATCTTCCCTTTCTGTTAAACAATACATTAGCCATGCACTATTAATATATAACCAAAGTTTTGAGTTGACAATATTCAGGAATGTGTAGTGGCTGCATATAAACACCATGTTATTAGCAGAATTTCCTAATCAAAGAATTTTTATCTTTACGTTAATAAAGTTGTTATTTTTGCATGATCAAGAAAAAAATGAATCTGAAAAGGGCACAAAAACCCCTAAATTAACTATCCTTTCAACAGATGTTTGTTTGTATACACAGTCAAGCATTCAACTACATTCATCATTTTATATACAGTCAAGCCTGACATTATTAATCCATCTCCACGCCAGATAAATACGATTCAGCCCCGGATGCCAGATCTTGTCAGGAAATGTCTGTTTCTCCAGGTATATGGACATCAAGTCAGCAAAGTTTCCAATACCTAAACCTGTTAACCAGTATTCAACTGAATTAACAGTCTCTTATTAATATAGGAGTTGACTGAGAAAACCAGAGAGGAGCAGGAGACGAAGTAATGATGATAAAGAAAGAGCAAAGTTTATTGAATAATCTTAGTTGTGTATGATTCAATGCTCAGACTTTGTCTGGCCAGGATAAATCCAACAGGTGTTATTATAACACAAGCAACAGCAATGGAAAATTACTGCTTCACAACATTGTCCAGAGACAATACAGACCTTGAAATGGAGACATTCTCTTATCTGTTACTCATGAAAACAAGTGTCGCTTGAATCCACAGTCATAAGATTATAACAATATGGAAAAAATAATGAAGCAATAATTATATTAAAATAGTAATAATAAAATATAAAAAACATTAAATGTTAAATAATAATAATCAGATCATCAACTACTGATCAATAAAATGACATCATGATTATATAAATAACTAATGATCATATGATTAAATAAAATAATAAATGAAGAATAAATAAAAACTAATGAAAATAAAACACAACACAAATTAATGGTTGCCTTCTTGAAACACACATAAGTTTGCAACAAGGATTCTCAGATCCTTAGATTCTTCAGTTCAGAATTATTAGCCCCCCTTTGATTTTTTTTTTCTTTTTAAAATATTCCCAAATGATGTTTAACAGAGCAAGAAAATTTTCACAGCATGTCTGATAATATTTTTTCTTCTGGAGAAAGTCTTATTTGTTTTATTTTGGCAAAATTATATGGTCAAAATTATTAGCCCCTTTAAGCTATGTTTCCGATAGTCTACAGAACAAACCATCTTTATACAATAACTTGCCTAATTACCCTAACCTGCCTAGTTAACCCTTTACATTTTTCTATCTTTTCTAAGCCTTTTCTATCACGGCCTGATGCGGAAAGGCTTATCCATGCCTTTAGCACATCACGTCTTGACTTCTGTAACTCATTCTTCGGGGGCCTACCAGTAAGCTCTCTGGAGACGTTTATAGTATATTCAAAATTCTGCAGCACGGGTTTTGACACACACTTCCTCACGCCACCATGTCACTCCTGTACTTCAGCAACTTCACTGGCTTCCTGTTGTCACGTATTGATTTTAAGACTCTGATTTTAACATATAAAGCAGTGCATGGGCTAGCACCTGACTACATTTGTGACCTGATAACTCTGGCCACTCCCACCCGCAGTCTTCGTTCTTGCAAACTAAAGACTATGGGTGGTCGTGCTTTTGTCGTACAGTGCGCCTAAGCTATGGAATGGCCTACCCATCAGCATCAGGAATGCCGCTTTGGACTGTTTGAAGAAACTTCTCAAGACTCACTTTTTTACCATTGCTTTTAACTTAATTAAATATTTTTGTTAATTTAATCATCCAGTTGTATTGAATCGTTCATATTTTATTGTGGTCTTTTTATTGTTCTGCTTTGTTTGCCTTGTAGCGCTTTGGGTCTGAGAAAAGCGCACTATAAATAAAATGTATTATTATTATTAAATGTCACTAAGCTGTATAGAAGTGTCTTGATAAATATCTAGTCTAATATTATTCATGGCAAAGATAAAATAAATCAGTTATTAGAAATGAGTTATTAAAATTATTATGTTTAAAAATGTGTTAAAAAAAATCTCTGTTAAACAGAAATTGGGGATAATAATTCAGGCAAATAATTATGTTTTGAGAGAAGCCTGTGTCATTTCCTGTCAAAAAAACTTGGTGAATAAAAGTAACTATAGGTCAGAATTTGCCAGGGGTATAAATAATTTCGGGATTGACTTTACCTGACAAAAGTCTTGTGGTCGATGCCAGTTGTAAGAGCAACAAATAATAACTTGACTTCTAGTTGATCATTTGGAAAAGTGGCAGAAGGTAGATTTTTCAGATGAATCATCTGTTGAACTGCATCTCAATCATCACAAATACTGCAGAAGTCATACTGGAACCTGCATGGACCCAAGAATCTCACAGAAATCAAGTTTGGTGAAGCAAAAAAATCATGGTTTGTGGTTACATTCAGTATGGGGGCGTGCAAGAGATCTGCAGAGTGGATGGCAACATCAACAGCCTGAGGTATCAAGACACTTGTGCTGCCCATTACATTACAAACCACAGGAGAGGGCAAATTGTTCAGCAGGATAGCGCTCCTTCTCATACTTCAGCCTCCACACCAAAGTTCCTGAAAGCAAAGAAGGTCAAGTTGCTCCAGGATTGGCCAGCCCAGTCACCAGACATGAACATTATAGAGCATGTCTAGGGTAAGATGGAGGAGGCATTAAAGATGAATCCAAAAAATCTTAATGAACTCTGAGAGTCCTGCAGGAACGCTTTCTTTGCCATTCCTGATGACTTTATTAATAAGTGATTTGAGTCATTGCAGAGATGTATGGATGCAGTCCTCCAAGCTCATGGGAGTCGGACACAATAATCTTTCCATTTCCACTGCACCATGACTTTACATTATATACATTATTTCTGTTAAGTGACAAGACTTTTGTCAGGTAGTGTATATAAAATAATGAATTTAGTAATTTATTAATTTTTTTCATTTCATTTTAATTTTAGTTCAAGTTTAGTCTGTTTTTTTAATGATAGTTATTTTAGTACCTGTGATTAATTATTTAGTATAATTTCTTGCCCAGCACAAAATGTAAGCATTTCTCATTTACTTTAGTATCACTAAAAGTTTTGTTTTCTATTTTAAGTAATGGTTTAAGTTTTATAGCTTTAATTTTAAATATAGTAATTATCAATTACTATCATGACCCCTTTCAAACATTTAGTCATTATTTTTAAACAGTCAAATCAACAAAAGCAAAAAGTTATATATTTAATGATTTTAATTTGACAGTCTATACGTGCCACAATAGAGTTACTGTCTGGCAGTGTGTTAATGTTGTTCAGGCGTGAGTGTTTTTGGTGACCTGCTGAATGCGGTCTGCCAGTTCCAGACAGTGTAAGATCCTGTTTCTCTCCGCCTGGAGCTCTGCGGCTGAAACTTCCCCCTGCAGCTTCTGGCTGAACAGCAGCAGATCCTGCATGAACAGTCCCACCGGCTCGCGCTGACCTGCTGGAAGGTCTGTGATCGTCACGTCCTGGAAGCGAAACTCCACGTGTTTGGCTCTGCCCAGACCTGGACCCCGTTCTTCAATCCATGTCAGAGGCCTGCGGCAGAAACAGCTTTGAGCCACTTTTGATTTTTGAGTGCAGATGATCATTAAAAAGGTAAAACATGAAACGCTGTATAGATGTTCACTGATATCTACATAGTATGTGGCTAAGCTTAAATTGGACAAAAACAGTTTGAAGTAAAAAGGAAATCAAAACTAACCATTTCATTTAGTTAGCTCACGTTGCTAGTTTTGTGGTGAACATGTCATCTGTGCGTGTCATTAAGAAAAAAACTAATGTTAACCCTTGTAATCTTTAACTGAAATCTGAAAGTGCACTTCCTTTTTTGTTTTCAGTTGAATTGTCAGATCATGTCTGTCTGAGGTATTGGGTGTGGCTAACATACTTAACCACGCCCCTCCAACTGTCAGTTCTGACAACAAACAGAAATGGTGTAGGAGGAGTCTGTTAGGTTGTAATAACTTTCCCCAAACCCTTTTCCTGATCTTTCAGAATGAAATGCCTACTTTACTACATCCAATCAGCTCGCAGTAGAAAAAACAAGCCACGCCCACTGTTTTCTCATATAATATTCCATCTCTCTAGGAACTGCGTCACAATACGAGAAAAAACAAAAAAAAGCTTCCAGTTCATGCAGACTTTAATATTCCATTTTACGACCACAAAAATTACCTCTAAATCAGGGGTCTCAAACTCAATTTACCTGGGGGCCGCTGGAGGCAGAGTCTGAGTGAGGCTGGGCTGCATCAGGTTTTCCACGAGAAATTTATCATATTATTAATTTGTAAAATTTTTTCATCTTATTTTGTGTAAAAAAAATGTAATAAAAAAAATCCAATCTTCTCAAATCTCTTTATTTTAACACAAAATAGGTAAAAAAAATATATAAACAATTTAAAAATTAATAAGAAAATAAATCAATCACTAATACATAGTAGTAGTAGTAATAATAATAATAATAATTAGATTTACTGTTATCCACTGCGCTGTTACAGAAAAAGAAGCAACACTGTGTTGTCATTTGTTTTGACTGCTTTTATATCATATAGAAATATATGTAATGTTTATTGTGTGAGGCAATGCAAGTGCGATGCAAATGACCCACAAATAACGGTGCAACTCTATAATTGGTCCAGGTTACCAGGGACTCTTATTGCGGATGGACAGGTGTCCATATATGACTGCAGATGATTACATTAGGCTGCATTGAGTTCCTTACTTTTCTTTTATCCCGCCGAGTACACATCACTTTGATTTCTTTTCTGCTCACTGCGCACGAAACAATAACCACCAACAACTGAGAGTGATTGCAAATGCAAAAAAGATTAAATTATTGTTCAGCACCAATAGTTAAGTGTGAATTTTGCTTTAAGTAGCGCATGGTGACTACAGTCATGCATGCGCGCACACACAATCCACACAGCATTCACTGCACTCATTTTCTCGCTCTCTCTCACTCTCACTCTCTCTCTCAAATTCAAAGAGCTTTATTGGCATGACTGTAAACCGAATCACAATGTTGCCAAAGCAAAAACAAAACACAGAACATACATATAGATAAAAGAAATAGAAGTAATAATAAACAAACACATATAGTGTCATATTATACATATCTGTTGTCACAATAAGCAAGCTAATTAAAAAGATTAATAAAAGTATATAATAATAAATGATAAGGACAGAGAGCTTCAATAAGGGATAAGGGGGTTCAGCCTTTTTCTCTCATATGGTGGCATGAGGACACGTACTGTGCTGCTAGGTGGAGACACTTTTCATTTTCTCCCAAAATATAATGAAGTTTCTCCGTATTTGTGGCTTGCTGGAATTGTAGAATTAGAGAGATTTGTGTGACGTAAGCATCTCTGATGGTCTGATATTTGCTGCAGTGAGTGAGGAAATGCAGCTCATCCTCCACAACTCCAGCAGAGCAGTGTGGACACAGTCTGAGCTCTGGGCTCCTCCAGCTGCGCTTGTGTCGGCCCGTCTCCACACTCAGACTGTGTCCACTCAGACAGTACCGGTACATACTTAATGTTGGTCAGGATGGGGCCAATTCATTACCAGGCTTAATCTGGTGGAAGCATGGCAACTTTTTTATTTGTTGTACTTTAGTTTGCCAATTGAGTTTTTATTCCTCCTGGGTAATCGTTTCTATTTCTTTAGTCTTTATATGTTGGGACTGATTTAGTTGGTGTTTTTCCACCAGATAAAGCATAGGGTCACTGGCCAGATGTGCATTTCTATATTTGAGGGCTTGCTAATGGTAGCTCTCTGGGCTGGAGTCTGTCTGTTTATTTAACACATTACACACGCTAATGCCGAATCACTTAAAATAAATACCGGAAAGAAAAATACAAATATCTGAAATTTCCCGAAACAGGATCCGACAAGATCTAGCTCAAATTAAGCACCGATTTAAATGCATTTATATATTTATAATGTCCCGCTGGGGAGCAACTTAAAAAACTTTTTTAAAGTGTTTTGAATGAAGCGCGCTGGGACGAATGTCCACGTGTGCCCAATAAAAACGAGGCAGCCAGTCAGGCACAAAAGAAAACACTATGGCAATGCTGCTGTAACTTTTACTCATTGGGAAATGTTTTTCTGCTTGCGTCAAGTCCTACCGATGTCCCGCCCTCGAGAGCCATATACCCCACCGTGATTGGTGGGTTCGTTCAGCTCCACACAACAAACTGTAAAGTGCTCTACAAACTCAAACTCTAACATTAAACTTTCAAAATAAGGCGGGGGCCACAAACTCTCGTCTCGCGGGCCGCAAGTTTGAGACCCCTGCTCTAGAGTGAAAAGCTCAGCTTTGACCATATTTGGAAGGTTATGGAATATTAATGATCTCTGCTCTGGCACGAATCAATATCAACCTCTGCACAAACAAATGAGTTTAGGTTTATTAGCCTCCTTTTACTTCAGAAAAAGGACAGTCAGAGCTGGGAGATATTATATGATACACATCTTATACACATAAACGTGTGTTCAATTGCGTATATTCAGCAATTAATCATGTGTTCGTTGCCTCTTCACAAAAGTACACAGCACATTTCTCAATATACCCATTAAACTAACAAAATATAGATTTAAACTATCATTATGCCTCTTCGGGGTGGCACTGAATACATTTTTAATCTGTATATCCTCATTTTGCATTTAAAAAAAGCTGTAAACAAGTGAGACGCATGTTTCACACAACTGCTCCTTTACGCTCTCTTCACACATGGCGTCAGCATTAACGCTTGACGGAGGGCATGTCTGAACCTCACACTGACACGATCCCCATAGTAACAACAGCCAATGTCATCCAGCTTGGACTGCGAAACAAAAACGCACACAAGTAGTAATAGTAGTAGTAGTAGCGTATAAAGATTGATCGTAAAGCTTTTCCTCCATTTTGACAGACTGCTATTTGGTGTTAAACGAACATGATCAGCTAGTGCCTGCATTAGTTTTGGCATAAAATTATCTGATTGAGGGGCAGCACGGTGACTCAGTGGTTAGCACTGTTGCCTCACAGCAAGAAGGTCGCTGGTTCGAGTCCCAGTTGGGTCAGTTGGCATTAATGTGTGGAGTTTGCATGTTCTCCCCATGTTCGTGTGGGTGTTCTTTGGGAGCTCCGGTCACCTATAGCGCATGTCCAAACACATGGGTTGCAGCTGAAAGGGCATCTGCGGCATAAAACATCTAGAGTTGGAGCTAAACTGTGCAGGACACCAGCCCTCCAGGACCATGTTTGCTCACCCCTGGTCTACATGAATTTCCTATTTTCAAAATAAGAGTCCCACATACATAGTAAGTTTAACACTAGCTGAAATAAATAAGGGGGGACATTTTTTTATTTTTATAATCTCACCAGGCCAATCCAACGCTGCCTGGGCCAGCATTTAATGATCCCGGCATGTGAAATGTCACAGTCTGTATTTTGTTCTGGTTGGCCTGTTTTTTCACAGGGATTTTACAACTCATAGGAAACAGTGGTGTGTGAGGCTCACGGTAAGTCATTTCCATGTACTGAACTCTTATTATTCAGCTTTGCCTATGTATATCCAGATTTTCATTCTGTTAAAAAAAAAGATGATCTTACATATTTATATATTAGAATCTTTAGTGTATGGGCTTATTCTGACTTTTTTTTTCATCATAAATTGTTACAATTTAATCAGAATCCAAGTAGTTTCATGACCTCATATGTATAGAAATAATACACAACTTAATAAAGTGCAAAAATATAAAAAGTCATAACATAATAAAAACTTGAGACATATTCGTTCAGAAGTTTGTGGTCTGTTTTTTTATGCTTTTAACCAAGAGTTAAGAAAAGTAAAAGACATTTATGATTCAAAGTTCTTTTAAACTTTATATTCAAACAGCAAGTATAAAAAGTATAAAAGAAGAATACAGCATGAAAAAGCACCAATGTTTTCAACAGTGATATTTATAGAGGTTTCTTGAGCAGTGAATTATTATACCAGAAAGATTTTTGAGAATTAAGTGACACTGAAGACGAGTAGTGACGCTGAAAATTCAGCTTTGCATCACTGAGTATGTTTACATGGGCACCAATACTCGGATTTTAAAACGATTAAGACAATACTCAGATTAATGGCCCGTGCACACAGAGACGTTTTTTGCTCGCGTTTTCCATCGACGTTTCACGCCTTGTGACTAAATAAAGGGCGCCAATGTGATCGTGCACACCAACGTGCAAAACAGCAGGCGCAAAAGCATCATTTAAAAAAAAAGACGCCTCATGCTCTTTTTTTTTTTTCTTTTTTTGATGTGCATCGTCAAAACCTTCTCCACCAATCAGATTGGCACTTTTGTTCACGTGCACGGAGCTGCTGAAGTTACAGTAAACAGCACTTGGGGGCGCTTAAGCGCAAAACTGTCAATGCGTGGAGCTGCTTATTGCACTGGTAAACAATAATCATTTCACCATCGCTAGAGCTGGAGCTGCTACTTGAACCATTCATAACATCAAGCGTGTCAACTTTGTCTTCTTCTTCTGTGTTACAAGCGGGTGTCAGAAACTTAAAGTTGTGTAGCGCCATCTTCAACGTCAAGGAGTGATTTTGCATACTCTTCTGCTCGACGCCTGTGAAAATCGCTTGGGTTTGAATCCGGAAAAACGTCTTGAAAAATGCTGATGATAAACGCAAACGAAAAGCGGCTCGGTGTGTACGAGCCTTAAGAGTCTACCATGTAAACGAGTTTAACTTAAATGCAAGTAAAGTCATAATTGAGCTAAACAAAAATCCAATTAAGACGTGGAGTATTCCTATTTTAGTTGCATTATTGACGTGCAGCACAGACATGTAAACACCTTAATCAATCTGTTATGTAGGACTTTTCACCACATTTTGCGACAGGATATTCCATACACACATGGCAGTTTGACACTATTTTCTGCACTTACAGAGTCAGTAAAGGACTAAAGGAGGAGTCAGTTTTTTTCTTTACATTCAGCTTGCGGTGTCAAATTCCATTAAAACAACACTTCTCCTTCAGACCTTACTTCCGATACCTCAGTTTGTTATGGGGGCATGAATGAAACGTTCCTGAATGAAAGTAAAACTGACGAACTGCAGTTAAAGTCGAAAAATGAAATGAAACAAGAAAATACATGAAACTTTGTAAAGCGCAGTGACGCAATGACGCTAATCGATCTATGTGCTGTAGCATTCCAACAGCAACTCATGTAAACACCTTTCATCAATCATATTATTGTCTTAGATTAGATTAGATTAAGGCAAATCATTAGACTACTCATGTCCATGTACATGTAGTCTGTAATTCCATTTATTCATTCATAAAGTTTATTTTCGGCTTAGTCTCTTTATTAATCTGGGGTCGCCACAGCGGAATGAACCACCAACTTATCAAGCATATGTTTTACTCAGCGGATGTCCTTCCAGCAGCAACCTATCCCTGGGAAACATCCATACACACTTATTCTCACACACACACACACACTACAAACAATTTTAGCATACCCAATTCACCTGTACTGCATGTCTTTGGACTTGTGGGGGAAACCGGAGCACCCTGAGGAAACTCACGCGAACATGGGGAGAACATGCAAACTCCACACAGAAACTGACCCAGAAACTGACCCAGCCGAGGCTCAACCAGCGACCTTCTTTAATAATTTCCATTTTAAAGCATATTCAAATAGAAAACAGCTCTTTTAAACAGAAAGCATAAGCAATCTAAAACAAATAGTATTTCTTCATATTGCAGTATAGTAGACTCACTTGTGCTGTTGTGTCAGTAAGTGTGCCGTCATCTTCATGTACTTGTTCTCTTTCTCCTCCACCAGATCTACTGAAGTGACTGTGAGCTCTCCAAACAGATCCACCAGCCATGTCAGTCTGGCGATACCACTGAAAGATGGGAAGCCAAAGTTTGCCTTCAGAGGACCACCTGACAGAGAAAATAACATTACTTAAAGCCAGCATGAAGATACAGTTGAAGTCAAAATGATTAGCTCTCTTGATTTTTTTTCTTTTTTCCAATGTTTCTAAAATAATGTTTAACAGAGCAAAGAATTTTTCACAGTACTGTATTTCCTATAATATTTTTTTCTTCTGGAGAAATTCTTACTGTGCATTCACACCGAAAGCGGTGAGAGCGTCAAAGTAGCTGGAAGTCATTTATTTTCAATAGGAAAAGTGGTGTGGAGCAGCGCGGCGCGTCTTCACCGGTATGGGTGTCGAGGACAGTTGAAATCCATTCAACTTTATGGTAATGAGCTGTGACGCGGTTCAGCGGCAAGCAATCGGAATGTAGAAGTCCACCGCTTGAGCGGAGTCCAGAGAACAGAGACACCACAGTTGTTCCCAAGGGTTTTAATATTACGGTCGCGGATTTCCAATTATTTGCAATGTTTTTCATACGGGAACATACAATAAAAAGTTACTGGCGATTTACTGATGTGCATCAATGTTACATATATTTTTTTCTGTAAAAAAGTGGGAATCTCGTGCGACAATACAAAACAGTATTTCTGCTTCAGAATATTTCAGACATATGGACACATTGGCTAATTAAGTGGAGCAAAGCCACACCACATGCAACCAGATCTTCCGTAAAATGAATCTGATAATAAGTGTGCAACATCTTCACGCTGGAAAGCACGTTTTATGCGGGAATATAACCGATATAATATGCTGCAGCGGCCCCTTTAAATAAGACAGACAGCGTTGTCGCAGGGCGGCACGAGCAACCTTTGATGCTCTCGCTGCTTTCGGTGTGAACGTATAGTTATGGTGCTTTCACACCTGTGGATCGATTCTCTTGTTCTGAAACAGGAATTAAAATTGTTACAATGTTGCTCATTGTTCCTGGTTTCTAAACAGACCAAAATAGCTATAATCAGAATCAGAATCAGAATCAGTTTTATTGCCAAGTGTGCTTCACACACACAAGGAATTTGTTTTGGCAACAGAAGCTTTCAGTGTACATAAAGTGACGAGTGACAACACAAAATTAAATACAAGAAAAGAAAAGGCAATAAACATTAAACATTAAACAGAGATGCAGTCAGTCAAAAAGATCAGATGTTGAGTTGTATGTACAGATATGCTGTAAATATACAGGTTATAAGGTGCTGTGTACAAGTGCGTATGAGAAAGTATTGCACGTTTATTGCACAGTAGGGGAATATTTAACTGTTCATGAGATAGATGGCCTGAGGAAAGAAACTTTTCCTGTGTCTATCTGTTTTTGTGCTTGGTGCTCTGTAGCGCCGACCAGACGGTAACAGTTCGAACAGGTAGTGTGCTGGGTGTAAGGCGTCCAGAGTGATTTTACGAGCCCTTTTACTCACTCTGGAAGAGTACAGTTCTTGAAGTGTGGGAAGGGTAGTGCCAGTGATTTGTTCAGCAGTCCGGACTATTCGCTGTAGTCTACGGAGGTCGGTTTTGGCAGCTGAGCTGAACCAGACGGTGATTGAAGTGCAGAGGATGGATTGGATGACAGCTGAGTAGAACTGTACGAGCAGTTCCTGTGGCAGGTTGAACTTCCTCAGCTGACGAAGGAAGTACAGTCTCTGCTGGGCTTTCTTTACAATGGAGTCTATGTGAATGTCCCACTTCAGATCCTGAGAGATGGTGGTGCCCAGGAACCTGAATGACTCTACTGCAGCCACAGTGCTGTTCATGATGGTGAGTGGGGGGAGTGCAGGGGGGTTTCTCCTAAAGTCCACTATCATCTCCACTGTTTTGAGCGTGTTTAGCTCCAGGTTGTTGTATCTGCACCATAAAGCCAGCCGCTCCACCTCCTGTCTGTATGCAGACTCGTCACCGTTCCGGATGAGGCCGATAACAGTAGTGTCATCCGCAAACTTCAAGAGCTTAATGGAGGGGTCTTTTGCAGTGCAGTCGTTTGTGTACAGGGAGAAGAGCAGTGGGGAGAGAACACATCCCTGGGGGGCACCAGTGCTGATGGTGCGGCTGTCGGATGTGATTTTGCCCATTTTGACTAGCTGTTGTCTGGGGGATGGCGTTTTATAATTTGTGATGTCTTTCAGGCCTTTCCATACTGATGCAGGGTCGTTGGCAGAAAACTGGTTTTGCAGCTTTTTGGCATAGCTTTTCTTGGCCACACCAATCTCCTTTGTCAGTGTGTTCCTGGCCTGATTGTATAAAATCCTGTCCCCGCTCCTGTAGGCATCCTCTTTTTCATGACGAAGCTGTCTAAGTTTTGGTGTAAACCATGGTTTATCATTGTTAAATGATAAGTAGGTCCTGGTAGGGATGCATAACTCCTCACAGAAACTGATGTATGATGTTACAGTCTCTGTGAACTCGTCTAGGTCGGTGGCTGCAGCTTCAAAAACACTCCAATCAGTGCATTCAAAACAGGCTTGTAAGACCTGCTCTGTGTCGTTGGTCCATCTCTTAACAGTCCTTAATACTGGCTTAGTAGTTTTAATAACAAGTAACTTGCGAGTAAACTCTCTTCACATTGGTCAGTTTCACTGTTTATTTTGATTAGAGTCCTGATCAGCTGTCATGTGTCTTTATTTTAATTTATGACGATGAGCAATAAGACAATATA
>CAIGQZ010001336.1:1605652-1620449 GCA_903798205.1 Danio tinwini | reverse complement strand
GTCAATTTCCCTAACGGATAAACAGCTCTCGTTAATAGTTAATATGCTTTCACTTTCATATTTGACATGAAATGCACATTTACCGGTAGGAATGACATCCCACCCTACTTATAATTCTCTCTTCATATTGTCATATATGGCTATTACATATCCATAATACACTGTGATATAGCCTGGCTCGGATCGTATTGCTTTCTCACTACAATCAAACCCCTCCAGAGTTAGTTTCAATCGAGCCGGGACCACCTCATTCAGGCGATTGATTTGGCGGTGATCCGAGCGCGATTGCTGGATTCACATATGCCAAACGAACCGCACTAACTGAGGAAACACGCCAGGTTCCCAAAAAAAGTCTAGGTGTAAATTACCTTTATTTGTTTTATTTAGGGTGGAATAAAAGCAGTTTTTAATGTTTTTAAAACCATTTTAAGGGTCAATATTATTAGCCTCCCTAAGCAATATTTGTTTTCGATTGTCTACAGAACAGACCATCGTTTTACAATGACTTGCCTAATTTGGCAGTTGACCTAATTAACATAGTTAAGCCTTTAAATGTCACTGTAAGCTGTATAGAAGTGTCTTGATAAATATCTAGTCAAATATTATTAACTGTCATCATGACAAAGATAAAATAAATCAGTTATTAGAAATGAGTTATTAAAACTATTATGTTTAGAAATGTGTTGAAAAAAAGTCTTCTCACTGTTAAACGGAAATTGGGGAAAAAAATACGCAGGAGGGCGAATAATTCTGACCAACTATAGCAGCCACTTTTTCTTCTATATTGTGACAATATTGCTTCTGAAATAATTCAATGCAATTCTTCTTTATTTCTATAGCTCTTTTTACAATGTAGTTTGTGTAAAAGCAGCTTAACACATGAAGGAAGGAGAGTGAATTATTAATAATAATAATATTTTAGTTTGTGAAAAAATATCTAGCAATTCAGACAGGATGAGAGTAGTGTAGAATGTTTGTGCAGTTCTAGATCAATTAAAACTGCAGTTCAGTTCAGTTCAATGCAGTAAAAGAAAACTAAATAAAACTTGACTTTTTCCATGACAAATTGATTTAAAGATAGCAGCCTCGTTTCTGACAAATATCTTAGTGAAACTGCCTTCAAAATAACTAGATAAAAAATTAATAACCCTAAACCATGAGAAATTGGTTGGATGGATGAGGTTTGCTATTGGTGAATCTCATATGATTGACAAGTTAATCCCATCCTTCACACCAGTAAGCACCAACCAGAGAAGAGATGTCGTTAGAACAATATTTATCACCAAAATAAGTTAAACTGCATTTAAAACCCCAGTGGAAAGCTTGAAGAAGAAGAAGAAGAAGAAGAAGAAGAAGAACTAAACTAGACTGCATTTAAATCCCTAATGGAAATCTTTACAAAAAAGAAAAAGAAAAGATGAGCTGTGCATCATTATATTGTCATTACCGGTGAAGTGCAGCTTTCCTTCCTCCAGTGTTTTTCCAGATATGTCTTTTTTCAGCTGTTTGAAGTCAGGAGTGAAGAGCTCGATGTGTTCCTCATGAAGCACCAGACCTGAGGATTTAATATAGAAGATGAAATATTCAGTTCATGAGAATATATCATATATATATATTAGCCCCTTTATAATATGAAGATAAAGAATACCTGATATGAGCCCTCATTAATGATATTAAAGGGATAGATTCATCAAAAATGAAAAGTCTGTTTATTCAAATTCAAGTAGTTCTAAACTTTTATGAGTTTCTTTTGTTGAACATAATAGTCAGAATTATTAGCCCCCCTGTTTATTTTCTTCCCCAATTTCTGTTTAATGGAGATAAGACTTTTTTTCAACACATTTCTGAACATAATAGTTTTAATAACTCATCTCTAATAACTGATTTATTTTATCTTTACCATGATGACAGTAAATAATATTTGACTAGATATTTATCAAGACACTTCTATACAGCTTACAGTGACATTTAAAGGCTTAACTAGGGTAATTAGGTTAATTAGGCGGGTTGGGGTAATTAGGCAAGTTATTGTATAACAATGGTTTGTTTTGTAAAAAAAATATCTGAAAAAAAATTTGCTTAAAGGGGCCAATTAACTTTTGACCTTGCTCTGTTAAACATTGTTTGGGAAATATATAAAAAAATATTAAAAAAAAAGTAAAGCAGGGCTAATAATTCTGACTTCAACTGTGTATGTGTATATATATTTATATACAAACAGTATATGTGTAATGTACATTGTTCAGCATATACAAGTACGCCCTTCACAAATCTCTTTTAAATTCATATTTTTAATAGAAAGCTATACAAATTATATATGTGCATATACATTAGTCAATACTGAAGCCAAATCTGGAGCTTTTCTGACAAAATAATGGTCCAAAAACTAGTACACCCAAATTTGTATATTATAAAAAATCCTAAATACTAATTTTTAAAAAAGGAAAATCAAAATAAACAAAAAAATACAAATTTAGTTGAAATTTTGTAGATTGTATTTTTTTGCAATATTTTGCTTGAATTTATTGTATGATATTTCAATTTCTAAATATGTTTGATGACTAAAATATTATTTTAATAAATATATTGGTTTAATGAATCTGTTTTGTTTAAATGCACCATAATACACTGCCTATATTTACTGAGAAATGGATACAAATATTCAATTTCAAAATGGAGTGTGCTCAACAATGCTGAGCACTGTATGTGTACATTCTTCTGTTGAACACTAAAGAAGTTATTTTGAAGTAAGCTGAAAAAAACATTGAGTTCCATAGTAGGAAAGAAAACAAATACTATTGAAGTCAATGGTTACAGGTTTCCAGCTTTCTTCGGTATATTTCCTATTGTGTAACTCAAACCGTGAAGGGTGAGTAAATGACAAAATGTTCAGTTTTGAGTGCGCTGTCCCTTTAAAACAAGAATCAGCTATTTTAAAGCACACATGAAATCAAAACTAACCATATTGATTTCATAAGCTCACATTGCTAGTTTTGTGGTGAACAATTCATCAGTGCATGTCATTAAGAAATCTGAATGAATCTTTTATTGAAATCTGAAAATGCACTTCCTGTTTGTTTTCAGTTGAATTGTCAGATCATGTCTGTCTGAGGTATTGGGTGTGGCTAACATACTTAACCACGCCCCTCCAACTGTCAGTTCTGACAACAAACAGAAATGGTGGAGGAGGAGTCTGTTAGGTTGTAATAACTCTCCCCAAACCCTTTTCCTGATCTTTCTGAATGAAATGTCTACTTCACTACATCCAATCAGCTTGCAGTAGAAAAAACAAGCCACGCCCACTGTTATCTGATTTAATATTCCGTTTATATAATTAAACAGTTTATATTAAATCATATTTTCACTAGTTTTTGATGGTCATATATTGATGATTTGTCTCACCCTTCTGTTGAGCCAGATTCCACAGATCCACAGCAGTGGTGTGGCTGAGGGTCATGGGGTACTCCACACACACATGCTTTCCTGCCTCTAGAAACTGCCTGAAATCCAGCAGATTAGAGGAGAGATGGTCATTTTAAGAGAGACATTCAAACGAGCATGTGAGAGATGACTATGGATATTGTGTGTGTGTGTCACCTAATGTTCTCTTCATGGCTGGTGTTTTCTGTGCATATAAACGCCACATGGATGTCGTCTCTGCTCAGCGCTTCAGTCATACTGATCTGCTTCACACCCTGCTGATCTTCAAGACTCCTCCTTCAGACGCATACAAATAAATGTTTAACACCAGAAAGGCTTGTAAAACATATTTTATCCCCTAAAGAAACAAAAACAAACAGAAACAAAACAAGATGTCCTGAGGAAAAAAATGAAAATTAATCTCTTTTTGAAATCAGATATAAATTCTTAGCATTTAGTGAAACTCCGCTCTTATCAATAATTGTAAGTAATTATAAAATATATTATTACAAAATTATATGTATATATATATATATGTGTGTGTGTGTGTGTGTGTGTGTGTATGTATATATATATATATATTAAAAAAAATAAAAACAGCTTTTATTCTAGCTGAAATAAAACAAATAAGACTTTCTCCAGATGAAAAAATATAATAGGAAATACTGTGAAAAATCACTTGCTCTGTTAAAAGTCATTTGGGAAATATTTAAAATAGAAATTTAAAAAAATGACAGGAGGGCTAATTATTTTGACTTCAGCTGTATATATAGTTGAAGTCAGAATTACCAGCCCCCCCGAATTATTAGCCCCCCTGTTTATTGTTTTCCCCAATTTCTTTTTAACAGAGAGCTGATTTTTTTCAACACATTTCTAAGCATAATAGTTTTAAGAACTCATTTCTAATAACTGATTTATTTTATCTTAGCCATGATGACAGTAAATAATATTTTAAAAGACACTTCTATACAGCTTCAAGTGACATTTAAAGGCTCAACTAGGTTAATTAGGTTAACTAGGCAGTAGGCATGGGCCGGTATAAGATTCTGATGGTATGATAACCTTGGATAAAAATATCATGGTTTCACGGTATTGTGATTACTGCTCTAAAATAAGTTCTTTTTTAAATGTCTGGGTAAAAAACTAAAACTTTTTCCCCCTTTTAAAACAATATATTTCATTGTTTGAAAGATTTATAATATTTTGGAGCAGTAAACATGTCAGGTTGAATAATTCAAATGATTTGGCGGTGGTCCAAGCGCGATTGCTGGATTCACATATTAGGCAATGATCATTGACTTCAGCTGTCTTCATTAGCTTCAAAAACACAGATTTCTTTACGATTTAAAATACATCTTTGAATATTTTTCTGCTGAAGATACTGTTGTCCTAAAAAACAAGCAAATACATGTAAATAAAAAATCTTACATATATCTTAGGAACAGTATTACAGAAAATTTTGGCGGTTTTAAAACCTTGACTTTTCCAAACCGTGGTATACCTTGAAAACGGTTATCGTCCCATGCCTACTAGGCAGGTTAGGGTAATTAGGCAAGTTATTATATAATGATGGTTTGTTCTGTAGACTATCAAAAAAAATCTAGCTTAAAGGGGCTAAACATTTTTACCTTAAAATGGCTTTTAAAAAAATTAAATCTGCTTTTATTCTAGCCGAAATAAAACAAATAAGACTTTCTCCAGAAGAAAAAATATTATCAGACATACTGTGAAAATTTCCTTGCTCTGTTAAACATCATTTGGGAAATATTTGAAAAAAATATATATATATCAAAGGGGGCTAATAATTCTGACTTCAACTGTATATTACTGCTGGATGGACATTTTTTACTTTTGGTCTTCATCATAATTGTTTTTTTATTGAGGTATTACACAGCAAACTGTCCCTCTCTGAAAGACAATTTAAGTAAAATGCAAAATTACACAAAGCAATAACATTAAAAACATGAAGAAATCATAGCTGCTTTCATCTTGTAAATAAACAGACTATCTGATCTGTATAATTATTATTATTTTTTAATTCTGCAAGCATGCATTACATTGATCAAAAGGGGACAGTAAAGACATTTATATTATGAAAGATGTAAATAAATGCTATTTTTTATTTAAATTGCTACTTTTATTAATAATAATTACAAATAATAATAATTAAGTAATATTAGAATGTATAACTAATATAATTATCATTAATATAATATAACTAATTGATAAATATAATTCATTCATTTTCCTTCAGCTTAGTTCCTTTAATAATCAGGGGGTCGCCACAGTGGAATAAACCACCAACTTATCCAGCATATGTTTTACGCAGAGGATGCCCTTCTAGCTGCAACCCAGTACTGGGAAACACCCATACAAACTCACATTCACTACGGCCAATTTAGTTTATTCAATTCACCTATAGCTCGTCTTTAGACTGTGGGGGAAACCGGAGCACCCACGCCAACATAGAGAGAACATGTAAACTCAGAAATACCAACTGACCCAGCCGAAGCTTGAGCCAGTGACCTTCCTGCTGTGAGGCGACAGTGCTTACCACTGAGCCACCCTGTCTCCCCTAATATAATTCAATAATAATAAAAATCAATAATAAGCAAACAATAATAATTTAAGCAAACAATAATAATTCACGTAATGAAAATATAAATCCTGAAAAACAATATTTCTCATGATTTCCATAAAATATGCAGCACAACATTATGAACTGGTTCTTTTATGCATTGCATGTGAGGCTACTGAAACTGCACACACAGCTGCAGCTGAAATCTACATCTTGTGTTCTATGGGGTCAAAGGACAAAAAAGCAGACCTGGACACAAAGCCTTTGATGGTGATCTGTTCTGCAGCGCTGGATGAGAGAGGAGCCAGTAAATCTCTCATTCTCACAGATCCTGCAATGCCAATACCAACAACCACTGATCCCAGCATGATTCCTGCATCAACACAACACAGACACACACATACAGCTGAAGTCAGAATTATTAACCCCCCTAAATTATTAGCCACCCTGTATATTATTTCCCCCAATTTCTGTTTAAAGGAGAGAATATTTTTTTTCTCAACACATCACTCTAAAGATAATAGTTTTAATAATTCATTTCTAATAACAGATTTATTTTATCTTTGCCATGATGACAGTAAATCATATTTGACTAGATATTTTTAAGATACTACTTTTCAGCTTAAAGTGACATTTAAAGGCTTGACTAGGTTAATTAGGCAGGTTAAAATAAATAGTCAAGTCATTGTATAACGATGGTTTGTTCTGTAGACTATCTAAAACCAAATATTGCTTAAAGAGGCTAATAATATTAACCTTAAAAGGGTCTTTCTCCAGAAGAAAAAATATTATCAGACATACTGTGAAAAATTCCTTGCTCTGTTAAACATCATTTGGGAAATATTTGAAAAATAAGAAACATTCACAGGAGTGAATAATTTTGACTTCAACTGTATATTACCTACACATGTAACCAGCATGCTTACAGAGTTTGCTTCAAACTTATGTAAATAGTTTAGTTTAGTTTAGTTTAAAACTGTATTAATCCCCTCGGGGCAATTCATTCCGACATGGTGGTGCTTCACATATAACAAGAATGACACACTTAACACAATAAACATTAACACTTACCATTTAAGTACACAAAAAAAAGAAAAATAAATTCAATAACAATAATTATTAATAATAACTAATAATAATACATCGATTAACTACATTTATTATGTAACTGAATTGCTCCAGGCACAAAAGTAAATTTATAACGATTTGTGGAACATCTTATTGCCCTTAAACATCGACTAAGGGGCATCCACTCAAAATACTTGTTTAATAGGGTGTGTGCTGTCTCCTAGTATTTTAGGTCGTTTCCACTGACTGGTACGGGTCGGTTTGGGTCACCTTTATCAGGCTTGCGTTTCCACTGCTAAAAGGGTACCAATGGTACTCTTGTTGGGTGTGGTGTAAGACAGAAAGTTACAGTCAATGTTGTTTTCGCTCGAGAAAATGTCTAAAGTAAAGCTGTACGGGTCGCTCACATATCATATGAGAAGCACTTCTCACAAAACAGATGCTTTACACACATAAATACTTCTGTATAAATGTTTATTACTAACTTTTCTATGAACATGAGTTGATTATAACTGCAGATCAAAGACAGTGTGAAATAGCCTACTGTAACGTCTGCAATTATATAAAATAAATAAATAAATACAACATATATAAACACATACAGACCCTTACAATCTCCAATATGTTACCACTTACAGATAAACTACACACAGCAGACATTTAGTCCTTATTTAAATTCAAAACAGTAGAACAACTTCTTTGTTTTCATTCTGGCTTGTTGCGTGAGCTCATGACGTATCTCTGTAAACCAATAGCATTCAGCTGCGCGTCTAGCTCCGCCTTTTGGTACCCTTTCTCGTGTTTGGCACCCTTTCGAAAGGGTGCCAAAAAAGGGGTACGGTACCGTATGACATTTGACAGTGGAAACGGCCATAAAAGCGTACCGTACCACTCAGTGGAAATGGGCCAGTGCCATTGTCAACACCTGCTGTTCGTGATAGTATGTAAGACTACGCAGGGAAAATTTTTGAGCACAAATTAACGATGCCTTGAAGACAATTTTTGTTTTTTATAGACAGTGAAAAAAACAGCAAATAAAAGAAAAGGACAAAATACTTTCAATAAATGAATTGTAAAAAGTCTTAAGAATAACTTTCTACATTAAAAGAAGTGAGTTTCCGCAATAAAAACATTGTCTTTGATGAGCCTTATTAATAATTGTATGCGCGTTTTGATCAAATTTCAACCTGTTGTCAATAATTGTTTCTAGGTACCTATATTCCTCCACAACCTCTATGTGCGTCATTTATTAGCACCCTTTGGAGAACAGGTGTTTTTATTTGCCAAAGTTAATGAGCATTTCTTTGGTTTTTGACACATTCAGGTCTAGTCTCATTTTATTACACCATGAGATAAAATATAAAATCATGCAGGACTGGACCATATTCCTGATCTGAGTGAGAAAGCAAGGATAAAAGCACCGTATCATCTGCATATTTAACCGAGTACCTATTTTCCTGTGTACTCTGACAATAATTTGTATATAATATAAAAAGAACAGGAGAAAGTACGCAGCCTTGTGGAGAGCCTGCATGAACATTCAAATGAAGCAACAAATAAGGCTAAACCTAACATGAAATAGGTCATGTCAGGCAGAACATCTGAAGACAAGTCAATGAAAAGCCAATATCATGACAGGGCAGCTCAACTGCTTTGAGAGAAAAGAAGACATGTGCTTGTGTCTGATAAAGACTGAAAGCTGAGCACAAGTCACACTTCATTTCTAGATAATATATATATATATATATATATACACACATACACATACACACATACACATACACACACACACACACACACACACACACACACACACACACACACACATAGTACAAATAAAATAAAGCTCTCACCATTTACAGCACTTCTTTCAAACCTGTTTGAGTTTCTTCTGACAAACACAACAGAAGATATTTGGAAAAATGTTGCAATCCAGTAACCATTAACTGCGATAGTGTTTGTGTTTCCTGGTATGGATGTCACTGATTAGCAGCTTCTAACATTCCTCAAAATATCTTTTTTTGTGATCAACAAAAAAAAGAAACTTACAAAGTTTTGGAAATGTTTATTTTTGGAAAAAACTTTAGCGGAAAACAAATCATGTTTAAGTTAGAAAATGAGAGACAATTTATAAGTTGTGTTTTAATCTTTTTTGTTCTTTGTTATTTTTATTTCTTATACTTGTATTTTTTGTTTCTTGTATTCTTGGTTATGTAAATGTAATGGCTAGGCCAATAAACGATATGTCAAATCGCAAAAAAATGACGACATCGATAACGATGATAAGCTCTGGACATTCTTACTCAATATTAATCCTAAGAGGCAATCACACAGTAGAAATATGCATCAACAGGAATCTATAATTGTGTTGATATTAGAGATTTCCCAAATTTTTGCTCACTGAAAATTATCAGCCAAAAATAGGTCATACTGCTTCAGCCTGAATTGTTTAGCAGGCTCGTTTCACTTTCCCACCTTCAGTCATGCTCTTTCAAAAGAGGAAGCATTAACAACTTTATTTATATATAGCTATTGTTCAATATAGAAAATAATTATTGAGATTGCTTTTTTTGCCATATCTCCCAGCCCTAATGTAAAACACTTTAAATTACTATTGTGTATGAAATGTGCTATATAAATATATATATATACATTTTAAATCTGATATCCCCCTTTAGCTACCTCACCAAGAAAAAAATGTTTGGATTGCATTTCTTAACTTCTAATGTCACTAGTTAACACACTCAATGCATTTTTCTTCAACACATCCCATAATTTCTAAAATATCAACCTCTACCAAATGGTAGATATGTCAGTTTATGGTAAAAGTACCAGAATTAATACATATACTATGAAAAATCTGAAAATATGAAGTGTAAGACCAATTATTTTAAAAAATATTCTAAATAAAACATTTTTGAATACTAAATAACCTTTATTTTTTGAAGTGTGCCATAAAATATTTCAGATTCTCATTTAACATGCTTTGAAAATGTAAAATCTAATAAAATCAATCACATTTGTTCTATAGAGAGCCAACTCGTATCCTTTGGATTTGCAGTTTCTTTTGGGTTGTGCAGTTTAATTCACAGAATTTCTACAAAGTAGGTTGTATTACTGTAAACTCACAGACTTTTTTCCGTCACATCCATAATGCATGTTTATTTTTCTCATTTAAAATATGAAAAATGTTTACAGATTAATATTTTTCTGCTTCCACAACTCTGTGGTCAGTTGTTTTTGGAAAAAATAAACAGATGTTTCAATATGATGTTAACACATACTTCCTCTGTCAATTTGTTTAAATTTTGAGTATTTTGCCCTCTGTGTGGATATCTATTTATTTATTTATTTATTATTATTATTTATTAAAAGCATTCTATTAAAAACAAAGAACATGACAAACCTCTCTATATACATAAATACATAATTAATAAACATATATTTTAACAATAAATTAGCTTGTTTCGTAACTAGCAGCTGCAGTACATAGAACAACAGGATTTTGGTTATTAAAACACTCCAAATGCATAACTGTTTTCCAAAAGTAAACTGACATTTTGGAAATAAATGACCGTGTTAGTGAAATCACCAAAGACGACACATTGAAGATTAAGAACCGCATCTGCATCGCGCTCAACGCTTATTAAAGCACGCGCAAATCTGCGATTACACAACCAATAACGCTCACTCTTCTACATGCAAAACTATAACAATGTGCTCACCTGTGAATATCCCCTCACAGCCTTTGATGTGGTTTTCTTATGCAACTGCAGCGAAATGAGAGCGATAATGAATCACATTCATCTACTGTGACTCAGGAACTCTACTTTCATAACTCTTTTTTCGTAACCGCGCGTGCGTATGACGTCACACGTCGCACGTGTTTCTGTTGTCAAAAATACAGATCTCAAATAAACATGCATTCTTGCTAAATGAATAGTTGGTAAAAAATACAGAAGACCGTACTGTATCCTTTACACTATGATAAATCGCTAAGGGATTTTACACGTGTGTGTGTTTTTTTAAAGACTAGATTCATTGACGTTTGAATAAAGTTTTTCAAAGAGGAAAATGGCCGCGTCCATAACGCGCCTCTCTTAGCGTCTTTATAAAAACAATAATAGTCTATGTGCGGGTGAGTAATTTTATCGTTGTGAAAAGCCATTAAAGCATGCATTAATCGGTTGATTTTCAATGCTCAATTTTGTTGAAATGCAGGGACATTCAGACAATATACAAATAATGTTTAAGACCATCGTATATCTGCTAAAGACCTTTCAGTAACCACAATTTACCATAGTATTACATGAATAGACATAGTTATAGGCCTCAATTAAATTATTTCTTTATTTATATAGCGCATTTACTCGTTTAAGATTTGTTTAATAATAAAATAAATAACGTTAAAGACGATTGTGGATACAATAAACTATTATTAACGTATTTATAACGTATATTTTATCATATTAACGTACTATTCCTGACGAAATATTAGTCTTACTACAAATAATAATTATAATAAAATACATGACTTATATTTAAACTATGCAAACATACACTGACATTGCATTTGATACAATATCCAAGGTTGTATTTTTGGTAAAGCTTTTTTACATAATGAATTAGCCACAAACCCATGGTTACTACAGTTTTACCATAATACGACTAAGGCTAATTTGTGTTAGAGATGCTTTATTACTACGTCTTTTAAACACATTTCATAGTATCCTATTACAGCAGTCCTTCAAGGTCATTATGGTGTGTATATATATATATATATATATATATATATATATATATATATATATATATATAAATACAGTATATATACGCATCCACAATTCTGAATAACAAACAAATATTATTAAGTGCTGCGTGTTAAGAAAATAAAGTCTGGGATATTGTCGTTTAGTTTATGCCATCTGATTATTGTTGTTTAATTGAAAACAAATACAAGAATTTATTAAATCTAATTTGTATATCATTTCTGGATATTTATCAGGGTATCCGCGGTGTCTTAAATCTCAAAAGTTAAATTTCAGGCCTTAAAAAATCTTAAATCTACTGTAATATTGTGTTGTAGGCCTTAAATCTTTTTAAACGGGTCTTCATTTTTTGTTCATGTATAGCTACCCAATCTGCCATTAACACCCATACAATCACCAACAATCCATCTCAACAAAACTTTAAACCTTTTATTTAAAAATAGCACTTAATTACTTTCCTTGCAGTAACATTTCTTTTATAATGGTCTTAAAAATGTCTTAAAAATTTTTAAATTTAACTTTTTGACATTATTTATGGACCTTTCCAGATATTTACACTGAAATATATTTAAGAAAAATGCTTCAGATGTGGTGGTGCAGTGGGTAACACGATCGCTTCACAGCAAGAAAATCGCTGGTTCAAGCCTCGGCTGGGTCAGTTGGCATTTCTGTGTGGAGTTTGCATGTTCTCCTTGTGTTCGCGTGGGTTTCCTTTGGGTGCTCTGGTTTCCCCCACAAGTCCAAAGACATGCGCTTTAGGGGAATTGAATAAGCTAAATTGTCTGTAGTGTATGTGTGAGAATGGGAGTGTATGGATGTTTCCCAGTGATGGGTTGCAGCTGGAAGGGCATCCACTGTGTAAAACATATGCTGTATAAGTTGGCGGTTCATTCTGCTGTGGGAACCCCAGATTAATAAAGGGACTAAGCCGAAACGAAAATGAATGAATGAAAAATGCTTCAGGTTTATTTAGTGTCACTCGGACACAAGTGAATGCAGAAATGTATAACATTTTAAAGGTACATGCTATTGAAAAAAGGAAAATCACAAACTTTTTAGATAATTTTTTAGGCTGGCACCTTTGGGGATCAATATACTACACAAACAGAGGCCGAGAGAAAGAGAGATCTGTGGAAAGAATAGGTGAACTCTTGGAAATTCTCATATTCTCTGTATTTATGATTTATAGTTATGTGTTTCAGTAAAACATAATTAATCTAGTGATGACATTTAAAATAAAAACATTGTTATTTAGAGCATTTACTTTTGCATGAAATAACAAAAGGATGCCATGTTTTCAGACATTTTTAGACAACATCAATGCTTTTAATTAAAAAACAAGAAAATCAATATTTGGTGGAATATCCCTGATTTTTGTTATAAGAAGATATGCTCTAAATGACAATATTTTATTTAAATATAAATTTTTGTTAAATATTCCCGTTTAACATTTAGAAAAAAATGATCAGATTTTTATAAAAATAAGACATTAATATTTGACTAAAACATGCCAAACAAACCCAATACGTCCAGAGAAACTGAGAATTTCTTAATGGTCTCTTAATATAGTTTTAGATGTACACTACATGACAAAAGGCTTGTCGTCGATCCCAGTTGTAAGAGCAACAAATAATAACTTGACTTCTAGTTGATCATTTGTGGCAGAAGGTAGTTTTTTCCCATGAATCGTCTGTTGAGCTGCATCCCAATCATCACAAATACTGCAGAAGACCTGTTGGAACCCGCATGGACCCAAGATACTCACAGAAATCAGTCAAGTTTGGTAAAGGAATAATCATGGTTTGGGGTTACATTCAGTATGGGGGTGCGTGAGAGATCTGCAGCGTGGATGACAACATCAACAGCCTGTGGTATCAAGACATTTATGCTGCTCATTACATTACATACTATAGGACAGGGCAAATTCTTCAGCTGTATAGCGCTCCTTCTCATACTTCAGCCTCCACATCAAAGTTCCTGAAAGCAAAGAAGATCAAGGTGCTCCAGGGTTGGCCAGCCCAGTCACCAGAGATGAACATTATTGAGCATGTCTAGGGTAAGATGGAGGACGAGGCATTGAAGATGAATCCAAAGAATCTTGATGAACTCTGGGAGTCCTGCAAGAACGCTTTCTTTGCCATTCCAGATGACTTTATTAATAAGTTATTTGAGTCATTGCAGAAATGTATGGATGCAGTCCTCCAAGCTCATGGGAGTCAAACACAATATTGATTCTTTTTCCACTGCACCATGACTTTATATTCTATACTGTACATTATTTCTTTTAAATGACAAGACTTTTGTCTAAGCAAAGTCAGACCTTACTGTTCTAATTAAATAATTAAAAATGAAGGCACGATCATATTTTATTCTGGTAAAAAAAGCATAATCTAGAGGCCTTTGCCTTTTATATAAGGCACTTCTGATACCAAATGATCAACTAAAGGTTATTACTTGTTGTTCCTAAATCTTGGATAGGCGACAAGGCTTTTGTCAGGTAATGTATATTGTAGCTGTATATTTATCAATATTGGTTAAGTTTTTGTCTTTTTTTATCACCATTTGTCAGTGTTGTCCTGCAGCTGAAGTGAGGATGAGCCGTTCAACCAGCCTCCTGCAGCAGATGACCATATTCATGACCGCAGTGACCGGCGGTGGCTGCGCTACCATGTATTACCTCATGCAGAGTCAGTCACGCTTCAAAAAACCATATGCTGTCTGCTAAAAAAACGTATGATCTGTGTTAAACTGCTGTCTTGTTTCTCTCAGAAAACTTTGCTAAATCAGAGTACTACCGTCAGGCTCTTGAGCAGCTGAACAGTAACTCCACAGCCATGGCCAGTCTGGGAGCCCCTCCTCTGAAGATACACAACATCCATCTGTCTGACCGACACAACCGCATTGACCACAGTAGTGCTCAGGTCAGCAGATCAGATTGAACTAAACTGAACTGAACTGAACT
>CAIGQZ010001336.1:1560817-1590652 GCA_903798205.1 Danio tinwini | reverse complement strand
TATTGCGATCGTGTGTTTCGAAAGTATTACAGCACTTTGTACACGTTTATTATTACCATTTGTTGAGTCTCTTCATACAGTTTGATAGAGCGCTTGGACCCGGAAGCCGCTTCGCGTGACGTCACACTTAACAAGCAGACATTTTTTTAGACTATAGAAATTGTCATGCTGATTGGCCGTGCACTGCATTACTCATTTCCATAAGGTACACACCCACATCGTGTCATTATCACTTGTTGTTGCTCATGTTCATTCAAATCGCTAAAAATGGTCGTCACTATGAATGTAACATTACACAGTGTCTTGAGACGTTTACAACATTTTCAACTCTTTGCTGGGAGGCTCCGCCTCTCATTGGTTGAAAATCAACCAATCACTGATGTTCCACAGTTGTTTAATAGTGAGCAACTGTCAAGTTCTGAAAGTTAAAAAACTCCATTCATTTTTCCACTTATTGTACTTATTGTAAAAAACCTTTTAATGTCAGATCTCCTTTAATCTCTGAATAAATAAGTAATTGTATATGCTTTTTATACAATTTATAACACAATTGTTTTACATTAATTCAACCTATTTTTAAAAAACTGCTTAGTAACAGCATTTGTGGAGAGCTACACTACCTGACAAAAGTCTTGTCGCCTATACAAGTTTTAGGAACAACAAATAATAACTTGACTTCTAGTTGATCATTTGGTATCAGAAGTGGCTTATATAAAAAGCAAAGGCCTCTTATATTACGCTTATTTTACCCAAATAAGATATGACCATACCTTGATTTAAAATTATTTATTAGGACAGTAAGGTCTGACTTAAAAAGTCTTGTCACTTAACGCAAATAATGTACAGTGTAGAATATAAAGTCATGGTGCAGTGGAAAAAGAATGAATATTGTGTATGACTCCCATGAGCTTGGAGGACTGCATCCATACATCTCTGCAATGACTCAAATCACTTATTAATAAAGTCATCTGGAATGGCAAAGAAAGCGTTCTTGCAGGACTCCCAGAGTTCATCAAGATTCTTTGGATTCATCTTCAATGCTTTTCCTTCATCTTACTCCAGACATGCTCAATAATGTCCAATGGCCAATACTGGAGCACCCTGACCTTCTTTACTTTCAGGAACTTTGATGTGGAGGCTGAAGTATGAGAAGTGGCACTATCCTGCTGAAGAATTTGCCCTCTCTTGTGGTTTGTAATGTAATGGGCAGCACAAATGTCTCGATACCTCAGGCTGTTGATATTGCCATCCACTCTGCAGATCTCTCGCACGCCCCTATACTGAATGTACCCCAAACCATGATTTTTCCTTCACCAAACTTGACTGATTTCTCTGAGAATCTTGGGTCCATGCAGGTTCCAATAGGTCTTCTGCAGTATTTGTGATGATTGAGATGCAGTTCAACAGATGATTCATCTGAAAAATCTACCTTCTGCAACTTTTCCAAATGATCAACTAGAAGTCAAGTTATTATTGTTGCACTTACAACTGGCATCAACAACAAGACTTTTGTCAGGTAGTGTACATTACCCATAATGCAGTATAGAATTTCCACCAATCAGAAAGCTGCAGCAAGCAAAGAAAAAGCTATCTAACTCTGTGCTCTCTTTAAAAATTATCCCATTAAAATGCTTACTGCACACATATTTATATTTAGCTATAAACCTGAAATATATTAGATCCATCCAACAACTTTAAATAAATATTTTGATATTTCTGTCTTTTTTATTGATTTTTTGCAGTGCTTCATGGGATTGTAGTTCTTTTCCTCATTAAAGCCATTAAGTACACATGTCTTGTACTTCAAATTATTTTTACAAATCGTTACATATTTTGTTTCAAATTAAGTTTTTATGTTGTGATTCTTCTCTTAGCTGGCACAAAATGCATTAACAAAGACTTTTCTATGGGAAAAATGAATGTAAAAATGTACTTTCAGGACCAGCTGTGCTGAAAATGTAGATCTCTATAAACATCAAATATATTCTGATCAGATTTGTTCCATTGATTAGCATTAAAGTACATTAAAGAACATATTTTACATCCTGAAGGCCCCGGTATACTTTAAACAAAGTTCTTTTTCGTTCATTGTTTGAGGGCAAAAAGAAGTTCAAACTTCATTACCGACGAGACATGAAACAGCTTGAAGCCTTGAACATCCATCCTTGGGCGTACATTACTGATACTTTTAATACATCCCATTATTATAATTATTATAACAACAATAATAATAATAATAAATCAAAACTATCAAAGCAAGGTTTGGACATCCATAATACCACTTCTTTGACTCCTGCAAAATGACATCACTTCCTGTGATGATGTGGTGTGGGGTGAGATTATGTGAATTCAGCACTAGTGCACACATTTACAGTAATTACGGCACCTCAATTCAATATTTTCTGTGAGCGTATTTGGTTTTTCATTTTACAATTCACACAAAACACAGAAAAGGATGCCAGCCATGGCGGTTTTGCGTTGAAATGATGATGGTGTGTGTGAACTAAGAGCGACTTCAGCGGAGGTCGAGGCCCTGAGTGTTAAAGCAGGTTGAAGGCTTCTCTTTTTTTCCACTATTGCGTACCCGTTACTCACTGTCCACCCGCGCAGGCGACTGAAGCATGCAGTGGTGTCCTGAACAAACCAAAGAAACGATCCACGCTAGTAGAGAAATACATACAGTGTACATGGAGAGCTCTCCCAGAGGAAGGTGTTTCACGTGAAGTCTTCACTCAAGGCCAAAAGTGCTGGTCTCTTCCACAGCGATCAGGAGTTTCTCATATAACATGGTGTAGGACGGATACGGTGGAAGATCCAGACGATTAAAGCATGTGTGTGCCCTGAGAAACAGAATGTGACATAAATCAGCAAGACTGAACACAATTCTGTGTCCCATTTGGACTACTATAGGGTTTATACACATTTTTACTACTAAAATTCCTGGACTTTCAAGTAAATTTTCATGACCTAATGTTTCATGTGATGTCTACATACAGTTGCAGTCAGAATTATTAGCCCCCCTGAATTATTAGAAGATTTTTTTCAACACATTTCTAAACATAATAGTTTTAAAAACTCATTTCTAATAACTGTTTTATTTTATCTTTGCCACAATAACAGTAAATAATAAACTACTAGATTTTTTAAGACACTTTTATACAGCTTAAAGTGACATTTAAAGGCTTAACTACGTTATTTAGGTTAACTAGGCAGGTTAGGGTAATTAGGCAAGTTATTGTATAATGATGGTTTATTCTGTAGACTATCAGAAAAAAAAGTAGCTTAAAGGGGCTAATAATTTTGACCTTAAAATGGTTTAAAAAAAATTAAAAGCCGCTTTTATTCCAGCCAAAATAAAACAAATAAGACTTTAAATGTGTATGTAGGCACAATTTCAAGGAAAAATATTATCAGACATACTGTGAAAATTTCCTTACTCTGTTAAACATCATTTGGGAAATATTTAAAAAAGAAAAAAAATCAAAAGGGGGCTTTTATAATAATTCTGACTTCAACTGTATATGTGGTAAATAATAAGGAAAAACAAAACCCAAAATTTCTTACAGCATATAAAACACGCAACAATTATGTAAAATATATTTAGATCATGTTTACACCGCACTAATAATGTAAGAGCATGTGTCTGGTCAAAGACAGAAAGAAGCAAAGACAACTAACCTATATTCAAGGATACAGATATTTGTTAAACTAATTTCCATGACATTTCCCAAAACTTTGTGGGTTTTTCCCAAAAGATTTTCAAGCCTGGAAAATTCCATGTAAAAATTCCATAATTTTTTTAAGGTTTTCAATGACCATATGAACCCTGCTACTATACTATTACACTGTTTTTCATGTCAGGTTATGTGTAATTTTGGTGACAGGAGTGAAAAGAAAAGAAAACAAAAATCAAGATTAATTTAATTCATAAGAATTTGAAAGGATTTTAAAGTATTTTAAAATAAATTTTATTAATAATTTCTGAAAATTTTAAATGATTTATATGATCGGATTTTAAATTATATCTGTCAAATAATTTTATGTTAGTTTTAAATTATAGTATTAAATCTTGCATTTTTTTATTACTATAAATGATTACAGTCCATTTATTATTATACTGTTAAACTTATTTTTTTATTAATAACTATACATTTTTTTATTATTAGACAAAAATGTATATTGTACACTTAGAAAAAGAATTTTGACAGGTTAAGACTGCACTGATACTTACCACAGAAATCTAAATTTAAGCAATAAATTAACTAATTACCACAGAGGAGACACTGCGGACAAATCATACAATGGACAAATTTGAAAAATCTAACCATTTTTATATAAAAAATAAATATTAATGTAGAAAAAAAGACAGAGGACATTAAAATGTTGACCTTTTTTAAAATGTTTACCTTAACCTAAAATGCAATTTTTTTTCTTGACTGTTTGAGAAATTTATCAATCACTTAATGATTCAAAAAAAGGTTTATCGTTTGATGATAACCCACATCTCATGTAATTGGGACATATTTTCAAACACTTGTGAAATTAAAATGTCAAAATAAGCTTTTGAAAATTAAAAATGTTTGCAATTCACTTTAAAACATAATCTTTACATCTGACAGGCCTTTCATTAACCGGGTTTTCCATACTAACAAGAAGCAAATCTTTTAAAGTTCTTAGTTTTTAGAGCAGCTGACTGAAGTATTGGTAACCTAGCGACTAACAGTAAACAAGTCAAGAAAAATGGAGACAGCTGTTTGGTTACGTAGGTATAATTTAGTAGCGTATAATAGTACATGCAAATAGTTTATGCAAATCTGACCAATTAGATGGGGAGGTTACTATTTTCATCCCCACCTTTCCAGTAGGTGCTGTTGGGTGAACATAGAGCTGAAAATAAACACTAATGCCAGGAGACGAGAGAGGAAAATGACAACAGCCAATCAGAATTATAATATCATAATAAGGGTTTCAGTCATTCGTGGGATATTAAAGTTTAAGGGCTCTATTTTAGTAATCTAGGCGCAAAGTCTAAAGTGCATGGTGCAAAAGCATTAAGCCCGTGTCTGAATCCACTTTTGCTTTTTTAAGGACGGTAAAACATGATTTGCGCAGCGGTGTATGGTCTAACAGGGTTGAGCTTATTCTCTTAATGAGTTATGGGTAGGCCCACACAGAAGCTGCGCACGCAGAATTCCGCAGATTTTTAGCACATCATTGATTCTGTTTATTTACTTGTGTAAATGTGTGTAAATTTTAATTTATTCAGTTTATTACAGTAATATTATTGACTAACATAAAATATTCATATGATTTATTTACAATGCAGTTTGTAAAGTAATATTTTCTGTCTTTTAGTACATATATTATATGAGAGACTTGCTTTTTTACCAAATAAAGTGGATCTAATTGGATTTGCATTGTAAAGATAAGGAAACAGTGTTGTACGCATTCTGCTAAAGACATCCATTAGCATATTAAATTTCCTTTGTTACGCACAAAGATTTGTTTCAAAACTATTTCTAGTTTCTCAATTCTAATTTCCAGCAAACGAATAAATGAACAACAATAATGAAGTGTGGTCAAAAAACTGAGTTATATCCAAACACACGTCCTGTTCTTATGCCCCATATGGTGATGCATACGTCTCCAAAACCCAACAGGTGGACAAATCTAAACTTGTTCTTATTAAAACAAATATAAATATGCATATAATAAATAATACTGCTGATAATAATAATATTATACAAGTGCAAATTGTCACAAATTAACTGAAAAAAGCCCCTCGAGATGAAGAAGGCATGGAGGTAGTGGTTTTTATATTTATGTAGAAAATAATTATTTTTGTAACATTTAAATCCTTCAATTATTTTTCATATGTAAAGATACTTGTGTATTTCTGTACATCCTGTGTGGATTAAGCAATGTGTAAGTGTTTAAGGCACACAACTAATGGCTCTGCGCTGGACTTTAGACCTGCTTTCGGCTGGTCAATTGCACAGTCTATTTTAGTTCCTCAAAATAGCAACACGCCAACAATGCATTTTAACACACCTCCTTTCTAGACCGGCACACCCATGAGTCCACAAAGTGGTGCAAACTGATTGATTGAGGAAAATTAGCATTGCGTTGGTGTAAAAATAGCAACAAATCACGACAAACATGACTTGTGCCTTATTGCGCCGGGTGTATGATAGGGCCCTAAATCTTTGCACCTTGACATAGTTTTTTAAAATTTAATTAGCTCAGAAAAATATTTATTACCTGTTTTAGTATGATCATAACATAAATATATGTTTAAATCACTGATAAAGTAGCTTTTTTCAAGTGAGTTATTTTGTAAGAAATATCACTATCACAACAATATTCCAGAATTGCATATTTTCCCAGTATCGTGCAGCCCTAACCTACAAGTTTGAATTGATTCTCCACCTCAGCTGGACTGTGCAGGGCTGTATGACTGTACCTCGGGAGTGATGTGATCTTTCCCCACTTCTCGATGCAGAAGCGTCTCAGGCCGTTGCTGCCACGCAAGGCAGTGAAGCCCTCATACGGCACGCTGGAGGTGCCTGTCACAAACTGTAGCAGACGCAGCCGCTGCTCATTATTGAAGCGCTCCACTGCTCCCCAGAACCAGCGGATCACAATGTGCCCATCATGATAACCTGATACACAGCAGAAATACAAGATAAACAAAACAACTAATTCAGAACAAATCTCTTTCTGAAACAAATATAATACTCGTTCCTTAATATCACTTGGGGCGTTGATTACAGAATACTGCATGTCACACTTCTTCATCACAATATTTGATGTACATTTCAGGATTAGGATGTCTTAAAGTGGAATTGAAGCAGTCAGTCAAGTTTACATTATTTTGTAAATTGGATTCCACTTTAATGAAAATATATTAAACAAACTCAATTAATGTAACCATTTTGAAGAAAATGGCATGTTTTACTATAGTTTTTAGCGCAAAGCCGCCACCATCTTAGAATATCACTGTGTCTGACGTCACGGTTGGTTCCGTTCCCTCAGCTGAACAGATACAGGGGAGATAATGGACTGAACACGGAGGGCTCTATTTTAACGATCTAGGTGCAAAGTCCAAAGCACAGGTTGCAAAAGCATTAAGGGCGTGTCAGAATCCACTTTTGCTATTTTAAGGACGGAAAATTCCGCTTTGCGCCGCATGGTCTAACAGGGTTGAGCTTATTCTCTTAATGAGTTATAGGTGTGTTTTGAGAATAAACCAATCAAAGTCTCATCTTCCATTCCCTTTAAGAGTCAGTTGCGTCAAACCATAGCGCATTTGCTATTTACATGGCGGACTTTGTAAGTGGAATAACTGAGCGCTTCACTAGCGAAAAAACAGTTAAACAGAGCATCTGCAGCGTGAGAATGAACCTCCTCTTTCTTTACTTACACTTTCACTCTCTTCCGTGGATAAGGAAAGGTGTACGCACAGACATCCATTAGCCTACATAATTAATTTCCTTTGTTAAGCGCAAAGATTTGTTTCAAAACTATTTCTAAATTCAGTTCTAATTTTCAGCAAACGAATAAATGAACAGTAATAACGAAGTGTGGTCAAAAAACAGAGTTATTTCCAAATACACATGCTATGCCCCATATGGTCTAAAGCCTGACAGGTGGGCAAATCTAAGCGTGTTTTTAATAAAAACAGATATAAATACTCATATAATAAATAATATTGCTGATAATAATAACCTTATACAAAAGCAGTTTTTCATGAATAAAATGAAAAAGGCCCCCGAGATGAAGGCAGTAGTTTTTATATTTATGTAGGCTAGAAAGTAATAATTTTTGTAATATTTAATTGTTTAATTCTGTTTATTTGTAAAGATATTTGCGTATTGCTGTACATCCTGTGTGTATTAAGCAATGTTTAAGCGAGGCGCACAACTAATGTGCTCTGGGATGGACTTTAGACCACCTCTTAGCTGGTCTATTGAACAGTTTATTTTAGTTTCTCAAAATAGCAACGCGCCAGCAATGCGCCTCAACACACCTCCTTTTTTAGACCAGAACGCCCAAGGGCACACATATGAGCGCAAATGCATTTGCTATTCAAACAGTGTGGTGAAAAACGTCCAAATGAGACTTGCGTCAAGCTGAAACTAGCAAACAACAATTGCGTCGCGCCTTGTGCCGCATTGCTCTGGGTGTATGAAAGAGCCTGGAGACTGCAAAGCCTAATTTAAAGCAATGCCTGATACAAGCATCTAAAATATTTAAAGATTCAAGATATTAATCTAAATTAAGAATCTAAAATACAAGCTCTATTTTAAAACATGCTGTTTTCTGCCAATTGGTTACATTAATTGAGTTTGTTGTTCATTAAAGTGGAAACCAATTTACAAAACTATGTAAACTTGACTGACTGCTTCACTTACACTTTAAGTTGTCTTTAAATGGTTTGTTCACCCAAAAATGTAATTAATTGCTAACCCTCGTCATTCTTGAAGTTTTGAATGATTACTGTTAAATCACTGAAAACAGAAACAATTTTATAATGTTTTCGGATTTCTGAAATGTCTTCATTTTTATTCTGAAGACAAACAAAGGGCTCATGAGATTGAAATGACATGAGGGTGAGTAATTAAGAACAGAATTTCCATTTTTCGGTGAGCTCACCTATTAATAGTTATTCAATACTCAGCTTGTGTGATGATACAAACGTTTGCTAATGCTCCAAATCTGTGTATCATCAGATTGAGTAATATTAGCCTTTTTTAGTGTTTTATGCACACTCAGTGCTAATGTTTATGTGATCAATTTATTGTTCTAGATTACTTTTAATGACTAAATGTGTGGCAAATGAGCTGCTTGTTTATTGAACAATCCAGCAATTTTTTTCCTACATAATTGAATTAAATACTAGCCAATAACATATAAAAACTATTTAAATACTGTATATAGTATGTTTATATACTGTCCAACCTATACGCAACTCTTTAACTTTTCTCTATTTAAATGTAGAATAGTAATAATGTGCACCTTTTTGAAAAGCTGCGCTGGAATAATAATTACTGTGAAAAGAGTTACACAAATAAACGTGGATTGAATTGAAAAATGAGAGTTTATCAGTTAGGGCATCACGGTGGCACAGTGAATAGCATGATCGCCTCACAGCAAGAAGGTCGCTGGTTCAAGCCTCGGCTGGGCCAGTTGGCATTTCTGTGTGGAGTTTGCATGTTCTCCCGGTGTTTGTGTGGGTTTGCTCCGGGTGCTCCGGTTTCCCCCAAAGACATGCACTATAGGTGAATTGGCTGAGCTTAATTGTCCTTAGTGTATGAGTGTGAATGAGTGTGTGTGGATGTTTCCCAGTAATAGGTTGCAGCTGGAAAGGTATCCGCTGCATAAAAACATATGCTGGTTAAGTTGGCGGTTCATTCCACTGTGGCGACCCCAGATTAATAAAGGGACTTAGTCGAAAAGAAAATGAATGAATGAGTTTGTCAGTTACAAATGGTTTTGATCGGTCTTACCTTCTATAATAGGGGTGTCCAAACTCAGTCCTGGAGGGCCGGTATCCTGGAGAGTTTAGTTCCCACCCTAATCAAACACACCTGAACTAGCTAATCAAGCTCTTACTAGATATACTCAGTGGTTTAAAGTAACTGATTACAAATACTCAGATTACTGTAATTGAGTAGTTTATCTAAAGTAGTTTTAAAAAAAGTCTACTTTTACTTTTCCTTGAGTACATTTCTACTGCAGTATCTGTACTTTTACTCCACTACTTTCTTTCAACCAGGAGTAACTACTTTATTTTTCTTGTCTATGGGGATTAGAAAAATCAGTCCTGAGATTCCTGTCCAATCAAATCGCACATACAGAAGAAGGTAAATCGCATCATAATGAACTACCTCAAGACGTGTGCACTTTATAATTGCAGCAAACTGTTTGGAAGTATTAACAGCATCCATGAAGATGTTCAAAATCTTTACGCACATTGACCCAGAGACTGCTTGGATGCATGTCACTGATGAGATGACGGATGTTTACTGTATGATGACCAAAATGGCCTTAAACACCAACCCTAATGTCATGGGGACTTTGCATTTTGTTTGGAAATGAAAATTGGGTTGACGTCAGAAATCAACGTCAGGCCAATATCAATGTCCAACCTAAAACCAACCAAATATCAATGTCTAATGATGTTACAGCTTGAAGTTGTATATGACATCTATTAGATGTTGGATTTTGGTTGCCATACCTCATGAATAAATGTCAGTATTTGACGTCATATATGACGTTGGTTTAAGATGTTGACTCAATGTTGGATTTTGGCCACTTTCTAACAATCTAAAATCAAACAAATATCAACAGCATTTGACGTCATTATTGGACATCAAAATAAAGTTGTCCTTATCTGCTAGCTTGACAATTAACTTTGGTCACCTGACATCACAACCTAAATCGAACCTAATTATAATGTCTCATGATGTTGAGTGGCTTCTGGGCAATAACTAAATGCACTACAGAATGTGACGTTTACACACAGATGCACAAATGAGATGTAAACACATCAGATTTTGACAGCATAATACTCACTACTTATTACTCTCGAGTACTTTTAAAAAGTCTACTTTTTACTCTGAGTAATATTTACAGCAGATACTTTTACTCTACTTGCACTACATTTTAGGCAAGTAATGGTACTTTTAAGTTAGATTTTTCAGTACTCTTTCCACCACTGGATATACTAGAAATTACCTGGCAGGTGTGTTGAAGCAAGTTGGAGCTAAACTCAAAAGGACGCCAGACCTCCAAGACCCAGTTTGAGCACCCCTGTTCCATAATAATGTTTGCCTGTTGAATGTTAAATTGATCCAATACACATTCGTTTATATTCATTTCTGAACATGGATCCTATCAGTGCATCTCAAACATAAACAAATCAAAATATTTATTTATATTTCTAGAGCATGTTACATTTTATTGTCACAGTCCCAGAATCAGTGTATTGGTGTAATTTATAAACGCATGTATGTGTTTGTAAGTGTGTTCTGACCTCCTCTGTACTCTGTGTTGTTTCTCCAGTCGTTCAGATCAATCTCTGCTGTTCCTGCAATGACAAGCTCCAGCTCTCTGGCATCAAACACAGACACCAGTCGAGAGTCCACCACCTGCACACACACGTCAAAGATTAAATTGTGGCCACTTGGACTTAATCAGTACCTTCACGTCACACGTTCTCCCACATCACCACATGACAACCCCAAAACCTGATCAGTGAGTGGGCTTGACACCCCACCTGTAGAAAACACACGCTTTCATCTCTCTGACACTTTAAGTGACACTTGCGCCAGTTTTGCACCAGAAACTCTTTTTGCACAATCACTCCATATCATAAAAAAATAATTGTTAATTTATGAAGTGTGCTTCAAACAGGTTAGTTGGCTTGACGAACCACATGTAGAAACACTCTCTCTCCTTACTCAAGCACTTAATTCTCTAAGCATTAACAGTCCCTTTTTTAATTAGCACTTGTTGTGTGTATTGCCTCTTCTTGTTGGATCGCTGAATGCCTCCTCAATTGTAAATTGCCTCGGACAAAAGCGTCTGCTAAATGACTAAATGTAAATATAATAGTAAACAGCAAAGAGTAAATTGGATGGTAAGCATGTTTACCTCGTAAAATCCTCGCACCAGAGCTTGTGTCTGCTGGACAACACCCCGCTCCACCCTCCACTTCACCATCCGCTCAATGTACTCCTTCTTATTCTTCTCCGTCACCTGCACATTCGTTCCGCCAGATTTCAGTTCCCGCTCTGTCACCTGACAAACACACATACAACACACACACACACACACACACACACACACACACACACACACACACAACCCAACACAGAAAAGAAGACTATTGTTTAGTTCAGTACAAAATACTTTCCCCCAAATTTTATTAAAGTAACTGCTTAATATAAACCATCAATTTAAATATATTTTTTTATTTATAGTTGTAATTAACTATAGGATATATACAGTACTAGGGATGCCACAATTCATAATACAATATTGAACCTTAAAATTTGTTCATCGAATATTCTGGGCAAAAATAACTCAAGACTTGGACCCTAAATGTGATCGCTGTAATAAAGCACCTGCAGACTTAATACATATGTTTTGGCTTTGTCCATCAATCACTTCTTTTTGGCTATCAATTTTCAAGTGTTTCTCTTCTGTGACAAAGATACACATCGAACCGTGTCTTCTTATTGCACTTTTTGGACTTTCTGCAAATATAGCAGGGTTATCAAGCTGTACTCCAAACGCCCTTGCATTTTTGACACTGTTAGCAAGAAGGTGTATTTTGTTATTATGGAAACAAAGATTTCTCCTCGGGTTTTGACAACTGGTTGCGAGATGCAATGAGCTTCATCCATTTGCAAAAAAAAAAATCTGGTTTACAATAAATGGCAATACTAGGGCTTTTTCTGAAACATGGGACCCATTTAGAATGTTCTTTTCTGAGCATGTCAGTATCTCTACAAACTGTCAATTTAAATCTTAGGGTCTTTCAATTGCAATGCAAACATAATTAGATACTTTGTATGAACACCTGAGAATTCATTTTTGTAATATTGGGTTATCAAGGGTATAGGTGTATTCTGTACAGATGTTTTTTTTATTATAAATTTGTATTTTTTTTTTTATCATTAGTATTATTATTACTACTTGTTTAGAGGGTAGGGGTTGGTAATAATATTTGTTTAAATTTCTCTGTAAAATTATTTTGCTATATCTGTAAAAGTTTAATAAACAGATGGTAAATATATATATATATATATACACACAATATTGAACCGTTTGGTACGACATCCACAGTTTAATACGCGCTTGTGAATTGCGGTTTCTTCGGTTTTACGTTTAAATAATTTATGTGCTTTTTATTTCTCTCCGAGTTGTTTAAATATTTATGGTCCAGCAATCAAACTTTCTATCAATTTCTCAGAAAATATGAGAATAAATTGCTGCATGTTTACTAAAGTTGTTTTATTAAAGTTTTTCTTAATCTAGATTATACATTTTATTATCTATTTTTATTTATATACACGAGTGGGATCACAATTTTTTTAAATTTAATAATAAAATAAAACTAATAAATTGAATAAACAATAACTTTAATAACTCAAATCAAATAAAGTGTTGCAAATAATTGTTACACTACAGCAAATTCTAATGTTTTGCAACTAAATCTAATATTTTGCATTGTCTTTTTGATACATCTTGTTCATTAGTATTTCATTTAAAACTGCCCCTTTTTTATTTGAAACTGCCCCTTTTAGGCTTTGATCTAAATTATGCCGTTTTGGTGACTGTCGCTATAAATTTAAATGAGAATGTGCTTTTTTTCAAAAGTGGGCGGAGCCACAAATGCCTGTGTGTCAGCATAGTGTCAGATTCAAAATCAAGACATACGTCCTATGCTTATGATGGAAAGATCAGTAATGGGCGGGGCTTTTTCCCTCTAATGACACGTACAAAGTGAGAAAGTCAATCAAAGTGTTTCTGCAGACTGTTTTTATCAAGTGTTATTATAAAAAGTAAAACTAATACATAGTTACCATTAGAAGCTGGTTAAATTGTTGCCACACAACTGTGATTTTTGCACAATAGGTAAAAAAAATTTGGTTAATTAGTTTAATTAGTAATTTTTAGTTTTTTTTGGTTAAATTTTTAGCACATTTAGGATGTGTTTTCAGAAGGCAGGATTTGTATCCGTGTTTCTCTCACTTGTCCGAACACTTCCTCATTGACAGTGAAGGTGAGGTCCAGCACATCAGTGATGTCATTGTCTTTCATCCACTGCAAGCTCTGGTGAAACTCCTCATCCAGATACTCCAGATCACTAAGATCCGTGGGTCTGCAGAGAGAGAGAGCGCAGCACAAAACAACACAATTTATGATGGGATGTTGTATTCTGATAACTAGACTAAAATATCAGTCAGACTAACTAATTAACTGACATATGAAATTATTTAGAGATTACATGGGTGCTTAAATGTGTCTGCAAAATGTTTTAAATACATTTTCTCAGTTTTGTGAATGTGAATAAAATAAATAATGTAAAAACAATATATGTTACTTATAATAATAATAATAATAATAATATGTTAATTGTTTAATACAGGGGTGTCAAACTCAGTTCCTGGAGCGCCGCAGCCCTGCATAGTTTAGTTCCAACCCTAATTAAACACACCTGATTGTACTACTTGAGTGCTTTAGTCTTGTTTGACACCTGCAAACATGTGTTGAAGCAGGGAGTTTAACACCCCTGGTTTAATACATTTAACAGTTTTTTTAACAAATTTTGCATGATTAAGCCCAAATCTAAATAATATCTATTCCCATTATTGAAAATTAGGTCAGTAACACATTTTATTTTAAGTAACAATTCACACTGTTAACTACTGGCTTATTACCTGCCTATTATTAAGATGTTTTTTAGTACTTATGAAGTATGATTTTAATTCAACATGCCCAATACCTTACCCAACTACTACCTTACAAACTTTTAAAGGTTCAAGACACCCTGGAGTAATTTTTTTGAGATTTTAACAGATTTGTGTGTGTTGAGCATCATTTAAGACAAAATTAGTACCTGCCAGCTTTAATTGTGGGGAAAAGTGGATAATTTTGAGCTTTTGTCGGCCAAATTCATCTTCCGGGTATAAAATAATTTTGGGGTGGGATCAAAATCAGTGACATAGCACGCATCTGCTAGTGGAGTGATGATGCGTCGGTTTCTCATTATTATTCATAGCGGAGTTTTCTTATCCTATGAGAAGACCCTGCTTCTTAATTATTCATGAGAGCAAGTGCTTTGCGACAACAAGGCAGACCCGCCAAGCTGTGAGACTGTGTCTGCGCACGGCACGGGTCGTATGTGTTTGTTTCTATGACCCACAGGGGTTTGTTGCATGTTTTTCCTTGCGATACTGTCAAGGCTGATACAGCAAATCTGTTGGTTTGCAGCAAGCATTTTTGTCGGGAGAGCTGTATGAGAATTGGAGAATGGCAGACTTTGAATTCAGACCCAGGGATTGAGGAGGAGAGAAGTTCTCTTCATTTATAGTGTTTATATAAAGAGGATTATCTTTATGATGATATAACAAACTGTGTGTACATGAAATTATAAATAACAAATGTAGCAGGGAATTAAATTACTTACCGTTTATTTCTTTGCATTTTAAACTATAAAATCATGGGTCTCCCCACGGTTTGTGTCTCATTTTGTGAGCCAACTGACAACAGTTGTTTGCTCCCCTCTTTTTCCCTGCTCTGCTCGCCACGCCCACTCCTTCCTCTGCTCGCAGCGCTTCATGCCCATCTCGAAGCATTGTTTGAAAAAATTCTGAGGTAGACTTGAACCGAATAAGAGGGGTTTATGGCCCTTTAATAAGCAGCAAAGTAGTAGATTATTGAGCTAATAGTCTTCGTTAACAGTGTGAATTGTACATTAAAATAAAGTGTGACAAATTTAAAGGTACATACTGAAGTTACAAAAAATTGCAATTAGTAACATTTTTATAAAAAAAGATATTTTAAGATATAAATATTTTTCAAACTTATCAAACGTGACAGTAAAGACATTTATTGTTACTAATTATTTATTCATTCATTCATTCATTCATTTATTTTTTCTTTGGCTTAGTCCCTTATTTATCAGGAGTCGCCACAGTGGAATGAACTGCCAACTATTCCGGCAAATGTTTTACACAGTGGTTGTCCTTCCAGCCAAAACCCAGCCCTGAGAAACATTCATGCACTCTCACATTCACACACACGTACACTATGGCCAATTTAATTTTACCCAATACACCTATTGACCTTATTCTTCAATGCGGAAGTGCGCTCGTTTTTTGCGATTGTTTTAGAACTTCCGATTCAGTTGCCTATGGGGGAAATGACTAGGAATAATAAACGGTTGAAAACGGTCAAACTACTCGCTCTACAAACAAGTGTTTGCATGATTAAACAGACAAAATAGAATAATATAATAAGAAAATATCAGTTTGCAACATCGAGCAGCAGAACGAGCTGTTTTTAACCTCTAAAAATGAATGGAAGTGAATGAGACCAGAAGTCTCGAGCCAAAAGGATTCAAATGGCTGCGCCCGCTCTTACGCGGAGAATAGGGTGAATAGAGCATGTCTTTGGACTGTGGAGGAAACAGGAGCACCCGGAGAAAACCCACACCAACACGGGGAGAACATGCAGCAAACTCCATACAGAAATGCCAACTGGCCCACCCAGGACTCGAATCAGCCTTCTAGTGGTGAGGCGAAAGTGCTAAGCACTGAGCCACCATGCAACCTATTACTAGCGCAAACCTCTAAACAAACCATCCACCTTCCAGTTACTGAAGAATCATGTGACCTTGATAACTGGATTAATGATGCTGAAAATTTGCTACATCAATTATATTGTGTTTTCAATTAAGATGCTTGTTTACAACAACAAAAAAATCAGTTTTGTTTACCTCTACATAGAGCTCGATGATTTCTAGTCTACTTACAGTCTGAGAAGAGCTTTATAAAATGGCCGAGTGAAGAAAGCGTCCAACAAATACTGATGAATCAAAGCCAGGCCGAGAATTCGACCACTGAAACGGAACCTGAAAGCACAAGTCAAATCATGGGGTCCGTGAACGAAGCTAAAAAACAGACACACTGGCAATTACAGCAGCGGCCAATGATGTAACTGTTTATTTCTCTGTCGATGCCAATTTAGTCATGCCACACAGGAAGTGAAATTCATTGGGAGGAAATGGAAAAAGCCTTACCATTCCAGATGGTTCTCCACAAAAGCAGACATGGGGCTGATCTGGACAGTGTATGTGTCATTGGCGGAGTATTCAAACAGGCCATAGTAAGGGTTAAACAGCTCCTGAGACAGCAGGAAGAAGAACTCTCGCGATGGACCACTGTAGTCCAGACTGGAAAAGAAAAGCAGAATTCAGACAGAAGTACACATATAACCACTGAATTCCCCATGTGTTCAAGCTAACTGGAGAAATATAAAGCACAACACTGGCATTTGAAGCTAGTAACAGATTACATAGTTGAAGTCAGAATTATTAGCCTTCCTGTATATTTTCCCCCCGATTTCAGTTTAACAGAGAGATTTGTATTAATACATTTCTAAACATAATAGTTTTAATAACTCTAATAACTGATTTATTTTATCTTTGCCATGATGACAGTAAATAATATTTGACTAGATATTTTTCAAGACTTAACTAGGTTAATCAGGCAAGTCATTGTATAATGATGGTTTGTTCTGTAGACAATCGAAACAAATATTGCTTATGGGGGCTAATAATATTGACCTTAAAATGTTTTTCTTTTTTTAAATTAAACTAAATTTAATTAAATTAAATTAACTGCTAGCAAGTAAGACTTTCTCCAAAAGAAAAAAATATTATAGGAAATACTGTGAAAAATTTCTTCCTCCGTTAAACACATTTGGGAAATATTTGAAAAATAAGAAAAATTCCAGGCGAGCTAATCATATGAACTTTAACTGTACATTAGCATGTTAGGTAACCAGGCCATATGAGAGAATGAGTTTGGTAACAAGCTAATTAATATGAATATTTTCGTATCATTCAAGGTGTAGCATGAAGGTAAAATTATACATTGATAATTACATAATTTATTTTCCCAAACTACTTTCATTTTCTGCAAGCCTGTGCCAGCTCTAGAAGCCTTATTTGATGTATTTATTAGATATGTGTTTGAGTAAAATGGTAACATTTATTTTATCAGGGTTTTCCACAGAACGTTGATTTTGTAACTCTTCTAAAGTTCAAATATTAGTATTGTGTTGACTTAAACCAGATAAACTTATTTCTGTAAACATGCCATGTGTTGTTTAATTCAAATAAATCTGAAAAGACTATATTTTTGTTTTTGATTTAGAAGAAAATTCATTAGCAATTTACTCAAATGTGTAACTAATAATCGAGAATTCTTAAGTGCTCTATTATTATGTGTGAAGCACACTTGGCAATAAAACTGATTCTGATTTTCTTTTGATACTTTAAGTTAAAGCCAACCAAAATAACGAAACACAGGTCATCCAAGATGAAAAGGATGAAAGTAAAATTATTTCAACTGATTGACAGTGGATTAGATTAAAGCTAATAATATTGTAAATATTGTTCAATTTCTTACACGGATCAACTGTTTCGCTTCACAAGATCTCAGTGTGCCATCAGGATCCCACAGGGAATCTGCACGCGCAGAAATCCGCAGATTTTTAGCTCATCATTGAGTCTGTGTATTTAGTTGTGTAAATGTGTGTGAATTTATATTTGTTCAGTTTTTTAATTAATTTTACTAACATTATTGTGATATTATAATAGTAATGTTAAAATATTCATATGATGTTCACCCCTCTTGAAAAAAGAGCAACCTGGATAACACACTATTGAGCAATTACAGGCTAATCTCAAATCTCCCTTTCATTGGAAAAATCATTGAAAATGTTGTTTTCAACCAGGTTAACAAGTTCTTAAACTCCAAGGGGTGTTTAGACAATTTTCAATCTGGTTTCAGAGCACATCACAGTACAGGGAGCGCTCTTATAAAGATAATCAATGATATCCGCCTAAATACAGATTCAGGCAAATTAACAGTGCTGGTATTGCTGGATCTCAGTGCGGCATTTGACACTGTCGATCACAGCATACTTCTGGATAGGGTGGAAAATTGGGTTGGGCTGTCTGGGACGGTCCTCAAATGGTTCAGATCTTATCTTGAAGGGAGAGGTTACTATGTCAGTATAGGTGACCATAGGTCAAGGTGGACACCCATGACATGTGGAGTCCCACAAGGCTCAATTCTGGCACCTCTCCTGTTCAACCTTTATATGCTCCCTCTGAGCCAAATAATGAGAAAGAACCAAAATTCCTACCACAGCTATGCTGATGACACTCAAATCTACTTAGCCTTACTGGCTAATAACTACAGCCCTGTTGACACCCTCTGCCAATGCATTGAAGAAATGAACAGTTGGATGTGCCAAAACATTCTTTAGTTAAACAAAGAGAAAACTGAAGTCATTGTGTTTGGGAACAGAGATGAGGTTCTCAAGGTGAATGTGTACCTTGGCTCTTAAGGTCAAACAACAACAAATAAGGTCAAGAATTTTGGTGTGACTCTAGAGTCAGATTTGAGTTTCAGTAGTCATGTCAAAGCAGTTAGTAAATCAGCATACTATCATCTCAAAAACATTGCAAGAATCAGATGCTTCGTTTCCAGTGAAGACTTAGAGAAACTTGTTCATGCTTTTATCAGCAGCAGGGTGGATTACTGTAACGGCCTCCTCACGGGCCTTCCCAAAAAGACAGTCAGACAGTTGCAGCTCATCCAGAACGCTGCGGCCAGGATTCTGACCAGAACCAGGAAATCAGAGCACATCACACCTGTCCTCAGGTCTTTGCACTGGCTCCCAGTTACATTCAGAATAGATTTTAAAGTATTACTACTTGTCAATAAATCACTAAATGGTCTAGGACCTCAATACATTACAGATATGCTGACTGAATACAAACCTAACAGATCACTCAGATCTCTAGGATCATATAAACTAGAAATTCCAAGAGTTCAGTCAAAGCAGGGTGAATCGGCTTTCAGCTACTATGCCCCTCGCTGCTGGAATCAGCTTCCAGAAATGATCAGATGTGCTTCAACATTAGGCACATTCACATCAAGACTGAAAACACATCTGTTTAGCTGTGCCTTTACTGAATGAGCACTGTGCTACGTCCGGCAGATCGCACTACTATGTTTTTCTCTTCTTTTCTATTCTTTTACAACCTGTTTTAACATATTTTATCTGTTTTTATCTGTTTTTTATTATCTGTTTTATTTTTTTTCTTACACTTGTCTTTTTTATTCCTGTTTATGTAAAGCACTTTGAATTGCCACTGTGTATGAAATGTGCTATATAAATAAACTTGCCTTGCCTTGCCTTGATGTATTTACAATACAGATTGTAAAGTAATATTTTCTGTCTTTTAGTAGATATATTACATGAGATACTTGCTTTGTTTACCAAATAAGTGGTTATTATTGGATTTACATTGTAAACATTAAAAATAACAAAAATATATATTATTTTTTATTTCATATATTAAGGCCCAATCCCAATTCTATTTTTGTACTCCTTCCCCTTGGCCCTTCAAAATTTACCCCTAAGAAATTTGACAGCACATGCACACGTCATCATATGTCATCGCGATGTCTTGCTTCATATGAGATCAATGATTGTGGCTGCTGTAGTTATTAAAGTGTTTTTTTTTTGGTATATATCTTCAGGAAAACACTGAAGGCAACAATATGTTATCATAATGATATAATGTGGCAATAAGCTCGAAACTGTATTCATATTTATCTATGTAAACACACAAACACAACATTTATGTTTTAGCTGACACTAAAAAAAACTCATTCTCAGCCACTAGACTTTTCTGGGGTATTCGAGTGTCATCCAGCGTCAGAATGTTGTGGGACTGCTATACAGGAGTTATTATTAGGGATTATAGTTAGCAAATAATATAGTTATAGTTAGTGTATATATTTATAGTTAGTGTTTTTATTTTAGCGTTTTTTTAAAGCATGACAGTAAAACACAAACGTGGTTATGAATATATTAAAACATGCTAGTTTGTTGTAAAAATTCGTAATAATGACAAAAAATACGAATTTTCTGTCGTTGTGGCTGGTGTATTGTGGGAATGTTTGTTACCCCTTGGTTTCGAGTGTGGTCCTGAAAAATCTCTATTTCAAGGAGTATCCAGCCCTTCCCCTTAGCCCTACGCCTTCAAGTTAAAGATAATTGGGACACATGAACTCACAAAACGAGGGGTAGGGGTAAGGGGAAGGGCTAAGGGGTAAAATTGGGATTGGGCCTAAGTTTGTAGTTATGATACTCCTTAAATCAATCCGCATAAATCCGCAGAGTTTTTACAAAATTCTCAGCAGAAATAGCAAAAACATTTCCGCAGATTCTGTCTGGCCCTACCCATGGCTATTGATTTGGACTCATTTGTATGTGTTTATTTTTAATCAAAGAAAACATTCACTGCCACTTAGGGGTGAAACGGATCACTGTTGATCCTTGATCCGTACGGATCACAACTCACAGTTCGGAACGCACATGACCCGCAGATTAATAATTTATTTTGAACTTGTTAGTTAATCAAACATTTATAACCATTGCAGAGAGATCGCCTCCCGCATCATTCAAATCGCATGTATGAAAGCATTTTGGCTTCCCTGTAAGATATAATGATAATGGGAAACGTTTTGGTGAGACCTTCCAATGCTTTCTTAGGCTATTCATTTAATGTGTTTTCTGTCACTGCTTGTTTAGCCTGCATTAATGCATTCAGTGTAAAGCTGCACAATTAAACATTAAAAGATCGTGATCTCAGTTCAAACCCGCGCAACATGAACAATAAATGATAATTATTTGCATATGTTTATTAATCCTTCAAAGCGCTGCATTCAAATCTGCATTTTAGACTTTTTCAGTGAGTTACAAACAATTAAATAACACAGAAGTGCTGGGAGAACATTTTATAATTCAGATATAAACACTGATGTTTATGGTAAAGATTAAAATCACCGTTTAATGAAACATGACGCTGGTGAATTTTTGACGCTAGTAAAAATAATTAAATTGTGTAACCAACATATAGGCAACAAACAACCATCAAAATTATGTCACTGAATAGGTTTTCAAAAATAATGCATCTACAGTGTAATAAAACATGACGTTTTAAGTGTGAATTGTTGAATCATTAATTGAAGATAAATATGACCTGTGGTATAAGATGTTAGATTTCTATATTTAGCATTATCAGCAACAGTAGCAAAGATTATATTTCATATTGAATACTTTTCTTTTTTCAGCTGGTTCTTTCTTAATTAATTTTTTTATTAACATTACAGGTTCTATGTTCTGTTAGTAAAAAGCAATGGTTTTTGCAGTACTATTTTTATGGAAAGCAAATGACATTTGTCTCCTCACTTTTTTGCTGATCCGAAAAATTGTCCGATATGGGACAAAAAAAACGTAATGTGATCTGAACTGCAGATTTGTGATCCGTTACACCACTACTGCCATTATATGAATCCCCAAGGATGACGAATTCAGCCCAGAATCTTCTTTTTTTAATGTTCTACTGAAGAAAAAAGTCAGCTACATATTGGATAACCTGAGGGTGAGTAAACTAAGAAAACATTTTCAGTTTTGGGTGAACTATCACTTCAATATACATCAACAAGACATATCAGAGTTTTTTCTTTGAACAATGCAATTTTCTCATAGGGCTGATGTGTATTTGAGCATTGTGTGGTCCGTCTCACCCTTCCTCTCCAACAAAGGTGATGTACAGCTTGTTTCTCTGCAGCTCTTTACGCGAGTAGGCCATGACCTGGTTAAATGTCCCTTCTAACAGATGATCTCTTCTGACGATCAATCTAAAAAATAAATAAGTAAACAAATGAATAATCACAGTCAAGCAACAAACTGTTCTTAGCATTGATAATAACAATAAATATTCATTGAGCAGCAAAGCATTCCTGTCTGTGCTTCTCTGCATTATTGGAAATTAAAGGCACAGTATGTAATTTTCGCCACTAGAGGGCAAGTATTCACAACAAACAAAGGTGTAGTTTGATGATGGTGTGACTGAGTGTGGAATCATGGGAGTTGTGGTTTTCATTACATCCTACAGGAGTCCTGCAGAAATCATGTTGATGGATGAGCTAAAGTATTCAACATTTATTACCATGGTAGTATGAAGAAGAGTAAGACAGATGAGAGAAATGCTGAAGCGAATGCTGATAAGAGACGAGTGGCAGGAAAGCAGCAGAGCTTTTATTATGCCACAGTCCACCACTTTCTGTTTTTCTGCTCATGATCATGTGGATAAAAATAGCACTGTTTTATCAGACTGAATACATTTTAGGCTTCGGTTATAATGCTGCTCTGTGCAGTCTAATACAACACACAACATATTAAATTGTCATTAGTAGTGTTTCCCTTTTTTTTATAAACCCAACCATAAATTAAAAGTGTGACATCATTAGCATGCACACACAAGACATGCTTTGAACACTAGTTAAAACTGCTCATTTCCCTGGATTTGAATATACCTAGAAACATACCTAGATTATTATAAGTACATAAGGCAGCAACATATGCAGAAGTAATGAAGCACAAATACTTTGTTACTGATACACAAACTGGTATCAGTACTTTACTATTACTTTTTCTGACAACTTTTTACATTTACCTTACTTTTTTACACAAATATCTGTACTTTCTACTTCTTACAGTTTTAAACCAGACTCGTTACTTTCGTTTTCATGTGTTTGGTGTCGCAAATTGAACGCCATTTTGATTGTTAATCAATTTTTTTCATTGCACGTCTTTAACACATGTTGATCACGCACTGTACACAGGCTAGTTTGTGAAGCTTACAACAAGAAAGGCAAGGATGACTAAATTGGATGAGACAGAGGGTGTCATCTTAACTAGGTGCAGCTGGAAGGTGCGAGCGTGTTGCCTCACGTGCGCCTCACGTTCGCTCACTATTCTGCCGCCTAGGTCGCCTCTATGGACACGCTGGCCCTGCTCAGGACACTGTTCATATTTCTGCCGCGCCACAGAGCATTATCTGAATAGTTTCATTTTAAATAACATGCGAATGTGAGCGTCTGGTGTGCCGTGTCATGGCTCTGAGCAGCGCATCCGGTGCATGACGCCCTTATAGCCTCAAGCAGGTCGTACACCAGAAGCGCCGCTCGGCGACAAGCAGCGTAGCGCCACGCAGCGGCATGCATTTCTGAATTTTAAACATGAGCTTTAAACTAGCACACAGCTGGCTGTAAAACTATACAAAGACACAAATGATTTTGTAGTCTCTGCTTGGTCTGTGTCCGACTCGTACATGTACAGCTGAATGCTGGTCCTCTCACTCATGTTGCTGCTCTCAGTCTGCCTGTCTGTAGCCATACACAAAGCGGGGAAGCTCTTGGCTCCGGCCCTTTGTTAAGTTGGGTGGGAAGTCGAAACAAATTTTCATGTGAAGCAACACGCCCCTAAAACAACGAACTGTGTACACGGCCCCAAAATGGCACTTTTTAATACATCATAATAAAAAAATCTGAATTGTGTTTTGAACTGAACCTAAACTGGCACACTCAGAAGAACCATAATATTAATATGAAATCTTAAAAAAGGGGTGAAATAGGTGCCCTTTAAGCTCAAACCTGTTAGACCATGCGCCGCAGTGTAAAGCGGAATTTTCTATCCTTAAAATAGCAAAAGTGGACTCTGACACGCCCTTAATGCCTTTGCGCCCTGCGCTTTGGACTTTGCGCCTAGATCGTTAAAATAGGGCCCTATGTCTGTTAAATTAAATCTGCATTATTTCATCTACATCGTATTGCCCAACTGCGTCCCTTCATCAGTAGCAAGGATGCTGATACTGTCATGCATTTATTTGTCTCATCACGCATTGTCTCAATGCTCTTTTCACTGGTCTGCCTGCCACCCTCATTTCCAGATTAAAATATATTCAAAACTCTGCAGCTAGAATACTTACTCATACCAAACGTTCTGCTCATATAACCCCAATCTTGTACGACCTCCATTGGCTCCCAGTTGCATACCGTATTCAATTCTAAATTCTACACCTTGCATTTAGACCCTTAAATGGCCTAGCTCCCTCTTATCTTTGCAACATGCTTGTTCCCTACACCCCTACTCGCTCACTATGTTCCTCTGACTCTGGCCTTCTTGCTGTCCCTCTGTACCAACTCTCTTCAATGGGGGGCAGATCATTTAGTGTCATTAAACCCAACTGCACCCAAACTTTGGAACTCTCCACCACATTCACTCCGTTCTGTTAATAATATCTCAGAATTTAAATCTTTACTTAAAACTCACTTGTTTTCTGAATGTTACACTTCTGATTTGATATACTGACCACTTTGTTTGATCAACCTGTACTCTACATATTTGTCTCTTAGGTCTTGTTTTGTATTTCCAGTTTGTTATATTTGACTTCTTGTATGTTTGTGAATCTAATGTTGTCTCTACTTGATTATGGTTTCATTCAATGTCTGTTCATACTATCTCTTTTTGTTACCTTCATTGTAAAGTGTCCTTGAGCTCTGGAAAGGCGCTATATAAATAAAATTTATTATTATTATTATTATTATTATTATTATTATTATTATTATTATTATTATTATTATTATTATTATTATTATTATTATTATTATATTGTTTACTATACAGTCCACAGACATATCACCCTGCAGCCCAAGACCGGTTACTCACTGAAGCTAAGCAGGGCTGAGCCTGGTCAACACCTGGATGGGAGACCACATGGGAAAACTTGGTTGCTGTTGAAAGTTGTGTTAGAGAGGCCAGCAGGGGGTGCTCAACCTGTGATCTGTGTGAGTCCTAATGCCCCAGTAAAAGTGAAGGGGACACTACACTGTCAGTGGGTGCCAGCTTTCGGATGAGACATTAAACCGAGGTCCTGACTCTATGTGGTCATTAAAAATCCCATGGCACTTCTCGTAAAGAGTAGGGGTGTAACCCCGGTGTCCTGGCCAAAGTCCCTCAATTGGCACTTCCCCATCATGGCCTCCTAATCATCCCCATCCACCGAATTGACTCTATCACTGTCTCTTCACTCCACCAGTAGGTGGTGTGTTGTGAGCGCACTGGCGCCGTTGTCCTGTGGCTGCCGTCGCATCATCTAAGTGGATGCTACACACTAGTGGTGGTGTGAAGAGACTCCCCTCATGATTGTGAAGCTTTGGGTGTATAGCCATACACAATAAACACGCTATATAAATACACATTACATTACAGACTTCTCTGATCTTTCAATCTAATACTGTAAATTGTTTTTAACAATCATGTGCTCTTTTTGTCAACATTTGTACAGTTAATACTAAACCAGTTAAATCCTTAATGAATGCTGTATGCACTGAGATTTATTTCTTTTATTTTTAATGAGTTCCTATTTCCTAATACAAAATTTATACTGGTATACTGCTGCCTTCATTTAAATTAGACCGTTGTCTTCATTAAAATTAGTTAAAAAAATATTTTAACATCAAAATTATTCATACTGGACAATTTATGAATACAAATATAATGAAAAGCATCAGGATTTTTTCACGTGAAAAAAAAAGTTCATGCAAAAACTTTTGCAGGCTGTAATTGCGCCTGTGTATGTTTTATTTTGTGTGTGCATAGAATAAATGCATTAATAGCATTAATGACTATAACCATGAAAGAAAAGATCCACAATACTCTGAAAACACAAAGAAACACTGAAAACATACAATATTTAGATTTTAGTTAAAATAATAAAGCAGCTTTAGAATGCCCAAAACAGTAACATATTTTAAATATTTATTATAGACAAAGAAAAACAAATGTTTTGGACAGAATTACGAGTAAATTGAAGACGTTTATTATTTGTAAAGATATAGGCCTCATTATTATTATTATCATTATTATTATTATTCATTCATTCATTAATTCATTTTCTTTTTCAGCTTATTCTCTTTATTAATCTGGAGTCAGCTCAGCACGAACCGCCAGCTTATCCAGCATGTTTTATGCAGCGGATGCCCTTCCTGCTTTAACCCAACACTGGGAAACACCCTTGCACACACTCACACACATTATGGCCAATTTAATTTATTCAATTCACCTATAGCACGTCTTTAGACTGTGGGGGAAACTGGAGCACCCGGAGGAAACCCATGCGAACATGGAGCGTACATGCAAACTCCACACAGAAATGCCAACTGACCCAGCCGGGGCTTGAACCAGCGACCTTCTTGCTGTAAGGTGATTGTGCTACCCACTGCGTCATCGTGCTGTCCGTTATTATTATTATTATTATTATTATTATTATTATTATTATTATTATCATCAGGGCTTGACATTAACTTTTTTGATAACCAGCCACTGTGGCTAGTAGTTCTCCAACATTACTAGCCATCGCTATTTCACTAGCCACAATTTTGTTGTTGGGAAACTATTTTTTATATGCATAAATTTGACTTTGGCATGCTAAAATTACTTGATTTTAGATGTTGTGTTATGTATTTTGTGTGTATGAACTTTGCTTTTTATAGTGTCGCATTGCAATTCGTTTTTATTTCACAGGACTTTTCAGGGCTCAACACTAAAGATTTACCAAATTTATCTCTGACCACATCAAAAACAAATAAATAATTATTTCTGAGTCACAAATGTTAAATAATATGTCAAAATATGCTAAATATAGCTGTATATATGCTCTTCTTATTCAACAAAACCTTTCTTAAAAAAAACTATTACATTTAAAAAATAATTATTGCCATGTATCTAAAACTATACACAGTAGCCTAGTCTGTCCAGGCTAAAGGTCTCTCAGATCACTAGTTAACTACACATACATGGGGAGTTAATCTCTTATTAAAGCAATGTTACTGTAACAATAATAAATAAAATCATATTAACAAAAATAACAAGCAAAAGAAAGCAGGTGAAAAACATAACATGAGATAATGCAAGGATGATCAAGCACACACGGGTAACGTTAGACCCCTAATCTGTTCTGTTCAAAGAATAGTTCAAACAAAACCGGCAACAGCTGCTGCTTACAAAATATATAGAAACATTATATTTTAGAAACATCCAGAGCTTTTGGAAGCAGCAGGACTGTGTGTGTACGAGCATCACTTTTTGTCCAGTGAGTCTATTTTAAAGAGAACCGATCGCAGCAGTTGCATTTCCAGGAAACAGGAGCGCGCATGTTTTTTAAACAGTTGCGTGCATCACATCACCTGTGTGACAAGTGATCATCCTATCATTCGGTTTTCACCTGCTTTCTTTTGCTCTCGCGATCGCTATTTTTGTCGGTCATGCTGCTTCTTGATTCTAAGATGACATTTGCACGCATATTGGGTCATTCTTATTGTCAAACCCTGCTTTTAAGATGACTATAAATTAAAAATGATCTTCAACCAGCCAAAGTAGCTAATGAGAGTGGATGTCTAACCCGCCATGGCTGAAATCTACCCACATTTGACGGGTGTTAATGTAAAGCCCTGATTATTATTATTACTGCAGAGTGTGATGTTGCTTGGCTACTTTCCTGCAGAAAATAAGCAACAATTTTTACATCGAAATCAGAAATGTATGTTATTTTTTATAAGTGTATCGACATGATGTGAGGTCTAGTTGCCAGTGTGAAACTAAAACAGGAAGTAGTAATGAATACTTTTTACTTAAGTAAATTTTTTAAGGCTGTATTTCTTTACTTTTGCCTAAGTACAAAAGTGTAGTCAGTACTTCAAGTCGTTTTAAACATAAGTACATCTGTACTTCTACTTGAGTAAAGGATGTGTGTACTTTTGCCATCCCACAGCATATGTACAACTATTCTAGTGGTTTTTGGATATATTAACGAAAAATATATCTTCCACATTGTGCCTTTAATAGATTAGTGATTGTTTGTATATTTAGTCTAATGTTAACATACTTGATCTTCCCGGGTCCTTGTCCGTAGCCCTTTGCCTCAAGCTTCCTGTAAAAGTTGCGCAATTTGGCCTCAAAATCTCTTCTGTACGGCGCTGGAGCCCGAGCCCTTTGGGTCCCTGAAGAGAAGAGAAATAAACGTAAATCACTAGCACATGTGAAGTTCAGCTTACTGCACAAACCAATCATCAGGGAATGACTGTTGAGGATCAGCAGACTACTGTATAAGTACACTCCAAAGGGAAGTGGAGTTTGTTCACCTTGAGAACAAACATGTGAATGGAGAGATGATTATTCCTCTCATTATATAAAAAAGGCATAAGGATCTTTAATAATGAGGTTCTACCTTTGATCAATTAAGTTTGGTTTTTGATTGTGTCCAAACATGCACATTGGTCAAGTTTTACAACATGAGAGAATGCACTTCATGGACGTGTAAGGAAACGCTTTAGGCGGAGGTTTGAATGTTCACACACACAACAGGCTCGGGGTGTGTAAATGTCTGTCATGACACAGAGAGGAGCAGCTGGGTGGGACAGTATTTGAGGTTTGAGAGCGGCTGACCTGGAGAGCTCTCACCAGACAGACAGCAGGCTGGAACGAGAGGAGTTCGCTCCAGAAAGCCTTCAGAGCAGATCAGAGTGTGCGTGAATGAACCATCACTAAACCTTGCTTAAAAACAGTTGAGGTTCTTTATGCAAATAAAGCACTAAGACCAGTTTAAGTAAAATATATTGCATATCCAGAAGATTATTACATTATTAAATGTTAATTACACAGTATTTATCTGTAATATGAACTGTATTTTACTGTTATGCAGTATTACTGTATTTTAAAGTTACATTGTGGAAATTACTGCATATTTTACAGTAAATACAATACTGTGAACTAATATACAGCTGTATGATGGTGCTTTAAATGTAATTACAGTATTTTTGCTCTAATTGTTTTACATTAGGTTGCTGGCAAACTGCTGCCAGTAAGTTACTGTAGATCAGGGGTATCAAAGTCAATTCCTGGAGGGTCACAGCCCCGCAGAGGTTGATTCAACCCTGCTTCAACACACCTATCTGTAGGTTTCAAACAAGCCTGAAGGACTCAATTAGTTTGATCAGGTGTGTTTAATTAGGGTTGGAACTAAACTTAGCAGAGCTGTGATCCTCCAGAAACTTGCTTTGACACCTGTGCTGTAGATTCAACAGGAAATTGTGTAGAATCAGTGTA
>CAIGQZ010001336.1:1538797-1555817 GCA_903798205.1 Danio tinwini | reverse complement strand
AAAGCTGGATGTAAAATATTCCAAGACAATCTTACACTATTAAATAATTAGACATTAGTTTATATTAGTTTACTTTGAATTTGTAGCATCAAGATTTGTTAAACTAGGCTCAAATCTACAAGATCCAATGTGATTTTGTGCTGGAATCTTGGCTGCTTTAGGGCTTTTATGGATTAATAAAATATAACACCAAATCCACCAGTAGATGGCAGTATCTCCCAGTCCCAATGAGTGATTCCTCATTCAAATGATTCATTCAAAATGGCTGATTCATTTAAAAACAAAACTAGTCCCTCTTTTTAAATCTATGTCCACACATACAACGATATTTTACAAACAGGTTTATAGTTTTCCCCACTTGAATTTTTTTAATAAAAAACCCCCCAAAAAAACACAAACGCAGAACCAACAGGTGGCGATAATAGCCTTTTTTTTGCTGGGTTCATATCGAATAGGGAATGAAGTATTTTTGCGAGTAAATTCCACACAAGTCAATACAAACATGAGAACAGAGGCAGATTACCGTCCCACAGTATGAACGAATACGCAATGTGTTTTGCCGCGAACGTTCTGTTTTTGCCTCAATCACGTCTTTCACGTTTGGTGTGAACCCAGGCGTGTTGGCCAATCAGAAAAAAGGAAAACAGCGTGCATGCTAACGTCATGAGACAAAAACTGTACTCACACGACCACACTGTACCTGGAGTTTCTGAGCGTCTTCACCCTGGCTGGAGTTTTCAGTTTCAGTGATACTCTGCTTTTTTGTGGGCAAACAGCCAAACCACATAGAAGGTACGGTTTTGAAAATACCCGTGTTTGTGTGGACATGGCATAAATGGATAATCAGCAAAATACTGTGTAGTAGGGTTGTCACGATACTAGAATTCGGTACCAATCGATACTGAAGATTTAAAAACGTCCATTTCCCGCTAACATTTGAGCGCTGTTGAGCGTGTTCTTAAACTGCGCCGATTTGCCATTGTGGTCACATGCTCAACAGAAATGACTGTGATTGGCTGTGAAGGTCATCAGTTCACTGAACTCACCGCTGTTTACTGAGTGTAACCACAGATACAGGGTCACTGGAGTGTTTTAAAGTCACGTCTATCAGCTGGTTTGTCTATCCGCTTGTTTAGTGGTGACGTGTTGGTAACGTATGTAATACTGTTTCCGGGTTCAAGCCGCCACTCATTTAAATTGACTAAATATCCGTTTATGATCCCTTTTGTTCATATCACACATTAAAGTGAATTTTATATAAAATGATAGTTTCACTGGGTTTGCTGCATCACAAATACCAAAATTTTTACAATTTATAAAAAAATTAATTACTTTCTGGCCATCAGATATTAGGCATTGACATGCGATCGTAATTTTCGAAAGTATTACATTGCTTTGTAAACGTTTATTATTAGCATTTGATGAGTCTCCTCATTCAGTTTTATAGAGTGCTTGGACCCGGGAGCCCCTTCACGTGACGTCACACTTAACAATCGGACAAGCTGACATACGAGCGATCTGCTGATGAAATGCGGCTTTAAAACGCTTCAGTGTCCCTGTATCTGTGGTTATACTCAGTAAACAGCGGTGCGTTCAATGAACTGATGACCTTCTCAGCCAATCACAGTCATCTCTGTTGAGCACATGAACACAACGGCAAATGCTCAATAGCGCTCAAATGTTAGTGGGAAATGGACGTTTTTAAAATTTCAGTATCAATTGGTACCGAATTCCAGTATCGTGACAACCCTACAGTGTAGTGGAGAGATGCACCAATGTTCTGCTCCAGTTTTTATTTTCATTGAATATAAAAAAAGCGGACAATTTTGTGTCTAAAGTGTTGCTCATCAATAATAACTTCTTGTTTGTAGAACTGGTGCATTTAAATCACATTTGTGTAAATAGCACTCTTCCTTGTGTGATATTAACTGTTATACCATTTTAACATAAAGTCAAACATTGTTTTTTTTTTTGCTTTAATAACTTGAATTCTAAGCTTGTTTTAGTTTGTTTTATCACAGTGTTTTTTTAAACTCTCAAGACATCTTTTTGTTTGTTAGTTTTTTTAATAGACAGATTCATTGATATTGTAAGCTCACACATCGTAGATGATAAATATTACACACACCAGTTCCCATTAAGTTATGCATGCCGGTGATTTTGGTTTGGAATGTTTACACCACATGCAAATAAGACGTGAACTCAAAATGATCATATCACATGGTCTTGAATAAAACATGATGTGCTTCACAGATGAACAAATAAAAGAGTCTCTGACTGAAGCTCTCTGTCGACTCACCTGGAGAATTCTGTGGAGAAGAACCGGGAGAGCACCGAGGTGAAAAGTTGAACCCGGGGTGAAATGATGTGACAGGAACGTAAGACATGATGTCCTCCTCAAACAAACTGAAAAACAAAGCAAAACACATTCAGGAAAATAAAACATGTACAAATAATAACTTGATTTCTTGTTGATCATTTGGAAAAGTGTCAGAAGATGCAAGATGTTGAACTGCACCCCAATCATCACAAATACTGCAGAAGACCTATTGGAAGTCGCAGGATTTTCAGAGAAGTTTGGTGAAGAAAAAAATCATGGTTTGGGGTTACATTCAGTATGGGGGCGTGGGAGAGATCTGCAGAGTGGATGGCATCATCAACAGCCTGAGGTATCAAGACATTTGTGTTGCCCATTACATTACAAACCACAAGAGAGGGCAAATTCTCCAGCAGGATAGCGCTCCTTCTCATACTTCATCATCCACATCAAAGTTCCTGAAAGCAAAGAAGGTCAAGGTGCTCCAGTATTTGGCCAGCCCAGTCACCAGACATGAACATTATTGAGTCTGGGGTAAGATGGAGGAGGAGGCAATAAAGATGAATCCAAAGAATCTTGATGAACTCTGGGAGTCCTGCAGGAACGCTTTCATTGCCATTCCAGATGACTTTATTAATAAGTGATTTGAGTCACTGCAGAGATGTATGGATGCAGTTCTCCAAACTCATGGGAGTCAGACACAATATTCATTATTTTTCCACTACACCATGACTTTATAGTCTATACTGTACATTATTTCTGTTAAGTGACAAGACAAGTCAGACCTTACTGTTCTAATTAAAAATCAAGGCATGATCATATTTTATTTTGGGGAAATAAGCATAATTTAGAGGCCTTTGCCTTTCATATAAGCCACTTTTAATGGCAAATGATCAACTAGAAGTCAAGTGAAGGGTTCAGATGCAAAAGCAGCTAAACACCACTTCTGCCAAAAATGAGCTAATGATATTGAGTGAATGCTTTAGGCACATAGTACATGTTCAACAAATGTTTTTGCTTCAAATCATCTAAATCGCAGCGTCAGCACATTCAGAAAAAACAGTTTGTTTGCAAAAGCCTCTAAAAGTCACTTGCCTTTGGCAGCAAAAGCCGCTATGTTCTGAGAACCAATCAGAAGGTGCGAATCGAATCATGTTTTCATTGTAGCAGCGCGCTGATGAGCCGGCTTTTATGAGGAGACTGTTTTGTTACACTTTCGATTTAGATTTTAAAAGATGGAGTTTGATGAAGTGCATGAGCCTGTCCGACTGTCAGTGAATGGCAAATGAAAACGTCCCTTACCTCAAAACTCTGTGCATTATGGGAAAAAGAAAAGCACTCTACAGTCGGAAGTGTAACATGCAATCATAACGTGCTTTTGCGCAGTGACGCTACTTTAAATGAGTCTGATTTACTGAACATTAAAAATGAAAGATAAAGTTAAGATGCTGTTCCTTTATCCCACATGAATGCTATGAGGATAAGCAAGAGACGAAAAAGAGAACAAGACCTTGAGTTTAGTGTGAATGAATTAATGAATGACAGCTTCTAAAAGTGTCTGAGACGTCCCCTGTTTGTCCAGTAGACCTTTATGTGCTTTATTTGCTAATGTAAGCTATTTTAAAAATATATAAATATGATGTATAAAACTATTATTTATATTACTTTATATTATGCCTCATAAGCTTTTTATATTAATAAACAATGCACAGATAATAAAGTTTCACAATGTTTTACACCACATTATTTGAATCTAACAAGCTTAGTTTACAATGTTTACATTGCTCTACTTACATTAAATCTAAATCCCAAATATCAGAAATGACAATAGATCGTTAGGATTTTATTAATGTCAGTTTTAATGTTATTGATTAATGCACTTGACAGATTTCATTAATTTTTCCTCTGCATAGTCCCTGGTTTACCAGAGGTTACCACAGTGGAATGAACCACCACTTACTTGACAGATTTATGTGTTTTTAATTGTAGGTGGTTTGTGTAATGTGTTTTATATTTGGTAAAATAATTTCTAATTGCATCTTTAGTGATTTTTCAGCTAATTACACTGTCTTGTCCTAATAGGTGGATTTAAGAGGTTTTTGCAAAAAAAGCAGAAGTGGATGTAGCTGGTTTTGACGCAAAAGAAAATCTACCTTGTTAAAAACCAAAGAACTGTCTAAAGTGACAAAAATATATTTTATTTACTAGCTAATAACCTTTCCATTATATATAAAATTAAACTTCTGAACCTAATCAGAGGAGCCTGATAGAAAATGCTCATTAACAAGAAAAGAAGTCTGATAGATTTAGAGGGTTTTGCATCTGAACTCTTCAAGTTATTATTTGTTGTTCCTAAAACTTGGATAAACGATAAGACTTTTGTCAGATAGTGTACTTTTCCCTTCTTAACAATGCAATTTTGACACAGTGGCTTTTAGTCAGAGGTTATTATTATTTTATAGTAAATCTAGATGCTTTACCTTAAGAGCATGACCAGGTCAGCATCACATGACAGCTTCTCCAGTCTCTGTGTGCCTTCGGTTCGGATATGATGCACTTTATCCCTTAAAAAGTAAACAGAGGCAAAAACTCAAGATTGAAGGTGCGAACAATGTATTTGATCATGATAATAGAGAAATTGGTATGGTCATACTTGAGTGAGTGATTCCTGGCGAAGCTTGGCTGACGCTCCTGTAGCACCTCGAAGATGTTTGGTTGTCGTAAAAATGCTACAATTTTATCATTGTATGCTGGAACGAAGAAAACATTCATATCAAATCAACAACAATCATCTGATATCGATGAGTTTCTTTTTATGGTTATTCAGAATATTTGACAACAGCATGAATATTATGTTTATTTACAGTTAATCAAAAATTGACAACAACATTTCAATTGTAATCCTAAAGGATGATTCAAATGTTTTAAGCCGTCTCATCATATGACCTAAGATTTTGTTCTGAAGTCTCTGTTTAATATTTGAAACAAAAATAGATCAGCAAAGTCCAGATTTAAAAAACATATTTATGTCAATTATCATATTTGATTATCATTATTATATTTATGTCAAGTCACACTAAAGTGACTTAATGTTTTAATAAAATTATGTTTGGTAGATATTGTTATTTCATGTATTATTACATTCATGTATTAGTACTTTTATTTCAATAATCAATAAAATATTGCAATCCCTATTGTTTATTGAAAACACAGATCATCATTTTTTTTACTGCACTATACATAAAATAATTCAATTAAACCTTTAAAAGAACAAATTAATTCTTATTAATAAGTGAATAAAATATAAGATACTGTATATAGTAGTATTAAATGTTTTGAAAGTTTTTTTATGTTCATCAATTTAACCAAAAATAACAAATATGAATATACAAAAATGTTTTGAAACAAAAATAGTTTTTAATTAATTATTTAATATTAATAAAAACATTTATATTGTTCCAAAACAAACTTTTTATCAAATTAATGAACATAAAAAAAACATTCAAAACATTTAATAGTAGTGTATACAGCAAGGTTTCCGCTACATTCATTCTTCCATGCCACACCAAAATTCAGCCCGCCACGGCTACATTACAGCTTCTCATTCAAAACATTCAGTCATTTTTTTTTAAATAGTGGGTTATAATCTGTAACCAAGGGATGATACTGACAACAGGGGTGCGGATCCACATGCAGGTTTATTAGCAGGATGGTCAGGCAAGCAATGATCAGAACAGGAGCAAACAGATGTATAAGGGCAATCCAGAGTCGTGGTCAAAATAACAGGCAGATGATCAAAAGGTAGGGATGGCTGACGTGAAACTGGCGTTTCGACACAGTGTTGAGATCCCGAAGCGCAAGTGTTTCGAAACACTGCACCGAAGCATGGTCCGAAACACCCAGGTCACATGACTAAAGTGTTTTGAAACACTTGGTCATGTGACTAAAGCAATTCAAAGCATCGATCAGTTCAGAAGCGTTTCGAGACCTGGCGAATGCGCATTTGACTGACTGGTCTGATAATTCTTCTGTCTGTTATGGCCTAGTGGACCGTGCGTGTGCATGTTGTAACAGAGCTTCAAATTACTTTTGGGTTCGAATCCCGACTTGTACAAATACTCTGAAATCATGATTTTATGTATTTTAATCATGTTACTGTTTTATGGTGTAGTCTAAATAGGATACAGTTGCTGATACGCCATCAATACAGCATCGTTTTTGTAACACTGTAGAACAATAATTCATTTTTTACAGTACTCTGATGGTTGGGTTTAGGTTTTGGGTAGACATAAATAAAATACAATAAATGGGAAATTTAATGAATAATATAAATAATTCTTGTTAACTTCTGGCCACAACCGTGTCTGATCTAGCAACAACCCTGTTTCATGACCAAAACAAGACATATTTATTCACAAAGTGTTTATTTGGATGTCAGACCAATGTTGAAACAAAACGATACAAGAACAGAGCAATTCAAACTGATATTAAAGCATTTCAAAAGAGCTGTCTCAGTCTGGATTCGAACCCAGTATGCCCACATGGTAGTCAGGAACCCTAACCGCTCCACTAAACCACTTGTAGGTTCAAATTACAAAGTGGAGTTTAATACCTCAATTTGCTCAACTGTTCTTTGCAGACGCTGTTCCAGTGCAATACATAAAAAATGACCACTAGGTGTCACCGTAGAGTGGGGTTTCGAAACGTTTCGAAGCTTCGACACATTTGCTTCGACTGTTTCAGTGTTTCATGAAGCCTCGCTTTGCCCACCACTATCAAAAGGCTGGCGGCAGGCAGGGATAAACAGGATAACAAGGCGAGGGTAAACACACGGTAAAACTAGACAAAGGAAACGCTTAGAAATGTAACTGGAAACAGATAACAAGACTCAGCACCAACTGAGTGTTTAAGAGTTGTACTTATAGTCCATGTAATCAGTGTCTGAGCAGCTACAGCTGTGCCAGTTTAATCAGTGGAGACTTGGAGCAGGTGAGTGTGTGTGTGTAGCCTGACTGGGTTTTGTAGTCCACCAAAACTGCTGTAGTTTACCAGCGATCTATGGAGAGAGGATCGCTGGTGATCGTGACATAATCGAACCAAAATGTATTAAAAGGCAAGTGAATTATAACAGCGCAAACCTTTCTGTAACCGTAGTAGTGCTGTGCGTTTTTTGTTTAACCCTTTAAGGTGACATGCTGATTGACTGACTGACTGACAGGTGCGTGATGCGTGAGGCCAGCAAACACGACGTATAGCTTTTAGTTAGGATGAACACAGTTTCCATAATTATACTTTATTTATAGATAAAGGTCTATGGCTCTGCATACAACAAACAAAGACTTTATTTTGCTGGAGTTTATAGCCGTTTCACTTTACTTCAGGACGCATTAATGCCGCTCTGTAGGTCTATTGGAGACATTCATAAATATTCCTATAGCCAATCTAATAAATGTTGGAGACATATTTACTACATAAACGCAATAAATTCATTTGAGAGCACACAAGAAAATCTGCACTCGAGCAGCATATATATTTGAGGGCGTGTAAGAAGTTTTGTGCACGAGCAGTGAAAATCCCTGCATAAGCAAAAAGATGCATAACATAAATCTGATATTGAATTGTAATACTGCATTACGACATTTGTCATTGAAATAACGCCATAGGTACAGTAGTTGGTCGATCAAAAGGCCTGCCGCCACAGTTGGAAATAATCCTAGAGAAAACACTGTACAGTATTTTAAATCAATTAAACGTGGTTTATACCTAATGGCACTGGCTCCTGCTGGCTTTGGTTTCGTATGGCTGCTACCAGGCTGTTTCCAGGCCTGGCTAACAAAGACACCCCTCGGGTGCGCGACACCTCAGATGCCTGAACACAAATAAATACACAAATATTCATATAGTGTTTATAATAACTGTAATTTATGTGTTGTTCAAATAAGAGGAAAGTTGCAGAACATGAAGTACAGCTGAAGACACAATTATTAGACCTCCTGTGAATGTTATTTTTCAAATATTTAAAAATGTAAGACACCTTTCTACATATTTTTAAGCGTTTATTAACTAATTTCATTCATTCATTCATTTTCCTTCGGCTTAGTCCCTTTATTTATCAGTGGTCGCCACAGCGGAATGAACCGGCAACTTTTCCAGCATATGTTTTACACAGTGGATGCCCTTCCAGCTGCTCCTTCTTTCATCTGAGAAATATTGCTAAGTTACGAAGTATGCTATCCATCTCAGATGTAGAAAAGCTAGTCCATGCTTTTATGACTTCTAGGTTGGATTACTGTAATGCTGTTCGCTGTTTGCCCAGCTTCCTCTATTAACAAACTTCAGCTAGTACAAAATGCAGCTGCCAGATTTCTTACCAGTTCTAGAAAATATGATCATATCACCCCAAATTTATCCTCCATACACTGGCTGCCTGTTAAGTTTCGTATTGATTATAAAATATTGCTTCTTACCTATAAAGCTTTAAATAATCTAGCTCCTGTTTATCAAACCAACCTTCTGTCTCACTACAATCCAACCCGCTCTTTAAGATCTTAAAACTCAAGGCTTCTGGTAGTACCTAGAATAGCAAAGTCGAGTAAAGGAGGTCGAGCCTTCTCATTTATGGCCCCTATACTCTGGAATAGTCTTCCTGATAATGTCCGAGGCTCAGACACACTCTCGCATTTCAAAACTAGATTAAAGACCTATCTTTTTAGCAAAGCATACACTCAGTGCATCACTTAGCGGTATGACGCATGATGTGCCCCACGCAGGTTTATGCATCTCGTTTATAAACACTACAAACAGCAGCTACGCTAATTATTCTCTTTATTCTCTATTTCCACCTGGGGGTACTCATCCCGAGGCCTTCAGACTATGCAGCACCACTGATGCGATCCAAGACCAGTGACAAGATGATTCCAAGGTCTTCATAATTTTGGACCAGGTCGTATCCTGAGCAGCTGCTGTGGTGGTCATGGTGGAGTGAGAGCATGAGACTGATTCCTGTGGTGCTCCAAGGACAGACGAGTCTTTGCTGAGGTCCAGCTTCCGGCATCTAGACTGCAGCTCTGCACAAAACGTTTGGCCATAGAAGAAATGGTCGTGCCCAACTGAGCCTGGTTTCTCTCGAGGTTTTTTAAATTCTTCACTTTCGCCAATTGGTGAAGTTTTTTCCTCGCCGCTGTCGCCACTGGTTTGCATGGTTCGGGATCTGTAGAAGTGCGCATCGATGGAATTGCTCCTCAGTGTTTGGACTGTCAGTAGTGATTATTAAACCACACTGACCTGAGCTAAACTGAACTGAACTTAAACTCTAAAAACTGAACTGACACTGTTTCAATTTACTATAATCTCTATGTAAAGCTGCTTTGACACAATCTACATTTTAAAAGCGCTATAGAAATAAAGGTGAATTGAATTGAATAAAATTTAGCCACCGTGCTGCTACATTTTTATATGAAGTAAATTATACGTGTAGACTATTTTGTTTTTATTTTTTTTCAAACCACAAAATTCACTCACTTGTTTTCATTCACTCCTTTAAGTGGACTATATTAGTGGACTAAGTAGGGAATAGTGAATGAGGGTGACTTTGGATTCAGTACAAGTATGTCTGACCTCTCCTGCGCTGTAGCTGCGTAATCTCTGCAGGTGCTGGCGGTGCGTCAGGTGGTTTGGTAATCTGCCGTTTTGCAGGGGGATTCTGGGATCGATGAAGGTTGTGGCACGACTGTTGTGGTCTACAAAAAAGGACTGCAAAGAAAAGCAGAGGTTAAATAACGGTTTGATGTAAGCTCCTGTAATGAAGCGTGTGCTGTGGTCTACCTTCCCCTGCGGGTCAGTTTTGATCTCCCAGCCGCGTGGCAGCTCCAGCTGAGCGTCTGCAAACCTGTTCAGGAACGTCACCAGGTCACGATTGTGCTGGTAGCGCTCAAAGTTTCGAGCATCCCGTCGGATCTTCAAGACCATGTGTTTCAGACACGAGCTGTTGGTGAACATACGATACGCTCCCTGGCAAAATAAAAGAACATTTAAAAACAATACATGAAGTATCATCACCCTATTTATCCGTCAATTAAAAAGGATTCTGTCTGCTGTCCAAATCCACTGAGACCTTCATTCACATTCACAACAAATAAAGATATTTTAGATTAAATCCAAGCTCTCTCAGAGAATGAGAGAGCTCCAGGATTTCATCTAAAACATCTTAATATGTGTTCTGAAGATGAACAAATGTCTCAGGGGATTGGAATGACATGAGAAAGAATAATGCATTTTAATCATATAGAATATACAGTGTGGTGAAACTCACATAATTAGCATGGAGAACAGTGAAGAACTCTGGGTGAGTGATGAATTTGACCGCTGGACTCTGTAACAGTAATGTAATCTTCTGACAGTGGCCTGGAGAACACGGGGTGTCTCTCCTCAACTCTTAAAAGACAAAAAGATCATAAAATGAAACAGCTCTTAAAATTCCAGCTCTTGTTGACACTTCTGTACCGCCAAACCTGCAACATTTACAATATAATGTGCATAGTAACTATGACAAATTAAGCATATAAACAGGTCAGTGTTGACAGTTTAGGCTGACAGCATGGTGTATTAAATAAAATAATGATAATAAAAAAAAAAATGTAATAAAGTACAGTAAAATTGATTAGAACTAGCCTTATAATTACTTTAAAACATAATTTATTAAAAGATTTTCAGCCCATTACTCCAGTTTTCAGTGTCCCATTATCAGTCAGTGGTGTTACTCAGCAACTCTTGTAGAAAACAAAAAGCATAAAAAGACATAGAATAAAAAATCCAGCTCGTTTACACTTCTGTACTGCTAAACCTGCACCATTTATAATATATTGTGCATAGTAACTATGACAAATTATCAGAAGTGGGTAGTAACGAATTACATTTACTTCATTACATTTACTTGAGTAAAATTGTTGGGTAACGTGTACTTTTTGAGTACATTTAAAATGTTTACTTTTACTTTTACTTAAGTAAATTAGAGTAAAATTATTACTCTTACTTCGCTACATTTGGCGGTGTTCCTCCATTACTGTCAAATGATAATAATATGATTCATATGACTTGTTTGCCAATACCACATTGGATAGGTTGTGTCGCGAGAGGTTGCTATAGAGACGCGTCTCCCGCTTTCGGTTAGTGCGCGTGCACCTGTGTTGGAGTGATGGCTGAAGTTGAGAAAGACGTGCGAGTTTATACTGCGGTCACGCTATTTCCATCTGCGGTGCCGAGAGGACGGTCACGCTGTCTTTGCAGTGAGTTTATCGGACCTGCAGCCTCAAGATCAGTCTATGTTTTTACTCCAAGATGTCAACAAGAATAGTTTGATAATGCGATGCACGCTGTACATCGAACTGACATTGCAACATATAACTACAGCTACAACCTAAAAAAACACGTAGTGGTAAGTTTCAAAATTATCTTAATTTGATTCTTATTAATCATAACTATGGGATAACTAAATAAACTGCTGTTTAATGGAATAACTGATTAACCCTGACATAAAAAAATTGTGTTTTATATAAGTCAGAATTATTAGCTCCCCTTGTATATTTTCCCCCAATTTTTGTTTAACAGAAAGGAGATTTCATCAACACATTTCTGAAGTTTTAATAACTAATATCGAACAACTGATTTCTTTTATATTTGCCATAATGACAGTTGATATTTTTCAGCTTAAAGTGACATTTAAAGGCTTTACCAAGTTAATTCGGCAAGTTAGTGTAATTAGGCGCCTTAAAATTATTTAAAAATATTAAATATTATTTTTATTTTAGCCGATAAAAAACAAGTAAGACTTTCACCAGAAGAAAAAATATTATAGGAAATACTGTGGAAAAAGTCCTTGCTTTGTTTTCATTTGGGAAATTTTTAAAAAAGAAAGGAAATTCACAAGTGGGTGAATAATTGTTCTTAATCTTAGCTATCAACTGTGTGTGTGTGTGTGTATATATATATATATATATATATTTAATTTTTTTTTTTCATTTCTCTTACTCGAGTAACTTTTAAGATTGTTACTTTTATTTTTACTTGAGTAAAAAATTTCTGCAATACTTGTACTTTTATACTTTTACTTGAGTATAAATTTTGGATATTCTACCCACCTCTGCAAACTATAAAATATTACACAAAATTTACAGTTTGCATCATTCTGCATCTAATGTGCTCTGCAATAACAAATGTGTTTTTCACATCAAACAAACCAAACCAGGTTTCAAAAGGTCGAAGCTTAACATTACTGACTTTAAAGGGGTGGTCCAGAGTGTATTTTTAATGCTTGGATGTGTTTATAAGATGCAAAGCAATGTGTGCTCATGCTTCACTTGTAGAAAATCACATTATTTTTTTCATGTATCTTACTTTGATTATATACAGCTACTCAGCTAACATGAAAATGACGTATTTCCTAGTTCCTCTAAATAGCTCACCGTCAAGAGGCTCTGATTGGTCAGCTAACATAATGTGCTATGATTCGCAGATTGGCTCCACGTCACACCCCTACAAGCGCACTCTTTTGCGCTGTGTAAACACTGTCAGTCACAGTGTTAGCTGCCTGAATCAGACAGAAAAATGAAAAGAACACACAGCTGAGCCTCACGCCTGCTCTCTAAAATAAAATCTGACAAGTGTCTTTCACATATATTGGGAATAAGCATGTGTAAGTACTATGAAATGTTCTCTTATCTTTTGTGAGTTTGTTATTTGAGATGTAGAACACACGGAAAGTGTCAGCATAGAGAGACACTAAAAGAGGCGCATAGAGAGCACGCACTGGATTGTGGGTGTTTACAGCGGTTTGACTGATAAATATTTGTAGATATTATCTACAAATATTTGAATTTGTAGCTAAATTGTTAGCGATGCCAAACAACATTTCCCGTTGTTTACATCCTTGTATACATCCTCGCTACAACATACTGTTATCCTAAAAACTGTGCCTATAGTTGATCAATTTTAACCAGTGCTTAATTTGTGAATTGCGAGGTGAAGAGGGTTGGGGAGTCGCAGAGGAAAGTGAAAGTGAACAGCAGACGGGAGAGGGGGATCGGTAAAATGAGGTGCCGGATCAGATTTCAGAGGTGCCGGATCAGATTTCAGAGGTGCCGGATCCAGATCTGGCGTGTTCCGGCACAAATTAAGCCCTGATTTTAACAAATAAAAAGACTTACAAGACTTGTGGCTCACAATCCACAGCTTCGTCGGTTGGAGGAGTTTTTAGCTGAATCCAGCACTGAACTGGGAGAGATTCTGCATGCAACCAAATGCCCTTGTGATCTCACTAGCTCGGATGTTTGTTTTTTTTGTAGTCCCCAAATTCGTTCGCTGTAGGCTTTGCTAAGCTTACTCTGTAAAAGCCAATGTCTCCCTTTGAATTGAACTTTGAGCGTCTTACATTCAGAGATGTTGTTTATGTTCACACAGCAACATTACACATCCACTAAAGTTTAAAATAAGATATTGTAGAGGACCACATCTTTAACATCGCTCGGTTCTTCCTCAAAGAACATTATAAAATATGTTTATAACCTGTACGTGAGGGCGATGCAGTGGCGCAGTAGGTAGTGCTGTCGCCTCACAGCAAGAACGTCGCTGGGTCGCAGGTTCGAACCTCAACTAGGCTGGGTCATTTGGCGTATCTTTGTGGAGTTTGCATGTTCTCCCTGCGTTCGCAAGGGTTTCCTCCAGGTGCTCCGATTTCCCCCCACAGTTTAAAGACATGCGGTACAGGTAAATTGGGTACGCTAAATTGTCCGTAGTGTGAATGAGTGTGTGGATGTTTCCCAGAGATGGGTTGTGGCTGAAAGGGCATCCGCTGCGTAAAATCGTGCTGGATAAGTTGGCAGTTCATTCTGCTGTGGCAACCCCGGATTAATAAAGGGACTAAACCAACAAGAAAATGAATGAATGAACCTGTACGTGAAAAAAATTATAAAAAAATTGTATTTGGCAGGCATAAGATACTGTTGGTAACACGTTACTTGAAGAGGTCTTCATAAGACTGTGGAGGAAAAAAATCATTTTTTCCAAACTTGGATGCTTATGAAATATCGTGTTTCTGTCTAAAGATGTGGTTTTGGGGTCTTATCATGAGATATATGACGTATTTTTGTTAATTTCTTGTGAAAAAAGTACAGCAGGTGTGTAATGTAACTTTGAATAACTGATATAAGCAGGAGAAAGCCCCCCTTCCTTGTCACACTCTGCAGTGACCTCTGTTTCTGTATGACTATCTGACCCTCTTGCAAGAGAATAAAATCATATTTAAATATAATTGGACACGTTTGTCTCTTATTCAGAGATGAAATTTAAAAATTGCCACAACATAATCTTGACATGACAAGTTTTATTCATGCGTATGGCAACATACGTATGCTTATGTGTCATTTGCCAGTTATGTCATTCTAAATGCAAAGATGACAATCGCTACATTTTCATCCACCTATTTTTATGTGCATTTTGGATATGCACATAAAAAATAGGTTGATGGAAACGTCATGATGCGCATACATTTAGAAAATGAGCATAAAAAACGTATGCGCATAACTGAGTAGCATAAATTGTTTATTAGTTAAGAAAAGATGCACATAAACTGCGATGGAAACACTTTTATCAAACAAATTCCAGTATGTGCATTAAAAAAAGTCAAGTGATTTTGTTATAAGAGATCATGTGGTGATAAAAATGTGTGTGAATGGACAAACCAGCAGACTGAGCACATTGTAAAACATCTGAAATGTTGTTTTGGTCATTCTAAAAGACCCTTACCATTTCAGTATTAGTTATTACATTATTAATGACCTCCAGAATCTAGAGTGTCTGTCCATCTCACGTCTTCAAATGCCACCACACGTTCACTGTGAGTCAGGATTGCCTTCTGAGGCACAAGTCATTTATTAAATGAAGAAAAGATTCACAGTTTCTCCTACTGCAGCAAATTCAGTTTTTACTGTTGATATTTGCCGCCAGTTAATCAGGAAGTGAAAATTTTGTTCACTTTTGGCCCGTTTCCACTGAGTGGTACGGTACGGTACGGATCGGTTCGGTACGCTTTTATGGCCGTTTCCACTGGCAAAAGCATACCGAACTGATCCGTACCACTTTTTCGGCACCCTTTCGAAAGGGTACCAAAGACAAGAAAGGGTACTAAAAGGTGGAGCTACACGCGCAGCTGAACACTGATTAGTTTACAGAGATACATCACGATCTCGTGGAGCTAGCCAGAATCAAAACAATGGAGCCACCATGTTTTTAAATACACAGCCGAGACAACTATATGCATTATAATAACGAGTAATGGATGACCCGGGCTCAAAACAAACCTTGTCGTTGTCTTGATGAACAGCCACAAAGCCAAGAATCTGCCGTGTCCTGTTGTTGTTTTACGAGGCCGTCTAAAAGTGCGAGCGGTTTTTCACTTTCTCCAGGGAGCCAGCGATCGCGTCTAGATTTGATATAACGAACTTCTTGAGCTGACAATAATAACGCGTGTGTGTGATTAATGAAGCGTCTTCGACATCTGATCCATTCAGAAAGAAAAGGACAAACGCGAGTGTGAAGTGCGGAAAAAAGGAGAAGCCCGACAGGATTACAAGGATTCCCGACAGGAGCAAATAGTTTCAGCAACCTGAACAATCTGCCATGTTTATCATCACCTTTTGGACTATTATGAACTCAGAATGACGGAAATTCTCTCTAACAGAGGCTACATGTGCTGGTGAAGATAACAGACACAGATGAGAGGTTAGCTCTGACTGTGGGCTACTGTATATGTTGTGTGTTGTTTTTGAACTGAAATAAGGACTAAATGTATGCTGTGTGTAGTTTTTCTGTAATTGGTAACATATCGGAGACTGTAAGGGGTTGTATGTGTTCATATATGTTGCATTTATTTATTTATTTTATATAATTGCAGACGTTACAGTAGGCTGTAACACAAGCATCTGTTTTGTTAGAAGAGCTTCTCATATAATGTGAACGACCTGTACAGCTTTACTCTCTGTAGTACACCACGCCCACCAAAAAGGTACCCTTTGTAGTGGAAACGCAAGCCTGATAAAGGTGACCCGTACCGACCCGAACCGTACCGCACTGTACCACTTAGTGGAAACGAGCCTTTAGACTCATTGGATGGAAACGCTGCTTTATTCGCATGTCTTTTATGCGATAATCCAGTTTTGAGCGTAAAGTTAATTTGCATTTTTGGATGGAAACATAGCTATTGTTTGTTATGACAACTTGACATACACAAATCACAACCGTCTTCATCTTTGTCACTTGACATTATCAAGACAACATAACTTGTCATAAATCTATCATAAACATGATTGTCATGAAGCATTATAATTGTGTCATATTTTTCTACAAAAAATCTACTTTTTCTATCTTTCTACTGAATATTTTTCTGATCATGTTTTTGTGATCACAAACTGTATTTGTCATTAAAATGACTAAAAGTGTCATTACAAATCATTTTTAAAATTTTATATTTTATATTATATTTAATATTTAATGACATTTCAATACAAATCCAGCTTGTAAGACTATAGCTGAAGTTAAAAATATATATTAATGGCGCTGTTATAAAATTCATGACATTTTTATAGCAGCTTCGATCATGTTTATGACAGATTTATGACAAGTTTCGTTGTCTTGGTAATGTCAAGCTGCCAT
>CAIGQZ010001336.1:1523362-1533797 GCA_903798205.1 Danio tinwini | reverse complement strand
TTCTTCAAAATACCTCATAAAAGTTTAAAACCACATGAGAGAGAATAAATTGAGTTAATTTTTGTGTGAACTAACCCTTTAAATCTTGATCAGATGAGTCCAGTTCAGCTGATCTGTATTCCAGGTTATTTCGTAAAAGTATACAAATAATAAAGAGCAAAAACATGCTTGATCTACAGTAATAAACACACAAAAAAAGATCATTTGAGGAATGCTGATTGATGGCACCCATTGACTTCCATAGTCATTTTTTCCTACTATTGGGGCGTACTCACACTATGTATAGTTGTCTTGAACCATGCCAAAGCATGCTTGCCCCCCCTCCCGTCTCCCCCGACGGCCTGCACTCATATTGCATCCAAGCCAGAGCACCTCTTCCAAACGAGCCAAGGCCGGCCAACTGAACCGCGCCTGAGCCCGATTCGGAGCAATCACACTTCTCAAAAAATCAGGGAAACTGGCCTGGGCACGGTTCGTATAGCATAGTGTGAGTATGCCCTTAAAGTAGATCGACCAGCATTCTTCTAAATATCTTATTAAAAGGTTTAAAAATCACATGAGAGAGAATAAATTGAGTTCATTTTTGGGTGAACTATCGCTTTAAATCTTCATCAGATGAGTCCAATTCAGCTGATCTGTATTCCAGGGTATTTTGTAAATTTATACAAATAATAAAGAGCAAAAAACATGTTTGATCTAAAATAATAAACACAAAAAAACTTGAAAAAAATCAATCAAAAAAAAAAAAAGCTGATTAATGGCACCCATTGACTTGTCATTTTATTCGTATTAAAGTCGATCAACCAGCATTCTTCAAAATATCTCATAAGTGAGGTTTACATTGAGGTAATTTTCATTTTTGGGTGAGCTATTTGTATAGAAAGTATAGAAATATAGAAGTATAGAAATAGTAAAAGTATACAATACTAAAAAGAGCAATGGCAGTGTTGTTTACCTCCTGTTGAGCTGCTCCATCTGTTGGACGGATCCAGACCTGCGTAGGCCATCCGGCGTGGCTGCAGATGTGGGTCTTTGCCAAGTGGTGGTCCGGTTAATGTGATCCACATAAAACACACGACCGTGACTGTCGATCCGGGCCTCCCAGTCTGAGCGAGCCAAACAAAACACAAACATTTGATGACCAAAATCAAGCGTAGCGTTTAATATTCACTGCAGGTCAAAAGAAACCCACTCTGCTCATCAATGCTGCATTTATTTAATCAGAAATTAATAATAAATATCATAGAAATAAATAAATATTTAGCAAAAAGATTAATAAATATCACTGATTCCAATCATTAATGGTATCAAAAAGTGGTATTAAGTCTACATTTATCTAACTAGGACATCATTTAGTGACTTACATGTGTTTTTACTTCGAAAATCCCCTCAAATGTAGGAGGTTTGATATTTGAGTCATTTTGTGGGAACATTACACAAACACATACGTATGTACACACACACACACACCAGCAGATAAAAGAAGTGGCAGACGGCTGTGATGTACTTTAAAGTGGTTCCTGCAGAATTGCTGATGTTATGACGGTAATCAGAGGTAAAATCTCGGTGTGTGGGTTAGTAAGAGCGAGTCTGGAACTACTACTGTCTCATGTGAAAGTTGATTATGTGTTGATTGGTTGCAATGTGACTACACACTCCTTTGAAATGCAACAGGAAGTATGTGAAGAAAGTAAACAAGGTTAAACTGATACATTTAGTGGATGGGTTTAACTATTTTAATCTGCAGTGTTTATTTTTCAATCACAACCCCCTTAATGGGTTAATATATGGGTCAATTTGGTCATGAAGTATTAGATGACACAAGACCCTATATTAAACATGGGTTTTTAATAGTTTATTTATTCATTCATTTTCCTTCGGCTTAGTCCCTTATTTATCAAGGGTCACCACAGCGGAATGAACCGCCAACTATTCCAGCTTATGTTTTACGCTGCGGATACCCTTCCAGCCACAATCCAGTACTGGAAAACACCCACTGACTCTCACATTCACACACTCATACACTACAACCAATTTAGTTTATTCAATTCACTTATAGCGCATGTCTTTGGACTGTGGGGGAAACCGGAGCACCCTAAGGAAACCCACACCAACAGGGGGAAAACATGCAAACTCCACACAGAAACGCCAACTGACCCTGCCGGGGCTCGAACAAGCAAAGTTCTTGCTGTGAGGCGACAGTGCTAACCATTGAGCCACTGCGCTGCCCGTTATTAATAGTTCAAATAATTAAAATTGTTTATTAGTAACTAGTAGAAATCGTCAAATAATAAAAAATAAATGGCATGTTATATAAAACCTTAGCGTCAGCAGTCTTTTTAAGGCTTTGGAAAGAAGTCTCTATGGCTGACATCAGCTGCATTAATCAAAAGTTCAAAAATATACAGAATAAATATATTTTTAATTTAAATATCTGTAATTCGAAGCTACAGTATATTTATTATCATTATTATTGTGTTCAGTGTCACCTGATCAGACAGATATTTTAATAATTGGTTAATAACTGGTTTGATGACCAAGAAACTATTATTCGAATGAACGTTGAAAACAGTTAGTTACCATCTATTGATAAGCCGGCAAAAAAAACTGTATTTAATAGAAACCAAAATCTTTTGTAACATTATACATGTATTTATCGAGACTTATGATGAATTTAATGAGTCTTTGTTAAATTAAAAAACACATTATATTATTACTTGTAAATATACAGTTGAAGTGAGAATTATTAGCCCCTCTGAATTATTTTTTCCCCAATTTCTGTTTAACGGAGAGAAAAAAAATTCAACACATTTCTAAACATAATAGTTTTAATAACTTATTTCTAATAACTGATTTATTTTATCATTGCTCATGATGACAGTAAATATATTTGACTAGATATTTTTCAAGACACTTCTATACAGCTTAAAGTGATATTTAAAGGCTTAACTAGGTTAATTAGGTTAACTAGGCAGGTTAGGGTTGTTAGGCAAGTTATTGTATAACGATGGTTTGTTCTGTAGACAGTCAAAAAAAAGCTTAAAAGGGCTAATAATTTTCACCTTAAAAGTGTTTATAAAAAATTAAGAACTGCTTTTATTCTAGCTGAAATAAAACAAATATGATTTCTCCAGAAGAAAAAATATTATCAGACATACTGTGAAAATTTCCTTCCTCTGTTAAACATAATTTGGGAAATATTTAAAAAAGAAAAAAATTAAAAGGGGGGCTAATAATTCTGACTTTAACTGTATATGCAAAAAAATCCCTTTTATGAGGCAGTTATACCAATGACTGTAAAAAATATGTACGACGCGACATGGCCTTTTCCCATGGAACGTTTTGAAGGCATAATGCCTCATGATGGACACAAACTGCTGAAATTGGAGCCTGGGCATGTGCAGAAGAGACTACCTGATGAAGCCAGAGGCAGAGCTATTATTCAAATAATAGTTTCTTGGTCATCAAACCAGGTATTATTAACCAATTATTACAATATCTGACAGATCAGGTGACACTGAACACAATAATAATGATAATAAATATACTGTAGCCGCTAAATAAATATAGGCACTTACATTTAAAAACACATAATAATTTACGATTTATTAAAAACTGTGTGATGTAAGCTGTTATAATTTATTAAAAACAATCTATGTTGGACTGCAGAATAAACGATATTTTATACACTCTAGCCTAAGTTAGACTCAGCTATGAGCACAAAAAATATTTCTCTTATAATGGGTTGTTGGTATTTGTCATCTTCATAGGGAGAGAAATAACACTTGTAAAATATGAACAATAACATATGAACAACACATATATTTTTAGAAAGTTTTTTTTTATTAGCATTCAACAGGACCCAAAATATACACACCATAGATAACGCTACCACACAGGAAAAATTGTGCATTGTAAAGATAAATACAGTAAGATTTCTAAATATCAACAGGATATTTACACATCCCATCCCTGCACTATATAAAATAATCCTCGTCAATTTGTACAATAAACCTAGCAGTATTAAAACATCAACTGATGTCTATCAGCTGCTACAACATCGCTTGTATATTGTTTATCATTTTTTGCCTCCGTTTTCAATTGGTTTATTTGATGTTTATTTGAATTATATCTGGAAAAGAGGAATTTACCTTCATTTTAATGTTTATTAGGAGTTTTCAAATAAAAAGCCAACAATACATGATGTATATAAATAATACATAACATTTACAGCTCTATTTGTTTTTTAAGATTCTTTTTTTTAGAACATTAATATTTTATAACAGCAAATTCAGTATATTAACTCAATAACATGCTGAAACTCAAAAGGTCAGAGACGTCCTGTAAATCAAGTTCAAATAACCTTACAGGAGATCGATCTGGACATAGGCTAATATTAGTTTTGTCTTTCTAGTTATTATTTCAGACCCATAAAGAGCATTACGGAGGGTAGCACGTTCGCCTCACAGCAAGAAGGTTGCTGGTTCGAGCCTCGGCTGGGTCAGATGGCGTTTCTGTGTGGAGTTTGCATGTTCTCCTTGTGTTCACGTGGGTTTCTACCGGGTGCTCTGGTTTCCCCCACAAGTCCAAAGACATGAGCTATAGGTGAATTGGGTAAGCTAAATTGTCCATAGTGTATGTGTGTGAATGAGTGTGTATGGGTGTTCCCAGCGATGGGTAGTGGCTGGAAGGGCATTCGCTGGGTAAAACATGTGCTGGATAAGTTGGCAGTTCATTCCGCTGTGGCAACCCCAGATTAATAAAGGGACTAAGCCGAAAAGAAAATGAATAAATGAACGAAAGAGAATTACTGCTAGATAACGTTCACATGGTGTTTTCCCCGTCATGGCTAGGCGTGTATCAGCAAACTAATAAAGCCCTCACTTTACTGATTAAACACCAGACCTGTCAGAAAGTATAGTTTACTGCTGAATAACTCATTTTATCATGGCAAAATAACACAGAAATGGAATAATAACACTTCAATCTTCTCCTGAACCTTTTTAGAGAAGCTGTCAATCACAACTGTCAATCACGATGACGCCCCATTTTTATAGCAATAAATTACTGGCATACTGTTTACAAAATGAAGATCTGCACTTATATCAGCTTGATAACCAGAGCCTTAATTCACCAAAACCATCTTTCGGGACTTTTATTGCAAGTGTAATAATTTTTTTTATTTGGGCTCAAGTCTCGTTCACTCACACAGAAGAGGTGGGCTTTATGACTTGTACTGCAGCCAGCCCCCAGGGGGAGATCTAACAGCCGGGAGGATCACTTAAAAGCAGGCATGTGGCACACTTGGATTATACGCAGTTGTGTGGCAACAGTGTCTGAATATAGCCAGCTTCTAATGGTAAACCTTTCTACATTCTATTTTTTATAATCAGAATCAGTCTGCAGGAACTTGATTCACATTCTCTTTGTACATGTCATCAGAGGGGGAAGGCCCCACCCACTAATGATGATCTCTCCCTCATTAGCATACAATGTTAGTCTTGTTTCTGAATCTGCCACTATGCTGACACTTGTAGCTCCGCCCTCTTTTGAAAAGAGCACAATCTCATTTGAATTTAAAGTGACAGTCACCAAAACAGCACTATTATGGCTCGTTTCCACTGACTGGTACAGTACTGTACGGTTCGGGTCGGTACGGGTCACCTTTATCAGGCTTGCATTTCCACTGCTAAAAGGGTACCAATGGTACTCTTTTGGTGGGCGTGGTGTACGACAGAAAGTTGCAGTCAAGGTCATTTTCATTTGAGAAAATGTCTACAGTAAAGCTGTACGAGTTGCTCACATATCATATGAGAAGCACTTCTCACAAAACAGATGCTTTACACACATAAATACTTCTGTATAAATGTTTATTACTAACTTTTCTATGAACATGAGTTGATTATATCTGCAGATCAATGATAGTCCAAAATAGCCTACTGTAATGTCTGCAATTATAGAAAATAAATAAATAAATACAACATATATAAACACATACAGACCCTTACAGTCTCAGATATGTTACCACTTACAGAAAAACTACACACAGCATAAATTTAGTCCTTATTTAGGTTCAAAACAACAAGAAATAAAGCCCACAGTCAGCAAATCTCTCATGATTAAATATGTCTTTAATATTCAGCAGCACGTGTAGCCTCTTGTTAAAAAGTAATTCTGTCATTCTGAGTTCATAATAGTCCAAAAGGTGATGATAATAGTTAAACATGGCAGTTTGTTCACGTTTGCTGAAAAAATAATGTGCTCCCTTTTTTTCCAGCTTCTCCTTTAGTTTTTTGGCACGTCACTCTTGCGTTTGTCAGTTTCTGACAGGAACAGGTTTCAAAAGCAAGTCATTAATCAAGCACATGCTATTATCATCAGCTTGAGAAGTTTGTTATTTCAAATATAGACGTACACGCGAGCGCAAGCAAGAAATCGAAACCGCTCGCGCTTTAGATTGGCTCGTAAAAAACTACGGGAGACAGGGTAAAATCTGCTCTTCTTTTTGGCTTTGTTTGAGCCCAGGTCGACCAGGGCTCGTTATTATATTCATCTTTCAATTCATCTTTATTTGTATAGTGCTTATACAATGTAGATTGTGTCAAAGCAGCTTCACATGGAAGTTTATAGTGAATTGAAACAGTGTCAGTTCACATTTCAGTGTTTAAGTTCAGTTCAGTTTAGCTCAGGTCAGTGTGGGTTAATAATCACTACTGAGAGTCCAAACACTGAAGAGCAATTCCATCGATGCGCAGCTCTACAGATCCCGAATATATATGTATATATAATTAAACTGTAATCTCTCTGCTGTGTAATAAAACATGGTGGCTTGTGTCAGCTCATGACGTATCTCTGTAAACCAATAATGTTCAACTGCGCATCTAGCTCCGCCTTTTGGTACCGTTTCTCGTGTTTGGTATCCTTTCGAAAGGGTGCCAAAAAAGGTGCACAGCATGGTTTGGTTCAGAACCATACCGTACCACTCAGTGGAAATGGGTCATTAGGATCAAAAGAGTTTCAAAGAGCTATAAAAGCATTATTTGTGGGGTATTTTGATCTGAAACATTACATACACAATTATTTTACATCTTGTATAAAGGGGCATAATAGGCCCCCTTTAAATTGTAATGCAAAAACAAAACAACTTTGATCTACTTTTTGATATAGAATATATTATTTTGTGAACCTACAGCTCGTTCACCTGTATTCCCTACCCAAAAATAAGTATTTTGTATGACTGTGAGTGTATTACAGTGTGTGGCGAGACAGCAGCACTTACTGGGTGGCAGCGGCTCATCAATGGTGGGATAGTGATGTGGATCGGGCCGCAGGGCGGGCAGCTGACTCACTGCAGGATGGTTACAAGGCAAAGGACATTCTCCTAAACACACCACAAACACAAGCCAGCACATTCTTCATAGATAGATTTCTATCACAAGTCAGTGTACCCCAAATTGATCATTTTCACCCAAAAATAAATATTTGCTGTTAATCACAGTCTATGGCATCTATGAGGTACAATAAAAAGAAAAGTTAGGACACCTTAATAAATTCCATATCATTTGTTTTCATATCAGTAAATTTTTTTTAAAAATAGCCTGATCTTTGCAGGTCCAATAAAATTTGGCAAATAGCATCTGTGCAATCTGCGTTTATGCACACCTATGTTTTTTTTTTTTTTCTATATACGCACAAATAGCATTATGATGAAGCAATTACCATGTGTCCATGCTTTTCATTGTCAACAAACGTCGATTCATTTGAGAGTTCTCACACATATATACATAATTATGCGAAAGGAAGCTTGTGATATGAATGCCACAAAGGGCTGTTTGATGAGATTGTAGATTAAAAATAATAATGTTTTAAGTAATGTAAACCTTTGTATACAGTTCGGATTTAATACCCTTTCAATATGTTGGTGGCTGTTTTTGCCCGATTGACTTCCATAAAAAAAATGTATGTGTAATTTTTACTGTTGACCATCAGTTGACAGCAGTAATCCTTTAGACAGGCCTGTGTAAAAAGTTTCTGGCTTTTATATAGAGTTTTATGGAGTAAAACATCAGATTATAGTGTGTGCATAAATACACTTACTCTGTTAACTATGAGAGCTGAGCTGCATATTTACTCAGACAAATCAAGGTAAGTATGCAAAGATCTCTCACATGCACACACTCACACTATACTCCATGTAGAAGGGAGAAACTAATAAAATTGTACCTCTTGCCAACAGGGAAAACCAGCAACAATAAAGAATGCATGAATATATGGTGTCATGACTTTGCAGTCAAAAAATGTCATTTTAATTGAAGTCAATGGGTCAAAAACAGCCATTAACAACATAACGAAGGGGTATTAAATTTGCCCAAAGTGTATTGTTAAATTTTTAAAAACGTTCAAAGCATTTTACCAAAATATGAGTCAAAATAAAGTTTGTCATCAAAAACCATTTAATTTGCTGAAACACAGAGAAAGATGTGGCTAAATTAGGACTTAAAATCACCTTTGAGTGGATGAAAACATCCCCAACGGCACACAAGGGGTAATTTGCTTGGACAGACATATTTCAGTTCATAAGACCTCTGGTATTGAGTTTGTTTTGCCTGTGTATGTTTTTTGTATTAATAAATCTACTAATGTTTAGTTAATAAATCATGAAGGACCATCTGCAAAAGCTTCTTTAACCTTTAAAGGTAAACATCTTAGATGGGTGTAATGATTCGCCACATTTGTGTTTCGGTTTAATACGACACAATAGTGTCACAGTTTGGTAACTTTTCCAAACAATAACAAGAAAAGAAATTCCTTGAGTTTTATAAATATTTAGTTCTATAAACTTTTTATTCATTAAAACTAGGATCAAACGCATTTTCTTTACTTTGAATAATAATGGAGATATACTTATCCTATCTTTTGGTGTTTCTTTTTTAGCAGCATATAAAATATAAACAGCAGATCATATATTCAGATATTAAGAATTTAATATTTTTTTCAATATATAGCACTATTCTTTTGTTATATGGAACTCAGTGTGCTTTTACTCAGTTTCCACATTTGTCCATGCCATCTGGGCTCTCTTGTTAGTTGCAGTGGCACTGAGAACATTAGTTTATTTCACACAATTATTTTATTATTTTTATTTTACAAATATTTATTTTCCAAATGACTGCAGTGAATAGTTCAGTTTGTAATGTGTACAGAAAGCCAATACAAATATGTGCATCATTACGCCCCATTTTGTAGGGGTGTAACAGTAAACTGGAGTAACAGTTCGGTAAGTACTGTACTTTAGTTTTGGGGGTCACAATTCGGTACGGTACAACTGGAATAAGCAACAAATCTCAAGAGCTTGCTTTTTCTGTTTATTTCGAACAGGCAGAAATGTTCTGTCGCAATCAGCTACGAGCTTCTTGTGATGAAAAAGTACAAAATAAACACAATAATTACAAAATAAAACTTTATAATTAGGAAACTAACTAGGAATTTATTATTCAAAAATTAAGCTCAGCCCTCTCATAAAACAACAGAAAAACAATAATTGAGTACTAAATTTGAGATTCAGTATGCTTCAAAACTGAAATCTCTTTTAATGAAACTGCAGCACTGCACACATCCATAACAGCAGGTGTAGGGGACAACAACTGTTATGTGTGTGTGTATCATACACGCAAGTCTTTTGCTTCACCATAGCTACATCCGAAATCACATACTTCCATACTATATAGTACGCTAAAAACAGTATGCGAGCCTAGTAGTATGTCAGAATTTATAGACGTATGCGAGAAGTACTCGGATAACCAACTACTTTTGGCGAGATTCTGAAGTGCGCATCCAATGCACACTATGCTATCCCATGATGCACCACAAGATAATTCATGAATGGGAGTGAAACGACGCAACTCACTCGGGTAGGTCATGTGATCAGGACAAAATGTCGAATGTAGTACGTTCCATTTCTACTGCTTACATTCATCCTGTAGAACATACTTTTCTAACGCTCGAGTAGTACATTTAAATTCAAATGCAGTACCTACGGAGTAGCAGGAGATTTCAGACGCAGCCCATGTTTTTAGAAGGCGTGTGAAGAAGATAAAACAATTTTAACTTTCACCCACAGTGGTGCTCATTTGTCATACATAGTGTCAGTTTCAGAGGAACGGACCAATCAGAAGAACTCGGAGGTGGGACTAGCGTTGCATGTTTCTGTTTACACAGTAGCAAAAACTATAGAGTACACAAGACATGTCACTCGTATATTTTTTAAAAAGGCAAAATGTAATGGTCAGTATGGAGAATAAAGCCCTGCCTACTAGTACAGGAGACAATCATCGATCACTATATGGCAAATAAAGCCTGCTTTCTAGTAAAGGAGCCAATCATCGAATGCTATATGGCGAATAAAGCCCGCCTTCTAGTACAGGAGCCAATCATC
>CAIGQZ010001336.1:1437788-1499649 GCA_903798205.1 Danio tinwini | reverse complement strand
TAATAATAATAATAATAATAATAATAATAATAATAATAATAATAATAGCAATAATACAAAACAAACAAACAAATAAATGAATAAACAAATGTATAATTGCTTGCTGCTTATAGGGCCAACCGGAGCACTGTGGATGCCTCTCTTACTCTCTTGAATAAAGTTCAACATCATTTAGATAGGCCAAATACTAATGTTAGAATACTTTCTATAGATTTTTTAGCTGCTTTTAATACTGTTCAACCTAACCTTCTTTTAGAACGTCTTCATAATTTAGGAGTAAGTAGTTGGTTGATTGTATTGATCAGAGAATTTTTAAAAAAACCAACCACAACGTGTCTGTGTTAACCATGTTATGTCTGACTGCTCTGTTTTAAATATAGGGGTACCTCAGGGATGTGTATTATCCCCTATTTTATTTTTTATATATATTAATGAACTGCAATGCAATAATGATGATAATCTCACACTCATAAAATATGCTGATGATCTGGCAATGGTTTCCTGTCGGGATGAAATGAATAGCTCCTTATATTTTAAATATTTTAATAGTATTATAGAATGGTTTGGCAAAAGTTCATTACATCTTAATATTGGGAAAACTAAAGAGCTCTGTCTGGGGAGACAAACAAGAACAGTAGATACTAGATTTTATAAATCAATCATTATAAATGGACAAATAGTAGAGCAGGTCTCAAATTTTAAGTATTTAGGCACAATTATTGACAATAAACTGAATTTTAATAGTAATGTAGAGGCTGTGTATAAGAAGGCAGCACCTCAGTCTCCTCCGCAAGTTGAGAAGTTTAAGTGTTAGTACACAGACTTTAAACATGGTGTATAGATCATTGATAGAGAGTGTTCTCACATATAATATTGTTTCATGGTTTGGTAACACAACACTTAAACAGAAGAAGAAATGATCGCAAATTACTAATCAGGCAAATAAGATAACTGGTCACAAACATCTTTCACTGCAGGCTCTATTTGACTCCTTTATGGAAAAAACAGCAGTTGGGATTTTTAAAGATAATACAAATCCCCTTCACTCAGCATTTGAATTGTTACCATCATGAAGCAGGTTTAGGAGTCCTAAAGCCTGAAGAGATGCATATAAAAAGTCATTTATCCCAATTGCAGCTGTTGTTTTAAATCGGATCACTGTTTGAAGGGGTGGTTGCCAAGAATGATTTGCAGTAGTTTGTATGGGGCTAATTTGGTTTTTAAAATTTTAACCTATGTTGTTGTCTTGATGGGTGTTGTTGTTGTGTGATTGTTGTATGTATGCAGTTGCTGTCTTGAATCCAGTGTCAAAGACAAATTTCCTTCTGTGCCAAACAGAACAGACAATAAAGTTTAAACTAAAGTTTGTGATAATAATAATAATAATAATAATAATAATAATAATAATAATAATACAAAATAAATAAATAAATGAATAAACAAATGAATACTACTAATAATAATACAAAAATAAATAATAATAATATTAATAATAATAAGCCGAATTATTATTATTATTAATACAAATACAAAATAAATAAATGAATAAAAACAATATTAATAATAATAGTAATAAAAATACAAATAACAATAATAATAGTAGTTATTGTTGTTGTAATAATAATTTATTTTACTAATAAATAATTTTAAATGAAATCCTTTTATTATTACTATTATTATTATTATTATTATTGTTATTAATACAAATACAAAATGAATGAATAAATGAATACTTAAATAAATGAAAATGACAGAAGAAGAAGAAGATAAATTTAAACAATTTTGAGTGGTTTCCTGTGTAAAATGGACGTATTAGAAAAATCATAATATTTTCTATTCAGAAGGTAAGAGTCATTTGTTTTACACCCCCACAAACATCTGTCCGTAACGGCCTTACATATTCAATCCACTTAAACCAAACGTTTTTCAATGCATTTATTCTGAAGACGAAAGGAAAAGAGAATAGATATTTTCCATAACATAAACATCCTTCACAACATCCTGCAATTCTTGCACTGTGTTGCGTTCGTAAGCGTTTCATCTTCGTGCTTGTTCCCATAGCAACCATACAAACATTTACAGCCACAAACAAACCTTAAGCAGCTCTAATAGCATCTTGTGTGTGGGAAATAATCTTACATAATAACAAGCGGCATCATTTAATAAGAGTGTTTTGTAAAAAAAAAAAAAAGAAAAAAAAGCACATACGTTCCACAAAGTAGGAGCTGGCCTCAATCTTCCAGACGATCTGCCCTTTGTGGGAGCCGTTCACACCTCGATTTTTGTAGTCCAGGAAATTCTCTGACAGAACCTCATCTTGGGGAAAGAGAAGAGAGAAAAACCTCGTTATCTGTACATCTTTATCATTCATCATAATTCAGCATTTAAACTGAGATTTCAAGTATTAAATTAATGCCACAACAGCCTTTAAAGGCCATCAGATGGCACATAAGATATATGCCAGACATATGAGATACACATTTGAAGTCAGAATTATAAGCCCTTCTGATTTATCAGCCCTCCTGAATTATTAGCCCTCCTGAATTATTAGGCCTCCTCTATTTTTTTCCACAATTTTCATTTGACGGAAAGTTTTTTTTCAACACTTTTCTAATCATAATAGTTTTAATAACTCATTTCTAATAACTGATTTCTTTTTAACTTTGCCATGATGACAGTAAATAATATTTGACTAGATAAATTTCAGGACACTAGTATTCAGCTTAAAGTGACATTTAAAAGCTTAATTAGGTTAATAGGGTATATGCAGAGCTAGTGTTTCTTCCCATACTGATAAACTTCTGGTGAACGGTTAATGTGACTTTTTTTCCATTTTATATGGCTTCTTTTACAGCATCGATGCTGTAATGTAATTAAAATACAATCCGTTAAATAGACTTTGGCATTAATTTAGTTGCTCAAGCATAAACGAGATGAAAAGCCGTTTACTCAGAATCGGCAGGCTAGCGCAGAAGCTCCATTGAATATACTGGGGCAAAATAAATGTTCATATTTTAAAGACATGATGGGGAAACATGTTATTTATTGCAGTGTTTCTTTATAATCTGAGATCCACTTTATATTGGATATCACTCAGCCAGTGGAGATCGCTGATTTTTAAAGAAAACAGACCTTAAATGCGCCGATTTTGCAATGGCATATAGTTCACCGGAAGCGCTTAACGCAGGTTACTGACAAATTAAAAGTCCTTTAGCATACTTTAGCATATACCCTATTAGGCAAGTTATGGTAATTAGGCAAATCTTTGTATAATGATGGTTTGTTTTGTAGACAAAAATATAATGCTTAAGGGAGTTAAAATATTGACTTTAAAATTGTTTTTAAAAAATTAAAAACTGCTTTCATTCTAGACAAAATAAAACAAATATGACTTTCTCCAGAAGAAAAAATATTATAGGAAATACTGTGAAGAACTCCTTGATGTGTTAAACATCTTTTGGGAAATATTTGAAAATATAGAGGGGGCTAATAATTCAAGAGGGCTAATAATTCTGACTTCAACTGTATGTATCGGTATATACGTTTTGTGGGCAAAAATTATTTCAATTTGGGATATGGTAACATGTACGTTTCCAGCAAACTTTCAGAAAAAGTGCTTATTGATATAAATCACTCTCTTTGGAGAAATGATTTCTGATCTTTTTCATTAGGAATGTCCCGATCAGGTTTTTTTGCCCTCGAGTCTGAGTCATTTGATTTTGAGTATCTACCGATACCTGATATCGATACTTCTATAGTACATTAAAAAATAATATTGCTGAAGTTTTTTCCTCGCCTCTGTCGCCACTGGCTTGCATGGTTCGGGATCTGTAGAGTTGTGCATCGATGGATTTGCTCTTCAGTGTTTGGACTCTCAGTAGTGTTTATTAAACCACACTGACCTGAACTTAAACACTGAACTGATGCTGTTTCAATTTACTAGAATCTTCTATGTGAAGCTGCTTTGACACGTTCTACATTGTAAAAGTGCTATAGAAATAAAGGTGAATTGAATTGAATTGAACATTTAAAAATAATAAAGAAGAGTAAAGAAACACATCCAGGATGTTCCTTATTTTTATTTTAATTCCCCTCATTTTAACATTCAACAACTCTGTTAACAAACCGAGCACTTCTATGAGGTAGCTTGAACAATCAAGTAATAAATAACATTAATTCTTCACTTTTGGACTAGTGAAAAAAAATGTAATATAAAAACAAACAGCACCTTAATTTAAAATACCCGGCAGACAATCTCAAGTTTACATATCTCACAATTTGCTACGGCAATGTTGTTGTCATCAACTTTACAATACATCCAGACCGCAGACATACTCGCGCTTTCCACTTCAAGCTGTTTCCGTATTCTACTTTGCTGGCATTTAACCAATAACATCTCTGCAACAAAATGATGTCATGCCACACACGTTGCTGTTTTAGTGTGAAGTCTAGAAAGAGGTCTAACTCTGTGCCACCACATAACTATAGATGTGTTAGAAAATAAGAGAATATTAAAGGTGTGAAACTACACTGGTCTCACGGTTCGGTTCGGTTATGATTATCATGCCATTGATTCGGTTCAATTCGATATCTCGGTGCATTGACAACTTTTTATTTTTCATACACAATTTTATATTTTACTTCACAGCATTACAGTTTTTGTATTAAAATGTACAGCTGAAGTCACAATTATTAGCCCTCCTTTGAATTTTTTTAAAATCTTTTAAATATTTCCCAAATGATGTTTAACAGAGTAAGGAAATTTTCACAGTATGTCTGATAATATTTTTCCTTGAAATTGTGCCTACATACACATTTAAAGTCTTATTTGTTTTATTTTGGCTGGAATAAAAGCGGCTTTTAATTTTTTTTAAACCATTTTAAGGTCAAAATTATTAGCCCCTTTAAGCTACTTTTTTTTCTGATAGTCTACAGAATAAACCATCATTATACAATAGCTTGCCTAATTACCCTAACCTGCCTAGTTAACGTAATTAACCTAGTTAAGCCTTTAAATGTCACTTTAAGCTGTATAGAAGTGTCTTGAAAAATATCTAGTCAAATATTATTTACTGTCATCATGTCAAAGATAAAATAAATCAGTTATTAGAGATGAGTTATTAAAACTATAATGCTTAGAAATGTGTTGAAAAAAAATCTCTCTGTTTAACAGATATTGGGGAAAAAATAAACAGGAGGGCTAATAATTCAGGGAGGCTAATAAGTCTTCAACTGTATTATTTAAAATACATTTTATATGTATTTGTAATACAGTACTGTCCTTTAATACAAGCAGTCAGATATATGAACTTTACCTTTAATTTTACCTGCTCAAAGAAAACTTTATTTTAAATGCCACAAACGAAACTCAAGTACATGCACAGAACAACATGAGCATTTATAGCAAATAAACAAATGTAAATATTCCACTTGCTTTTTGTGTGTTGTCAATCGAGTTGTTAAACTCCTATGATTGATCACACGCTTAACAGAAAGTGCTGCGATTGTAACAGCTTGTAACAGCCGAGAGGAAAGGAAACTTCACTCCAGCAGGTCAAAGGGGCCACCGAGAGAGAGAGAGAGAGATGGAGTTTACTTTCATTTTCTCCATGGGAGTGAATTGGGGCCTCTACTGTGTCAGTGAATGACTGTCCAGCAAACGCACGCAGTAAATTGTGCAGAGTTTTGCATTTTAATTACTCACAGTTAGGGCTGCATGACTAATCGAAAAAAGATCACAATCTCGATTCGACCCTACACACAATCTTAATTCAGCTTTTCTGCGATTTATGAACTATTCATATTCATTTATTTTCCTTCAGCTTAGTCCCTTATTTATCAGGGGTCACCACAGTGGAATGAACCACCAACTATTCTGGCATATTTTTTATGCAGTGGATGCCCTTCCAGCTGGGAAACACCCATACACACTCATTCACACAAACACACTACAGCCAATTTAGTTCATCTAATTCACCTATACTGCATGTCTTTGGATGGGGGAAAACCGGAGCACCCAAAGGAAACCCACGCCAACACAAGAAGACCCAGCTGGGACTCAAACCAGCGACCTTCTTGCTGTGAGGCGACAGTGCTAACCACTGAGCCACCGTTCCGCCCTCTAAAACATCCTTGCAGCATCCAACAACAAACAGAAATCTGCTCACCAATGAGGTACATGCCAATCCAGTCTCCGGCGTCCACCTCTTCCTTGATGTCCCAGCTGAGGGTGATGTCCTGCGTCTGGCCGATGGTGTAGCTGGAGGTGCTAACGGTGAGGGTGGAGCGGCAGTGGGACGTCAGCAGGTCAGTGTCGCTGGTGGAGCGCAGCACAGCCGCCGCCAGATCCTCCGCTACGCCGTTCTGGAAGTCCACATTGGGGAACTGCTCAGGGTTAAAACTGTGCCGGATCGGGTCCTTACATCGCCTCCTGCCCTGAGATGCACGAGATGGAGAGGCCATAGCTGCAAGCCCGAGAAACCTGCTCTGGTACAAGTTCTGTAGAGAGGACCAAAGGACCGAGTGAACACAATGCATTGTTATACAATACACACACACACACAAACACTCTTCTGGAGCATGTGGTGTGTGAGTTCAACTATGCAAGACATTGAAAGAACAATCATGTCCTGAAGGGCTCAGATTCTGAGATTTCTCATGGTCAGTTTAGAAAAAAAAACTAAACCGCTGGGATGAGGCAAGTCGGGACATGTTTGAGCGCCTGACCCACTAAATGTCCCCTACAGGAGAATCATAAAACCACTTTATAGTGCCAAACATCTTCGAAATCTGTAAAGATGATCAGGATTGACTGATTTTTTTTTCGAAACTAAAGAAAACACAATGCGTGCCACAAAGGAGTATAGTTTGTGTTCACTATTTCGGGATGTCAGTACAGTATATAAATGCAGTCTTAATCAGCAGGTCAAACATGTGCTTAAAGGGGTGGTCCAGAGTGTATTTTTAAGGCTTGGTTGTGTTCATAAGATGCAAAGCAATGTGTGCTTATGCTTCACTTGTAGAAAATCACGTTATTGTTTCATATATCTTACTTTAATTATATACTAGCGATGTGCGGATGAATACTAAAATATCGATATCTCCGATGCCAGTTTGGATGTTCTAGAATCGATTATCTTATCAAAATATCAATGTTTCAGTAATTTGGAGCAAATATGTAGTTTATTGGAAATAGAAATACAGCAGAAAGTAACCACATTTACCCTAGTTTATTTGAATAATGCCAACTTAGTCTGAACTAGTTGTTCTTCCGCCTGCCAAGGGCGAGACAGACATCGCTTTCAGAGTCCTTAGGTGCAGCAGGCAAGCACTATCTAGGTACAGAGAGAGAAAATGTGGCGATGTGGCTGTATTTTGGGAACTTGTTTTTTGTGACAATGATAACAAAACGGCAGTTCCCTGAATTCTTTTTTTTTTTTCTTTGTCAAAACAGTTCAGAACAAAACAAACAAAACAACTATAAAAAAATAAATAAATACAACATTTTAAAAGAACATGGAAAGATATACAATACAAGTGTCAAAGGTCACCGTATACAATCTTATTTACATTCGTATTTATTGTTGCTATACTGTTGCTATATCAAATTTTGTTAGGGGGTTACATATTACAGATCAACATGGTTCAAATATACAGTATATACCACCAGTCAAGCATTATGCCTCCACAAGCACGCGCTATGCCTCTGCTGTGTAAATAGTGCCAGTCAGAGTAGCTGTTAGCCATATCAGTTTGAGCCTGAATCAGACAGAAAATGAAAAGGATTTTGCATGCCTACCCTCTAAAATAACATCTGACAAAAGTCTGTAACAAGTGAAAATAGGGTGTGGCTCCTTTAAGAGAGAATCGCCTTTTTATGTATGTGTGTGTGTGCGCCTGTGTGCGTATGTGTGTGAACAGTCTGCAGACGCATGTAACACGTAACACAGCATGTGTGCAGGAGCGTTGTTTATTTTTATTTGTCTCTGATGCTCAAATTGTTATTTTTCTGTAATATACAGCTGACATGAGAATAAAGCTTAAGATGTGGAATGCAACCCATGTGAGCTTTGATTGATTTCTCTGCTGTAGCACGAGTAAAGCCTGGTTTATACTTCAGCGTCAAGTGATCGGCGTGACCCACGGCGCAAGCCTTGCGCGTAGACATGCATTAATACTTCTGCGCGCCGTTTCTGTTGCTCTGCAATAACACTTCTGAAACGCTAGCTGGCAGAAGGTGTTTATGTTTCTCTGAGTCTAGTTTCTTCGCTGGTGTTTTTTTTTTTTTTCAGAAAGCTTCCTTAATGTGCAAGTGGCTCAAATTTGCTCATTTTGAGGCGGGAACCGGCGGACATGCAACAACTTTAATCATGAGGTAAACACAAAACAACAGTGTCCATCCGGAGCTCCTTCATGGGACTCTATCTCCTCCACCACACTCGTCAGCGCTACCAAGCCGACCAATGACAGAGCTTGCGCTACGCGTACGTGGTACATTTTTTTAAAGGTGCGCGTCAACGTTGCCGACAGCCACGGCGAGGGCTATGCGTCCGTGCATAGGCTGCGCCGTAGCATACGCATGCGCTTAACACAGAAGTATAAATCAGCCTTTAGGTGAGCTATCCTGTATTTTTTTTACCTAACTCAATGTGTTACATGTCTTTCACATATATTCAGGTTATAAGTATGTGTAAGTAATATGAAACATTCACATATCTTTTGCAAGTTCATTAATTGAGATGTAGAATGCCGGGAAAGTGGCTGCATAGAGAGACACCGCAGCGCTGCTGAAGATTGTGGCTGTTTACAGCGTTTTGACTGATAAATATGAATTTGTAGCTAAACTGTTAACAGTACCCAACAGTATTTCCCGTTGTTTACATTCTTGTTTATGTCCTTGCTACAACATACTGTTAACGCTAGACTCTGTGCATGTCGTTGATCAATTTTAACAAATAAAAATACTTACAGGTTGTGGCTCACAATCCACAGCTTTGTCTATTATAGTTGTAGCTGCTCCTTCTTAGAGGAGTTTTAACTGAATCCAGCACTGAACTGAGAGAGATTCTGGAAGTTCTCCTTTGTCAAATGCTAGAGCTATTTCTTTTTTTATAATTCTCTAGAACATAATTAAATTAAACTGTAAGCACTTCTCTCTTTGTGTCATGTCCTTTGGAAGCCCAAATACAGAAACAGAACAAGCTCTGCAGCCTTTGAACGGCATTTTAGCTTTCTCTGCTATAACATTACAGCGCCTCTTGCCACGCCCCTTCTTTGCGCAGGGTATGTGCACATGGTGAATGTGCGTAACCTGAACCTTTTTTGTAGTCCCCAAACTTTGTTTGCTGTAGGCTTTGCTAAGCTAACTCTGTAAAAGCCAATGTCTCCTTTTGCATTGAACTTTGAGTGCCAACATTCAGAGATGTTGTTTATGTTCATACAGCTACATTACACTCAACTAAAGTTTAACATAAGATATTGTAGTGGACCACCCCTTTAAGGTTTGTACAGTGTTTTTACACAGCTGCTGTTTTTACTACTGTGAATTTTATGAATTTTTTTTTACACGGCAGCATAAACTACTATGACACTGATGACCTCAGGTGCTAATTATGTGCATTTTTCAGCATTTAATGTTATCAGTATAAGTTTGACTACCAAATTACGTGACATTTATTGCCATACTGAAAGTATATCAGATGTACCTTTACTACTAGCAAACATACAGTTTAAACATTATTGTCAAAACATTGACGTTTTTGCAAACCAAAACTCTGCGTCTACTTTTTTAATAATGTTAATGAGGTTTAATATGTATTAATTAGATTATAAACCTGTCAATTTTGGGGGGGTGTACAGTATTTAATTGTTTTAGTTGTGTCACATTTGGTGCAAAGACAGCAAAATTGCTCATCCCTGGAATCGTATTGTGTGGCGTGTTAAGACACAATGTCAAGCTAACAATCAAAAAGATGCAAATACTGACCCTGAATGCCACCAATAAACAAAACAGCACATAAAAAAAGTGAAGGAGTATTCAACAAAAACTACTGCACATTTCATCACATCAACTCAATCCATGAGTATTTAATTCAGTGAGTGATGTGTGCTGTTTATATCTAATCAAACAAACATGAATGCAATGAAATGTCAAAACTCTATTCCTCTAATTTGCGTTATTACTCATGATTTAGATTTTAAAAACTGGCTGAAATCACACTGAAAACATAAGGCCGTGTTTTGTCTATGCAAATGATTTACACACAATAGTTTCCATCCGTCTCGGTTCACTCGCTAAAATAGGTTTTCTAAATACTGCATTTCCTGCATGTTTCAGCTCTGAGAAGCAAGAGGCAGTGGAGCAGCACACAGCAGATGTGACGGTGGACACACACACACACACACACACACACACACACACACACACACACATAGACATGTGTAACATAGACCACAAAGAACAGAGGCATACGCTTCTCTGTGGCAAGCCAAAATCTGGGTAAAAACACAAACTGGTTTACTTGTGGTTTTCTGTGCTGTAGCAATGGGTTAGAGCAGATGACGAGTCATTTAACAACTACCTAGTGAACCGATGAGGTCTACCAGAGATTTTATCTAGAGTTTGTATTTTAAAATAGATGTATTTGACTTCTCTGTAATGTTTTAGCGAGATAACGGAAATGAGTAAGACTGTCCAGACATGCTAAACTGCTTTATTATTAAAGTCAATATTTCTACCACTGTAAATGTCAAGTGAACTATCGACATACAGATGAGGTCAGAATTATTAGTCCTCCTATATAATATATGTTTAAAACCTATATATGAGCCTGCCTTTGATACAGAATGTGTGTTGTTGAGTAGATACTGTATAACGAAGAACTTGATAATAATAACTGCAATATAATACACGATGCATCAGGTTTCTTGTGTCTTTTAATGACTTTCAGAAAAACAAAGCAATTCCTTTGTCAACAGAATGCATGTGAAACATATTGAACAATATGTGTGGAATAAAATAATTCAGGAAACCAAATTACAGTGTCATGTTTTTATGAAAGGTGCAGATCTTGAGAGAAAAGTGGAAGCATAACCATTCATTCATTCATTTTCGGCTTAGACTCTTTCTTCATCAGGAGTCGCCACAGCGGAATGAATCAACAACTTATACAGCATACATTTTATACAGCGGATGCCCTTGCAGCTGCAACCCAGTACTGGGAAACACCCATTCACACACACATTACGGCCAATTTAGTTTATTCAATTCACTGTGGGGGAAACCCGGAGGAAACCCACACCAACATGGGGAGAACATGCAAACTACATGCAGAAATGACAATGACACAGACTGCACTCGAACCAGCGACCTTCTTGCTGTGAGGCAACAGTGCTAACCACTAAGCCACCGTGCCACCGCGAAATACAACCAGCATAAATGATATAAATGTTCAGTTAGCAAATTTAGAGTTATTACGAAAAACACAAGGCTGACACTTCAATTCATTCTCCTCATCCCAGTTTGCATGAAGACTGCAGTACAATAAAATGCACTTTTAATATGAAGTAAAAGAGCTACTGTAGAAGAAAAAATACAGGATTAAAAAATGTTTACATACTGTACAGAATACCAAGCAAATGCAGTTTCACACACAACCATCCGCTGTGTCTGCTCAGGCAATCTGCAGGACAGGTAATGCTGAAAATTTAGGAAATTCTGATCCTCATTGGCTGTTGTCATTTTCCTCTTTTTTCTCCAAGCATTAGTGTTTATTTTCCAATTTGGATAAACTGCCTATGCATGCACCACACAAATGCTTGGCATATCATATCAATTTAAAGGTGCCGTATGTAAGTTTGACACCCAGTGGTTGAACTAGGTATTGCATGCCTGGTTCAAAAAACACATAAGCGCAGGTTGCCAGATTGACGACATCAACAGAAGATTGGCTGAATTACTGAGACTGATTTAAGGCTGATTTAAGTCATGTTCTAAATATAAGCAACAGCATGCGATATAAGGAATATTTTCCATATTTAAAGAAGTTTTCGTTCTAAACAACACTTAATGAAATTATGTATTTAAATTAAAATACTTTAGATTGAAATAGATAAATTTTTTCTTGCAGCTGAACAGGATAAAATGACAATGTTGGTAAACCTCATGTGCTTTATTCAGTATTAAATGCTAATAAGGTGAGTTTGAATGCCATTTTACATGATATTTAGATAGTTGGGATAGTTCACCTCAGATCTTAAAAAAAAAAACTGTTTGAAATTGAACTTAAGAACTAAACACGTGATTCAGCATCTACATTTACTAATGTTAAAGAGGGTTAATGTGTATTAAATAGATTCTAAACCTTACCATTTTGTTGGAGTGCAGTGAGTGAAAATGTTGTGCTTCTGAAAGGCTGTATTTAAATGTCTATCATGTTTTGTCTGGTGCAAACAGCCAAACTGCTTCTTACTGCCTATCCCGTCACGTAGCGTGTTGTTAGGACACGCGGTTACAATGTTACCTGCTCATCTAATGTTTACACTAGTATTATTTATATTATTTGCTAATTAATAACCTCATGTGAGACTCTGAATCTGCGTTGTGTCTGTGTCCAATACTTTACAGAGGCTGGAGAAACTAAAAGTGGTGGTGGTGGTGGTGGTGGTGGGGGGGTGTATCTGTGTAGGTATCATTCAGAGACTTGACAAGGGCTGGAAAAAAAATAAAAGTGGGGTGGGTGGGGGATGAGTGGAGCGACCGGAAGGGGTGCCTGTTCTGTCGGCAATCCGGGGGTGTTACAGATAGTACCAATTAACTGAGGACCGGGAGAAGGGGTTGAAATTACGGGAGTTTTCCAGAGGAAATGACAAACCGGGAAGTGAGTCTGAAATACGGGAGACTACCGGGAAAAAGGGAGTGTTGGCAGGTATGGTCACATTTCAGTCATAGACATTGAGTCAATAGTCATTGAGAGCGTTTCTGATCGAATGAATGGAATATGCAGTTTTCCACCGAGGCAACCCAGGATGCTGAAATATAATTGGCTAAAGTGGCAGTGGGTGGGTTAAATGACATAAACAAAGACAGTGTTCCGGCACGTAATGCACATTTTCAAAGCAGAATATCTGACTTCAGCACTGTTTTTCAGATAAACAAGAATGTTCACTTAGCATGTTTCTGAAATATCTGCAAACATATTTTTGGTATTTTTATGCTTTAGAAGAGTCAAAAACAAAACAAAACAAAACGAGAAGAGCACCTTTAAATAAAAAAACATGAATGTTGCTTATACTATAAATCGCAATAACAATTATAGTATAACGTTTTTCCGATATATTGTGCAGCTCTAATCGGCATCTCAATTTGCACTCCAGCTATTTTCTGTCAATAAAATGGAGCGAAGAAATAGACAAAAGTTCCCTATTGTGCACTCTCATTAACCTTTATGAACATCATGTGTGTCCGCACTGCAGGACGTCGAGTGATAATGAGATTGCTGTACTGAGATCAGCCGGTGACCTCCAACATGTGACCTGCCAGTCAATTTATGCACCTTTTTACATACATGCATTTGTAGTCAACATAGAGCAACATTATGGATTGAAAAGTGAGCATAAAAATAGAAGTTGTGATTTGTACTGTATTATCTGAGTGAAACATCTTCTTGAAAGCATGTACTGTATGGCGGGGCTTGATTTTTCTCCACTGGGTATTGGTTTGCTGTGGTTTGCTTTTAGTGGATCTTATTTGATTGATAGATTGACCCACCCTCACACCAGTAAACATGTCCTTCCTGGGATGATGTCACTGAAGAGTTATTTGGATTGTCAGATTATCAGGAGAAAATTAAATTGATGGTGACAGTATCCCATAAAAAAAATAAGAATTGTTTTGTGGTCAATTGCATAAGGCTATTGGTCAAGTTTCAAAAAGATGTAAAATAGTATAATACTGTATTGTTATTGTAATGTTATTGTTTAAAAGTTGTAAAATAGTATAATATTATATTGTTGTTGTTATATTATTTGTTTAAAAGCTGTAAAATAGTATAATATTGTAAAATATTTTTGTAGTTTAAACTAATCCAATCCTGCTTCATTCCATTCTAAAATGAACTGTATTTAAAAAGCTATTATGCTGATTTGCTGTTTAAGAAGCATTTTTTTCCCTGTTTATTTTACATAAATAATGTAAAATAAACTGATAAAATAATGTAAAATAAACTGTTCCTGATAAAATAGTGCTTATTAAGATGTTGAAAGAAATATCATTATTGCAACACTTATCAACAATATCACGTATTTTCCCGGTATCATGCAACCCTAAAATACAGTACTTTTTATATTATTTCCAACACGATCTCACTGCAATTCGTAACTTTTTGATTAAGTGGCTAATTTATATGAATTCATACAATATAATTTGCAATTTAGTACGATTTTCTCATCTCTCAATGACAAATGGGTTTAGGGGTAGAGTTGGGTGCCACACCTCCTTTTTAAAATCGTAAATATTTTAAACGACTGAACCCACACGCATTCGTACGAATTAGCCACTAAACTGACAAAACGTTAAATAGTTACATTTCCTCGTGTTATCAGGCTGGTTTATATCACTCAATTCCATTGACGTGCTTAGGTTGTTTATTTAAATCTGACTTAAAAAAATATCTATTACCTGTTTTTGTAGTATGATCGTTATGTAAATAAATTATTTTTCAAAATTGCTGATAAAATAGTTACTTATAAAGTAAATAAAAGAAAAGAAATATCGTTATCGCATATTGAACATTTTCCCAGTGTCACTTTTTTCAGTTTCTTTGCTTCATTTTATTGACAGAAAATAGCTGGAGTGCAAATTGAGAACGAAAAAATATATATTAAAAAAATCGTTTATAAAAATCATTTTAAAAAAAATTATCCATTTTTTTTATTAGCTCTGAAAAATATCTGTTCTCGGTTTATTTTAGTGTGATCCTTACGTAAATAAATTATATTTTTAAACCTCTGACAAAATGGTTAGTTTTAATGTAAGAAATATTGTTATCGCATATTGCATTTTCCAGCATCCCTTATTTATTGACAGAAAATAGCTGAAGGGCAAATTGAGATGCACAATATAACAAAAATTATCGTTCTCGCCAAATAGTATAAGTAATATCCTTTTTTTTTATTAGCTCGGAAAAATATCTATTACCTGTTTATTTTAGTCTGATTGTGACATATATAAACATTTTTTTTAACTGCTGATAAAATAGTCACTTATAACGTATGAAGTATCGTTATCACATATCATATGTTTTCCCAGTATCACTTTTTTCAGTTTCTTTGCTCCGTTTTATTGACAGAAATTAGGCAGAGTGCAAATTGAGATGTCGATTGAGCTGTTGTGACGTGTTGAAACAAACTGAATCTTCCACTAGGCACGTTTGTGTTTACTAGATGAAAGCAAGCTTTAACAATGCACCTTGCAATCACACTGACACAGATAAATTAATTATAATCATTAAGGCCCCAAGGGCAGACTCTATTAAATACCAGTGTATGTGTGTGTGTGTCACACAGGATGAGATGCATTAGCTCCAGCAGCGTCAGGCTCGCCGTGCCAAAATGAAACCCGAGAATCTTAATGTACTTACATAACGGAGCACGGACGGAGGCCTACGGGAGTGGGATTTTTCTCCCCAGAATACAGAGATCAAGCCACAATTCTGTTAGCAAGAGGATCTGAAGTATGTAATCTCTTCTGTGACGTAGAAGAGACTCAAAACACGGCAGGAACATCTTGCAGTTTGATATTTGCTTTTAACGTCACACTATTATGCTCCTATTTTTGCACCTCATCATTTGTTTACTGTAAGCAAATTGACTTTGTTTTCTATGAATGTTATTGGCTTCGTCACAGATTGCTTATGTAAGTTGCTTGGGATGAAATCATCTGCAGAATGCATGAATGCAAGTTGTGCAATTACATGCATTATGGATGAGGGAAATGCCTGGATGACCGATTACGTTCAGAGTGTAACGGTTGTTTGTCAAAACCATAACATAACACTTTTTGTGTTTCTCTTTTGTACTATTAAATTCCTGATTATTATTAACCTGCCACTTATCTTTCAAAATGAGCTACTGCTTACTTTTTATATTTTTATATAACATTTATACCTACTATATATCTATTAAAAAAATAAAAATAATTAAATACATAAATAAAATGAAATAATAAATTAAAATTAAATTAAAATAAAAAAATATAATAAATAAATAAAAATAAACAAGGATACATATTGGTACCTAAAAAGTTCAAAAGTGTTCCTCTTAAAATTTGTAGGTACTAATATATACTTCTGAGGTACCAATATAGACCCTTCAAATACAAATGTGTACCTTTTGAAAAGGTACTACCCCAGTGACAGCTCTCGTACCTTTATTTCTGAGAGTGTAGTGTATGTGTGTGAATGAGAGTGCATGTGTGTTTCCCAGTGATGGGGTGCAGCTGGAAGGGCATCCGCTGTGAGTTGGCGGTTCATTCCGCTGTGGCGACCCCTAATTAATAAAGGGACTAAGCCATAAAGAAAATTAATGAATCAATGAAAATAAAATAAATATAAAACAAATAAATAAAATGACATAAAAATGTATAAACAAAATCAAAATAAAATTTTTAATAAAATGAAATAAAATTAATAAAAATAAAAATAATTTAATAAAATGAAACAAAATAAAAAATTATTAAAATAAATAAATAAATAAAATGAAATAAAAATAAATACAATAAAATAAATAAATAAAATAATAATATCAGTAATAATAATAATAATACTATTAAATAAAATGAAATAAAATAAAATAATATAAAAATATATGAAATTATAAATTAAATATGAAATAATGACACCAAGACTGCAATATGAACTAAATTATGTCAGAAAATAGTCACTTTCCTATATATTGCCATAAAGCGCTGTATACATTCAAAATAAAAGGAACTTTTAAAGCAAATATCAAGTTAACAAAATATGAAAATACAACACTGTCATATTTATTTCTGGGATTATTGCAGGACACCAGTAAATGTATTTTAGTGTTCACAACATTTATTTGTAGACAAATACAAGGTCTGTACTTTCTTATTTTATGGGTGAGAAAATTTTGGTAAATATTAAACTATTGTTGGAAATAAATAATATAATAATTGTTTTAATTTTTTCTATACATTAATATATTGGTGACACGGTGGCGCAGTGGGTAGCATGATCGCCTCACAGCAAGAAGGTCGCTGGTTCAAACTTCGGCTGGGTCAGTTGGCATTTCTGTGTGGAGTTTGCATGTTCTCCCCGTGTTGTCGTGGGTTTCCTCCGGATGCTCTGGTTTTCCCCACAGTCCAAAGACATGCGCTATAGGGGAATTGAATAAACTAAATTGGCCGTAGTGTATGTGTGTGAATGAGTGTGTTTAGGTGTTTTCCAGTGCTGGGTTGTGTCTGGAAGGGCATCCACTGTATAAAGCATATCAGGTGACCCCTGATAAATAAAGAGACTAAGCCGAAAGAAAATGAATGAATGAATATAATGAAAACTCAGTACGATAAAATTATACAATGCAAAAATCAGATACGGGAACTCATTTACAGTAAACATTATATAGAAAAGAGTAAGAATTCATTCACTTTACTCAAAAACTCAAGTAGGGCTGAACAAGATATTGTTTGAGCATTGATATCGCAATGTGTGTAAGCACAATAGTCACATTGCAGGATTATATGATTTATTAAAGGTTAAAAATAAAGATATTATTACACATTATTTGTTTTTAATTATATAGAATGATGACCATGTTATTTTACATTTGATTGTTCAATTTCTGTACTTGAATACTATTAGACTCCCCAGAAAACCATAAATACATTTTTCTTGTAATTTATTATAAATGATGCAGATGCAGAGCATAGAAAAAGGCTTGATCATCCCAGTCGATCTAAATTAGGAAAATCTTTCCAAATAGAGCTATTCAGATCATCTGGTGAAATATATTCATCTCGCAATATATATTGTGGCAAAACAAAATATCCCACCATCAGAGTTTCCTAATATCGTGCAGCCCTACTCTCAAGTGAAGGTCATTCAGCAAAAATCACTTGAGCATGTAAAGAAACACAAGGCCTTTCCCACCCCCATCTGAAGCTTTTCCCTTTCTGGAAGCTGATTTTAGTGTGGATCAATAGCTGCAGGTCTCGAGTGAATCAATACTAATCTACCTCATCTTTGCCTAAATGATTTCAGCTCTTAATGACCCCTGAGTAATGAACACATATCCCCAATTAAACACAGGCTTATCATCCAGGCCAGACTTCAGCTTCTAGCAGCTTTATTATGTTGTTTGTGTGTTTATGTGTGTTCGATGTGTTTTTGTCTGATGTGATTTACTTGAATACTGTTTAAAATAAGAAATGACCTTTTTTGGCTGTGTAAAAAATGCTGGGTTTGTTGTTTTGGGACAACATGAAGGAATTAAGCTTTACACCGTGTCCTAATAATACATAAGACAATTAGATTCCATCAATGTGCAATTTGGCACCAGATATTCATTCATTTTCGTTCGGCTTAGTCCCTTTATTCATCAGGGGTCGCCACTGCGGAATGAACCGCCAACTTATCCAGCATATGCCTTACACAGCGGATGTTTTTCCAGCTGCAACCCAGTACAGGGAAACACCCATACACACTCATTCTCTTACACACACACACATACACTACGGCCGATTTAGCTTATTCAATTCACCTATAGCGCGTGTCTTAAGACTGTAGGGGAAACCGGAGCACCTTGAGGAATCACACGCCAGCACAGGAGGAACATGCAAACTCCACACAGAAATGCCAACTGGCCCAGCTAGGATTTGAACCAGCGACCTTGTTGCTGTCTCGCTATTGTCGTTTTTTGAGTGTGTAACAAGCATATTTTTTGATACCTATTATCATAAAACCGCATATAGTTACATAATTCAAATGGATTAGTGATCTGTGGCTGTCACGAGTTCATCTACAGTTCATTTGCATATGTTAAGGGTGGTCTTGGGTATGATGGTGTAGGTGTAGCTTATGCATAGTTTGCAAGTTTAAGGGGATATTTCAACTAAAAATTATATAATTTTGTACTTCACTCACCCTCAAGCCTCCTGTGATTTTTTTTTCTATTTCAAATATTTCCCAAATGATGCTTATCGCCTGTCGCCTCAAAGCAAGAAGGTCGCTGGTTCGAGCCTCGGCTGGGTCAGTTGGCATTTCTGTGTGGAGTTTGCATGTTCTTCCCGTGTTGGCGTGGGTTTCCTCTGAGTGCTCTGGTTTTCCCCACAGTCCAAAGACATGTGGTATAGGTCAATTGTGTAAACTAAAATTGTCAGTCGTGTATGAGCGTGAATGAATGTGTATGGATGTTTTCCAGTGATGGGTTGCAGCTGGAAGGGCATCAGCTGCGTAAAACATATGCTGGATAAGTTGGCGGTTCATTCCGGTGTGGTGACCCCTGGTTAATAAAGAGACTCAGCTGAAAGAAAATGACTAAATGAATAAATGTTTAGCAGAGAAAGGGATTTTTCACAGTATTTCCTATAATATTTTTTCTTCTGGAGAAATTCTTATTTGTTAAATTTTGGCTAGAATAAAAGCAGTTTTTCATTTTTTACAAAAAACATTTTAAGGTCAATATTACTACCCCCCTTAAGCAATATATATATGTTTTTTTCCGATTGTCCACAGAACAAACCATTAGGTTTAGAAACATGTTGAAAAAATCTTCTTTACATTATTATCCAAAATATATATGGGGGGACTAATAATTCTGACTGTAGGTAACTTTTTCTTTATTAGAAAAAAAAAGTATATTTTTATCTGAAACCATTGGTGGATCAAAAAATGCAGGTCAATAGCTACAAGCACTATGAGTGTCAAGAACGCATATAAAGTCAAAACAGAATAAATATCCATGGCTCATGATGATGTATTGAGGTCTTATTAAGAGAAATGATATTGAGGCAAAGAAAAATTCAGACTTTCTCCTTAATATAATTACAGAGAAGTTGGCTAATTCTACATAATGAAATCCTATTATCAGCCAATGAGCATCAAAGTACAAATTTGTTCACAGTTAAATAAATAGTGCTAATAAGTCATACTTGTATGCGACTTCAGACCGAATATTCAAAGTACCATAGTAAACAATACAGGGAGCATGTCACAAGTTGTCATTGAACGAATGTGCGACTATAAAACCAACTTTAATTAAAATGAGCACAAATAACGCTAAGGACTGTTTGAAGACACAATACATGCTGGAAATAATGTTCAATATGTAGTATCACTTCATAAAAGCTTAATATTTCGTCATGTGCCATGGGTTTTCATTTTGTTTTGCCTGTATTCATTTTGTAATTAGTTTTATTTTACTCTTAGCCATTTACTTGCATTTTATGAATCGCCAAGAATGAGGATTTCAGCTAAAAACCTAGTAAATGTTCTAGTAAAAAAGGCACCTACTATCTAATATGTTGTTTACAAATGTATTTTTTGGGTGACCTATCTATTTAAGGTGGCGTTTGAGTCATTTGTGAATTACTTAATAACAGAAACCCTCAATGACACCTTACATTTCATTTAATTAAAAACAAGGTGATAATACAGTAGTCTGATTGAATTAATATGATGTAGACCATTTCCCCCCCAAATATTGAGGTAAAGTTGGTTTTATATTTGCACATTCTCCTTAATAATCATTTTAGAAAAGTTTTATTTGCATTTCTAAATAGTAAACTTATATTAGCAGCCAATGACTATCAAAGGACACTGTTCAGTCAAATAAATAGTGCTAATGTTGTTTCAAGAGTTCCCACTTAGATATGCTTAGCATTTAAGCAGGTTTGGCATGCTGTCCCGGGAGAGAACCCTGAGCTCGGAGATATTTGAGCTCAAGGCTCCCGCCCGGTCAATAAGCATATCAGGGGATCCGAGATCAGGTAGGTCTCGAGAGCTCCCCTTAGAAAAAGAGAGGAAAAGGAGGAGATGGGGTGGAAGGGGGGATTCTTCCTAAACGAAGATAGAGCAGTAGGGAGAAAATGATCCATACATAGTAAGCTTGGATCGTTCTGATTGGATTATTACTGATTACAGATGAGAAGCCAGACGTGCTCAATCATATCACGTGCTCCTCTCGAAATTAGTTTGAGAAACTTCACTTAAGTCACACTTACATGCGATTTCAGACAGAATACTCAAAGTACCATGGTAAACATTACAGGGAGCATGTCACAAGTAGTCAAAGTACGAATGTACGAATATAAAACCAACTTTACCTCAATTAAAATGGGCAAAAATGACACTCAGGACTGTTTAAAGACATAATACATGCTGGAAATAATGTTCAGTATCTAATATCACTTCGTAAAACATTAATATTTCGTCATGTGCCATGGGTTTTCATTTTATTTGGCCGTATTTATTTTGTACTTGTTTTACTCTTAGCCATTTACTTACATTTTATGAATTGCCAAGAATGAGGATTTCAGCTAAAAAATCTAGTAAATGCTCTAGTAAAAAGGGCACCTACTATCTAATATGTTGTTTACAAATGTAGTTTTTGGGAGAGCTATCCATTTAAGGTGGCGTTTGAGTCATTTGTGAATTACTCAATGACAAAAACACTCAATGAGACCTTACATTTCATGTAAATAAAAACAAGGTGATAACACTATGATTGATATATGACTAATATGATGTAGACCAGTTTTGTCCCCAAATATTAAATGAGGTAAAGTTGGTTTTATATTTGCACATTCAGACTTTTTCCTTAATAAAAATAATATGTCAGAAAAATATTATTCACAAATTCGAAATAGTGAAATCATATAAGCAACTATTAACTATGAAAGTACAATATTGTTTGTTCAAATAAACAGTGAAAATGTTGTTAAAGTCATGCAATTTCAGACTAAATATTCAAATTGCTGTGGTAAACAATATAGGAACCATTTAAAATGAACAAATGTGTTAATATAAAACCAACTTCACCTCAATAAAGTATTAGTATCCCTGCAAAAGCTGCTTATTTACAATCTTTAAAGGTAAAACATATATTGATATGGAAAAAAATATATATAGAGAGAGAGAGAGAGAGCTGTATATACTGCAGATATGCTTGTGTATGATGCCTACATAGGTTTAGATGTTGTGCTAGTACATTGATTTGTGTTTTAGTCGTGAGCTTAGGGTTCAGGAATGAGGATGAGTGTGCTCATCTGGGCCAAATACACACGCACGTGCACGCAAACGCGAGCGCGCACCACACAAAGACGCGCGAGGCCGCGACTTATGATCAACATAACTGAATAAGTAGACGCCAAATGAACTCAAGCAGCTCTTTAAAACAGCCTTTACTCGCAGGACGCTACACTGCTGAAGCACAGAGACTGCTGCCGTGCACTGCCTCTCGCTACACACACAGCATCACACGCCTGGCTAGCGGAACATTTGTGAAAAACACACACATAAACAAACACACACGCACTCACCTGGGTCAGTATCACCTGGCGGTGAATCATCACCTCCTCGTTCATAAGGCCATTTTCCGTCCCATATTTACCACACAACAGCCGCCCTTTCCTCTCATATGCCCTGTTTGCTATGCTACTGCAGGAGATGCTACATCCTCTTTCCTGGGTACCAGGAGGCTGTAACCAATGGAAACGCTCCGTCAGATTGATTTCTGATCTCCCCCCTTTGGTTATGACCGCGGTTACGTCATTCACCCCACCCGTGCACGCACAACGCGTTCCGCATGGGGTGTCTCGACGCTGATTGGATGTCTAAATAGCAACTTGACGTTGGTTGGTTTTCCCTGTGGATACTTGATGTGATTGGATGAAAGGATGGATGAGCTTGGATGTGATTGGATGAATGGATGATCAGTCATATTTGTGATTGGATGAGCTCACAGGACGTTGTCAAGTGCTTCTGGGAAACTGTGTTTTGACGGCAGAAATGTAAATAAAGCTCTAAAATGATGGCAAAATGACCCAATTTGTCATGTAGCCCTGACTGAGAGTGATGAAGTGGTGTACTCTAGATTATATTTTCAGTTATGGAACATATTTATGCATACTTTTGCAGCTTATTATTTATATTTAGTCCGAATCATACTTTCAAAATCATTTTTAACTTTTTTAAATATGTCTTAAATATTCAATTAGCAAATACACTCACCGCCACTTTATTAGGTACACCTTTCCAACTGTGCATTAACGCAAATTTCAAATCATGGCAGCAACTCAATGCATTTAGTCAAGACGGACTGCTGCAGTTCAAACCAAGCATCAGAATGAGAAAGAAAGGTGATTTAAGTGATTTTGAACGAGGCATGGTTGTTGATGCCAGACAGGCTGGTCTGAGTATTTCAGAAACTGCTTAACTACTGGGATTTTCAGGCACAACCATCTCTAGGGTTTACAGAGAATGGTCTGAAAAAGAAAAAATATCCAGGGAACGACAGTTCTGTGGGCGCAAATGCCTTGTTGATGCCAGAGGTCAGAGAAGAATGGCCAGACTGGTTCCAGCTGATAGAAAGGCAACAGTAACTCAGATAACCACTCGTTACAACCGTGGTATGCAGAAGAGCATCTCTAAACATACAACATGTCAAATCTTGAGATTGATGAGTCTGATGAGTCTCGATTTCTGCAGCGACATTCGGATGGTAGGGTCAGAATTCGGCATCAACAAGCATAGTGGTGGTGGTGTAATGGTGTGAGGGATATATTCTTCGCACACTTTGGGCCCATTAGTACCAATTGAGCATCGTGTCAACACCACAGCCTACCTGAGTATTGTTGCTGACCATGTTCATCCAATTAAGACCACAGTGTAACCATCTTCTGATGGCTACTTCCAGCAGGATAACGTGTCATATCATAAAGCGTGAATCATCTCAAACTGGTTTCTTGAACATGACAATGAGTTCACTGAACTCAAATGGCCTACACAGTCACCAGAGCTCAACCCAATAGAGTACCTTTGGGATGTGGTGGAACAGGAGATTCACAATATGGATGTGCAGCTGACAAATCTGCAACAACTGCGTGATGCTATCATGTTAATATGCACCAGAAACTCTGAGGAGTATTTCCAGTACCTTGTTGAATCTATGCCACAAAGGATTAAGGCTGTTCTGAAGGCAAAAGGTGGTGCAACCCGGTACTAATAAGGTGTACCTAATAAAGTGGCCGGTGATTGTATGTGTTAAGTGTAGTTTTAACAATGATTTAAAGGGGTAGTTTTCACAAAAATAAAGATTTGCTGTTCATATACTGATCCGATCAGGCCATTCAAGATGTACAGTAGATGTTTTTCCTTTAGTAAAAGATTAAAAATTATTTTGAAATGTTCTAGGACTTTTAAACGATGCACATTGTGGTCTTACGCAGTGAAATGGTTGGTTTGGGCAAGACATTAATCATTGTTTACAAAATTATTACCAGTAATACCTTGCACAAAACTTCACAAGAGCTCATGTTTCACCGTGAGTCACAGGTAGGCATGGGCCGGTATAAGTTTCTGATGATATGATAACTTTGGATAAAAATATCAAAGTTTCACTGTATCACAGTATTGTGATTACTGCTCTAAAAGATGTTCTTTTTGATGAACACTTGTTCATCTTAAACAAGTTTTCTGTAAACACTTGATGAACACAGAAAAGAACATCACTTTTTGATGTTCTTTTCTGATGAACACGTCGAGCTAAGTAATTCGAATAAATCACTGACTGCTGCTGTCTTCATTACAATACATTAAAGAAAACACATTTAAAAACCTTACATATACCTTAGGAACGGTATAACAGAACATTTTAGCGGTTTTAAAACCCTGACTTTTCCAAAACAACAGTAAGCCTTGAAACCAGTTATCATCCCATGCCTAGTCACAGGTACTGTATGAATTTTGTTATGTCTGTATGTTTTTTTTAAGCCATTGGATTTTATGAATCCTCAAGGAAGAAGTCTTGTTTAATGTTCTAGTGAAGAAAAACCAGCTACAGTAAATATTTATTTTTAAGTAAACTATTTCTTTAAAAAGAATGATGCAAAGTGATGACTGCTCATGATTGCACACAGCGGTAATCTGCTTCTTAATAACAGACCAATAGAATACAAAGAAAAACCTTGGTGATGCAATCAAACTATTCTCAACCCTAGTTGCCAAAGTTCATCATTTCCTTTACTAAGTAATTTTCTACATGCTATCCATGTTTAATTTCTCAATGACATGCAAGCAAACAACCAAATAAAACATTTCAAGAAAGAAAAAAAATGAATTGATTTATTTCCATTCATGTGAGGCTTTTAAATTCCTACCCCTAATTTCAGGATGCAAAATGATTGTATCCTCCCAAACAAAGACAATTTTCATGTTACTAAAAAAATGTTCTCCTTCACAAATATATCTCAACATAATCATGAAGGTCTCTAGATTCATCCAAACAAAACAAAAATCTTTCAAGAGATCTATCATTTTTTTTTATGCTTTGTCAAAAGTTCAAGCAGCAACTATAGTTGCCGGTGGGCAAATATCTTGTAAGTAAATCATGGGGAATTAGGGAGTACTGTGTTAATAAGTTAATAAATCAAGGTCATTGGTCTTGTTTAATTATTTTTTTGCTTTCATAATCTCTCATCTAAATATAACTTAACTCTTTAACTGATATTTTATTTATTTATTTATTTGACATGGACATCACAATTACACTGGACAACCAAATGCATTTGTTTAAGTGTTTTAGCAAAGCTGCTAATTTTCAACACCTGTCCACAGGAGGCTTGACAAAATGGAAATATAATATTACATATACTCAACATTATAATTCTTTACATAAAATTACAGAAGTCAAAAAGCAAAGGCGGCATGATCCAACAAGCTAACAGTAGACTATTTGTGCAAACACTGCTGTTTTGTTTTTAACCACTTTTTAAGAACACTACTAAAAATATTTATATTACTTTCTAATTTTAGTCTAACAGGTTTGCTTACACAGTTTGGCTTACAGAGAAAACAGATTGACCAAATGAGGTCTAACACTTTGGCACTAGACAGTCACCATTAGCAGTTGCCCGTGTGACTCTGTGAGAGGTTTGATGCCTACTGATTAGATCAGAAAACAGCATTGGAACATGATTATTCATTCATTCATTTTATTTTCGGCTTAGTCCCTTTATTAATTTGGGGTCGCCACATTGGAATGAACCGCCAACTTATCCAGCATTTTTTTTACACAGCGGATGCCCTTCCAGCCGCAACCCATCTCTGGGAAACATCCATGCACACTCATTCACACTCATACACTACGGACAATTCACCTGTACTGCATGTCTTTGGACTGTGGGGGAAACCGGTGCACCCGGAGGAAACCCACACGAACGCAGGGAGAACATGCAAACTCCACACAGAAACGACAACTGACCCAGCTGAGGTTCGAACCAGTGACCTTCTTGCTGTGAGGTGACAGCACTACCTACTGCGCCACTGCTTCGCCCATTTAAAAACCAATTTAAGATAATTATATTTAATAAAACTATCAAAACTAAAAAGGTTATGATTACATAAAACTTCACAATGATGCCATCGCATAGGCTTTAAGTCCATAATTTCAACTGCTTGTTTATATATTGAGCCAATAGGCTTCAATGTAGTTAAAGAGGCTTGTGACCATGATGTACTATAATGCAATATGACAAGTGAGAGAATATCATTGTGTGCATAATTAATTTTGCAGTTTGATATGTCAAAAAACTTCTAATAAAACGAAAACAGAGTTATCTTTTTTTTTATCAGCAGAGTTATTTTTTCTTTAAAATAGACTTCTTTAATACATGATACACAGCAAAATCCTCAGAGTAAAATTAACTTCTACCACTGGGAAGTGACACTTAAAATAACATGGAGCAGAGTTAAAGTGCTGATTGAGCAGAGAATAATAAACTCCTGCTGCTAAAAAGCAGAGAGAGTATTTTTTAACAAAAATACCTGTGTACATGTAGACATGGCCTTAGGGACTCTCTCAAAATCTCAGCTCATCAGAATCATTAAAAAACTCCACAAACAGAATCTTATTATTACTAACCTGTTTAACTAGTTCTGTCAGATGTCTACAAAGGTAAGATTAACTGAAAATATGAATATGAACATGAATTAATCTGTTGATAGCAGTTATTTTGAGTTAGAACGTTAAATGTTCTCCTCCTATTCAAATTTATAATTGAAGGATTCTTATAACATATTTGCCCACCGAAAACTATATATAGTTGCATATATAGAAACTGTATATAGTTGCACATATAGAAACTATATATAGTTGCTGCTGCATATTCAAATATGATTTTCTTGACAAAAAACAAACAAACAAATGAGTTAATGAGAAAAGATAAAGTTTCAAAAGGTGGTCAGTTAGTATGATCACCATATCTGGAAAACATGAACAAAAAGCACACCACAGATGCTTATGCCTTAAAAGAAACAAGTAAGCAGTTTATTTAGAATCATTTATCGCATTATATTTTGATGCGCAGTAAAATGAGATATATTACAGAACCAAAATGCAGAGTGTGAGTTTTGATCATCATAGTTTAATGTTGACAAGACAGGAAATGTACCCACAAGACCTTTAAAAGGACTTTAAAAAAAGGTGTGGTTTCCATATTGCTCAAACAACTGGCTTCCAGATATCTTGAAGAGATATTAAGCTTCCCGTTTTACAAGAATCAGAATTCTTTACAACAGCATGATTTGACACGAAACAGAAATCATCACACATTTTTGTATCTTTTAAAAAAAGATTCAAAAGAATATTTGTGAACAAATATTTACATATGTACAACAAAGGAACAGTAAAATATCGCAATTACATCAATGTTTTAGTTTTCTCAATGTGATGGAGCTCAGATGCACAATGCATATTTAGAGAGCTTTCAGTAAAATATGTACATTAGATCAAATTAAGCTCATGTGTAAAGAAATAGTTCACCCAAAAATCTAAATATATTATTTACTAACTCTTCCCTTGTTCCAATCCAGTTTGAGTTTCTTCTGTTGTGTTGAACACAAAAGAAGATATTTTGAAGAATGTTGGGAAACATATAACCACTGACTTAAAACACTATGGATTAAATGGTTACAGATTTCTAACATTCTCTGTAAAAAAAAAATGCTGGTTTCACACAATCGAGTTGTGTTCGGGCAACATGAAGGAATTAAGTTAACTTATTAGTTTTTACAAATTTAAGTGGATTGAACATAAAACAATTATGTTGTCCCCCAACAAAACTCAAGTATTGTGTTGCTTCAGCTCATTTTAAATAAGTAGTTTGAACAAGCAGCCAATTAATTTTTTTGAGTTTTTTGGTGCTCCACAGGAAAAAGGTGGTTTGCCATCTCCAGGTTGGAGGAAAGTCCTTACCCCAGGTGCAGTTCAAGTATCTTGGGGTTTTGTTCACGAGTGAGGGAAGGATGGAACATGAGATTGACAGGCCGATCAGTGCATTGACAGCAAAAATGCGGTCGACGTACTGGTCCGTTGTGGTAAAGAAGGAGCTGAGCCAAAAGGCAAAGCCTTCGATTTACCGGTCAATCTACATTTCTAGTCTCACCTATGGCCATGAGCTTTAGGTCAAGGACAAGATCTTGGATACAAGTTGCAGTTTTCCTTCGCAGGGTGGCAGGGCGCACCCTTATAGATAGGGTGAGGAGCTCTGACCCCCGGGAGGAGCTCAGAGTAGAGCCACTGCTCCTCCACATCGAGAGAAGTCAGCTGAGGTGGCTCAGGCATCTGTTTCGAATGCCTTCTCGATGCCTACCTAGGGAGGTGTTCCAGGCATGTCCCACCGGGAGGAGGCCTCGGGGAAGACCCAGGACAAGCCGGAGGGACTATGTCTCTCGGCTGGCCTAGGAATGCCTCGAGATTTCCCCGGAGGAGCTGGAGGAAGTGTCTGGGGAAGGGAAAGTCTGGGGTTCTCCCTTGAGACTGCTGCCCCCATGACCCAGCCCCGGAAAAGCAGATAAAAATTAATGAATGCATTTGAGTGTTCTTCAAAATATCTTCTTTCAACAAAAATATCTTAACAATTAAAAAAATCTTTAACAAATATCTTCACAACAAAACTTAAACTGGTTTGGAACAAGTCAATGGTGAGTAAATGATGACAGAATGTTCATTTTCGGGTGAACTATCACTTTAAATGAATATTGGATTTCAGACTCTCTTGATATGTTGTGTCCTCTTAAAGACACATTTCTGAATAAAACATTTGTTCACCTGCCATGACAATCTTCAAAAATCAGTATTTGGGCTCCTGAATGACGTGTTTTTACTGCTCTGTGTTGACCACATTGCATCAATCTTCAGACATGGTATGCGCTTGGAGAGAAGCTTCAGAAAATGACTCTGAAACTTCTTCCCCAAAAAAGAGTAGAAGACAGGACTGATGCAGCAGTAGAGATAAGCAAAGTTGCGAGTCATATACATTGCGTAATCAAGAGCATTCGAGCAATCGTTCTGGTCTCCGAAGGACGTCTTAATGGCTTTTAACAGGATGACCACATTGTAAGGCGTCCAGCAGATGAAGAAGGTGAACACAATGACAAAAATGAGCTTGACCGCCCTGCACTTCTCCATCAGTCTCGTGTACATGATTCTGATGGTGATCCGAACATAGCAGTACAAAACGATAATCAGAGGAACCATAAAGAAGAGGAAAAACTGCTGATAATAGCCGATAAGCTCCCACTTTGTGAGGAAAGTCTGATAGTAACCGGTCACTTCGCAAAGCAAACCGTCTTCTGTTTTCATTACGTCGTACAGAACTATATCCTTGATGCTAGCCAAAATACTGAGCACCCAAACTGCGGCGGATGATCCAAATGCATATGCCGTTCTCCTGCTCTGGGCTGCTGCGATGGCGTGGACCACGGCTAAATAGCGGTCAAAAGTCATGAGGGTTAAAAAAAGGATGGAGCTGTTGAAGCCGATTGAGTAACAGCTGCTAACAAACTTGCAAAGATCCCTACCGAAGATCCATTCGGATTTGTGGTAGACTGCCCAAAAGGGAAGACTGGAGGCGAAGATGAGATCTGATATCACGAGGTTGAGTAAGAAGATATTGGTGACCGTGCTGAGCTTCTCGAACTTGTAGATGATGCACAGCACTAGTCCATTCCCAACCAAGCTCAGCAAGAAGTTAGTATAGTATAACGCTGGAAGAAATGCAGCACCGAATCGAATGATGTCAGTTTTCTTGCATAAAATTACCTGGTTGTCTACAATGCTGCCTTCATAGGTCTCCTGACTGGACGTCTCGTTGAAAAAACTCATAAAGTCATCCAAACTAGAGTCAGCCATTTCTGGTGTTTTGCAGTCTGCTGGAATAAAATTTATATGATTAGTATGCATCTTTGGATTAAGGTTTATTTTAAGATCATCGTATTTCTGGTTACACTCACCGATGGCTTAAGTAAATGAGTGTGTGTGAAACCCTCCGCAGCTTAGAATGAACTGACGCAACCCAGATGTAGGCTATCGAGAAAAACACAGCAGCACACATCCTGAAACTGAAGAGCGTTTCAAATCAGACACCGTCAGCACTACGCAAAAACACTATTTATAAAATTCCATGGTGCATTTTTCATTTCCTTTTGACAGAGAGTTGAATCAAAATGACTAATAATGAAACAATTCAAGCAAATGTTTTATTGTAATCCTAAAAGTTTCAAATGTCAGCTGCTCAAATCGATCAAGTTCAAACCAGACTAAAATGCAACATGCATTTAGAATGAATAGAAAATATTAAAAAATAAATAGACGATAATTACTAAGTTTTGCTCAGTCAAACGACAGCTAAGTTCTATCAGACATTAATTGTCAAACAAATTGTCAAACTGAAAAGTTTACTCACCGGCCACTTTATTAGGTACTTACTAGTACCGGGTTGGACCCCTTTTTGCCTTCAGAACTGCCTTAATCCATTGTGGCATAGATTCAACAAGGTACTGGAAATATTCCTCAAAGATTTTGCTCCATATTGACATGATAGCATCACGCAGTTGCTGCAGATTTGTCAGCTGCACATCCATGATGCGAATCTCCCATTCCACCACATCCCAAAGGTGCTCTATTGGATTGAGTCTGGTGACTGTGGGGGCCAATGGAGTACAGTGAACTCATTGTCATGTTCAAGAAACCAGTCTGAGATGATTCACGCTTTGTGACATGCTGTGTTATCTTGCTTGAAGTAGCCATAGAAGATAGGTACACTGTGGTCATAAAAGGATGACATGGTCAGCAACAATACTCAAGTAGGCTGTCGCGTTGAGACAATGCTCGATTGGTACTAATGGGCCCAAAGTGTGCCACGAAAATATGCCCCACACCATTACACCACCACCAGCAACCTGAACTGTTGATACAAGGCAGGATGGATCCATGCTTTCATGGTGTTGTGGACACCAAATTTTGACCCTACCATATCACAGCAGAAATCGAGACTCATCAGACCAGGCAACGTTTTTCCACTCTACTTTTGTCTAATTTTGGTGAGCCTATGCAAATTGTAGCCTCAGTTTCCTGTTCTTAGCTGACAGGAGTGGCAGCTAGTGTGGTCTTCTGCTGCTGTAGCCCATCGGCCTCAAGGTTGGATGTGTTGTGCATTCATATGCTCTTCTACATGCCTTGGTTGTAGTGAGTTATTTGAGGCCGTACTCACACTATGTACAGTTGCCTTGAACCGGGCCAAAGCACGCTTGTCCCCCCTCCCGTCTCCCTCGACAGCCCGCACTCACATTACATTCGGGCCTAGGCGTGCTTACGTCATCGATGATGCGCTGTTCAGTAAGCGCTCTAACTCAGCACAGTGGAGATTTCTTTAGTTATATCGTTTAAGTAATTTGATATGCGGTGACACACAGTATAATATTTCACCAAACAGATCAGCCACTTTTGACGTTCATAAACAATCATTAAGTCCTCGTGCTGCAGGAATTAGGAGGTTTGCTGAAGCTGCAGCTGTGGTGCAGTGAGGGGTTTGCGTCTTTAATAATCTACGACAGTTTGCGTTCATTAAACAGTACGAATGATTAATTAATCCATATGAAACAGTCCCTTAAAAGTCACGTCTCTCTTTCAGTTTCGGGCTTAGGCACGCTTGCACTCACACTGTAAGCGTACCTTGCCTGAGCCCAAGTGAACCGCGCTCAGGCCCACCTCTTCCAACCGGGCCAGGGCCGCCCAAGTGAACCGTGCCTGAGCGCGATTCAGAGCACTCACACTCCTCAAACGATCTGGGAAACGGTTGGGCACGGTTCGGATAGCATAGTGTGAGCACGCCCTGAGTTACTGTTGCCTTTCTATCAGCTCCAAACAGTTTTGCCATTCTCCTCTGACCTCTGGCATCAATAATGCATTTGCGCCCACAGAACTGCCGCTCACTGGATGTTTTCTCTTTTCCGAACAATTCTCTGTAAACCCTAGAGATGGTTGTGCGTGAAAATCCCAGTAGATCAGCAGTTTCTGAAATACTCAGATCAGCCTGTCTGGCACCAACAACCATGGCACATTTAAAGTCACTTAAATCACCTTTCTTCCCCATTCTGATGCTCGGTTTGAACTGTATCAGATTGTCTTGACCATGTCTACATGCCTAAATGCATTGAGTTGCTGCCATGTGATTGGCTGATTGGAAATTTGCGTTGACAAGCAGTGGGACAGGTGTACTTAAAAAAGTGGCCGGTGAAAACATTCCTGTTAAAAGTAACAAATATAAAACAGCCCTTGAGTTTAAGCATTTTCAAATTTCTTTCTGTTTCTTTTAACAGAGAGATGCAAGTGTTACAAGCAAAATGATTAATAATGAAACAGTTCAAGTAAATGTTTTATTGTAATCCTAAGAGTTTCAAATGTCAGCTGCACAAATCAATCAAGTTCAAACCAGACTAAAATGCTACATGCATTAACAAAGAATGAATAGAAAACGTTAAATAATAAATAGACGTTAATTACTGAGTTTTGCACAGTCAAACAAAACAGACGTGCTAAATAAACGACAGCTAAATTCTACGAGACATGTTCAAATAGTCAAACTAAAAAGTATAATTAAATATATATGAGGACAAATAGTAGGTAAAATGTTCCTATAAAAAGTAACAAACACAGAACAGCCCTTGAGTTGAAGAATATTCTCTAATCTTAATATAAAGCCTGTAGAAATTGCTTCACATCCCGTGCAGAGGTAGCTTGTCGGGCAGTGCAGTGGATACAGTATAGTTTTCTTTTTCTTTAAAGGAACAGTTCATCCAAAACAACTAAAGCTGACAAATACAATGGTCACAGGATGAATGAGAATCAATGATGCACGAACAATACGCAAACAATGCACAATGTTTGAAAGCATTTTTACCAAATACTGATTTAAATTTTAGTGTTTCCAGCTCAAAGCTACTGTATGGCTTCAGAAGACTTTTATGGAGCAAGTTGTGTCAGTTTTCTTGGAGCTCCTGATAATTAAATAAAAAGCTGACAAGACATGCATCATAATAATATTCATAAAAATGAATAAGCATTTTAAACAGCCAGGCTCGAGAAAAATATGTCTATGGTGACATTTTTGCAGAGGTTACAGTATATTACATTGCTTTTGGTGTGTTTTACAGCAGTTTAAAAGAAAATGCCCAGTGAGTAAAACAACATTTGATTGAGAAACATGGTGGAGGTAATGCGCGTGCCGCTGCAATTTAGAAATCAAATGGCTGGAGAGTTAATGCTTTATAGCATTTGAAACTAAAGCACCACCTACACTTAACAGATCCTAATTATAAACTGACAGTGTTGCTAACAGTGTATTTGCTGAAGCAACTATGCTACCTTGCTACCAGATTAGCTACTGAGCCATGTTCATTAAAAACGTATCTGCCCATAATCATAATTAATGTGAGGTATACAATTTAATTGTGATTTATTGCCCCCAGTGTTCAATTTAGCTGGAAACTGAAGAGAATTGCATGTATGGTATAGGTAAGTTTTGCAGGTAAGACGCATGTTTTTTTACAGTTAGCGTGAGTAGAAACACATTCAACACTAGATTCTCAGAGAGGAAAACAAGTCACACGTTTAAAGTCAAGATTGTGACATCATACTTTAGAGCAGTGTTTCTCAACCACGTTCCTGGAGGACCACCCACACTGCATGTTTTGGATGTCTCCTTTATCTGTCTCATCCATTCCAGGTCTTTTAGTCTCTGCTAATGAGCTGATGATCTGAATCGGGTGTGTTTGATTAGGGAGACATGGAAAATGTGCAGAGCTGGTGGTCCTCCAGGAGCGTGGTTGAGAAACGCTGCTTTAAAGGTTGTAAGTTCCTGAGGTCAATGCTGAGCACCTTAAATGTCCATTTGAGAGGGAAAAACCTGTACAGAATCATCCATGATGCTAAAAGTTAGGTCCTTTCCTGAAAGGATCGTCCCGAAAGCCATAGGCTTGATAACAAGAGGACGGGTCACAAACACCCATGGACCCTGGGGGCCCACGTTTGCCTGGGATGCCCGGAGTGCCAGATTTCCCTGGTGGACCTGAAGGCCCAGGATATCCCTCACCATCATCCCCACGCGGACCTTGCAAACCTGAGAAAAAGATAACATTATTTCTGGACATACTTGCAAAGACAAACAAACAAATTAGGACAACACTTCAGTTTAAGTACCAGTTCACACCACTTGCTTATTTTATAAATATCATTAAGATATTAACAGTTTATTAGTACTCATAATATATGATCTTATACTATTTCTCCAATCCTATTCAAACCTTAAACCCATCTACTACCTTAATAATAATTAATAAGCAGCAATTTAGTAGATTGTTGAGCTAAAAGACTTATGCTGTGTCCCAATTCGCATAATATCTGTCCTAAATAGTGTTTGAAAATAGAATTAGTACGTCCCAAATCGTAGTATGTTGAAAAGAGTATGCCAAAAGTTCCCGGATGGTTTACTTTTTCCGTTAAAAATGTTTAATGTAGAAGTGTCCATATTCTAACTGCTGATATTGCCCACAGTATATTTCGAGTTGGACGTGAATTTGATTAGAACTACAAACACGGGTGAAAAGTGTAACTAAATTACAAACATGGTGGACATGCGAGACCAACAGTCAAGTAGAGAGGCTTCTGTAAAGTTGTTTGAATAACTGTTAATTAATATCTAGCCCACTGAAGAATATTTAAATTGTGTTTTCTGTGTTATATTTCATCTGCAACAACAATGTGAACTTATATCTAGATGTGTTTGGACATTAACATCTGAATGCATAATTATCCAAAGACCTGAGGAGATTTCTCTGCATGAAAGATTATCCAGCTGCTGCTTCTCCAATAAGGTAGGAAATTAAATATGACAGAAATGTGGATGATGAGTGAACGATTGACAGGGCTCATAACTAAACGACACAAAGATCTGTTAATGAGGAAGTAGTATGTTTCAAAGTTTGCATACTCTTCTCTTACACACTCAAAAGTATGTATTTTTTCCTTCACAAATAAAGTACATACTTTTAGGGCCTATATAAGTATGCGAATTGAGATGCAGCATTAGTTTGTTATAAAGTGAGAACTGTACCTTAAAATAAAGTGACCATAATAATAATAAAAAAGAACTACTGTCAAACATTAGTATTTTCTTCTTTTTTTTTTTTTTTTACCTTGTGGGCCGGGTGGACCTGGCAACCCAATTTCACCCTGTCCTTTAGCACCTTTCATACCCATGGGGCCAATATCACCTGTAAGAAAAACATCATTTCGCTTTAGTACTTATCTCTAATCTTCCTGTCAATTTATAATCACAGTAAGGTTCTCACCTTTCACTCCTTCAGGCCCTCTGCTGCCTGGGGGTCCTGGATAGCCTGGAGATCCTGACCTGCCAGGATACCCTGGTGGTCCAGATGAGCCTGTTGGGCCTGGGGGACCTGGATCACCTGCTGGCCCTTGTTTGGTCTCACAGTGCTGGCAGCTTCTTTGCTCCATCGCCTGCAGGAGCTGTGGCAGCTGGGCTGTTGAAGGAACATTGCTTCTTAAAGGGACAGTTCACACAAATCAAATCTGTCATCAGTTACTCATCCTGTCACGGTTGTGGATTTTTCTGTTTTTCTTGCATGTGTGTGTGTGTGTGTGTGTGTGTGTGTGTGTGTGTGTGTGTGTGTGTGTGTGTGTGTGTGTGTGTGGGTGTGTGTGTGTGTGTGTGTGTGTGTGTGTGTGTGTGTGTGTGTGTGTGTGTGTGGGAAGTGGGTGTGTTTTGTTTGGGTTCTTCAAAGCGTGGTGTGTGTGTGTATGTGTGTTTACATTCATCAGCTGGGTGGTCACGTGTTTTGTTACTACTCTCAACACACAGGTGTTTGTTATCAGTCACAGTTGTTGCACCTTCTGCGCGCTATATATGTTCAGTGTTTTGTAGATAGCGTTATCAGTCCGTTGTTTGTTCACTCCTGTGTCTGCTCTCTGTTAGACTCTCTCGCTTGTTTTGGTGGAGGGTCTCCGACATAAGCCTGTTTCATTTGGACCTTATGCACATCTCCGTTTCATTTATGTTGTTACAACTGCCTGCTCTAATGACAACATTATCTGTGAGAGACTTCATCCCGATTTGCTACTCTGATGAACTTTACCGCTGGTAAGCGTGTCGACTTCCTTGAGAGTTGCTACCTAGCGCTAACCTTCCCCTTCCCTCAATATCTGGTGAGATATCAGTGATAGACTTCTATGTGGCGCTATTTCTCGGATGAACTATTTTCGCTGTTGAGAGTGTTGTGATCCCGGTGTGAGCACCCTTGCTCAACACTATTTCTGGTGAAATTATACCAGTTGTGACTTTAAATAAATCATCTTGTTTTCACTTGCATTTGGGTCTCCTGTGTATATCTTTGCGACACTTCCTTCCCTTATTACCTATTTGAACTCAAAAGAAGATATTTTGAAGAATGCTGGCTGATGTTGGTACTATTGACTTCCATTGTAATTTTTTCCTACTATGGAAGTCAATGGGCGCCAGATACTTACACTATCTTCTTTTGTATTCAACAGATAATAGAAACCATATGAGATAGAGTAAATGATGGGGTCATTTTCATTTTTGGGTGACTTATCCCTTTTTGACTGGCGTCTGGTACTAGAGGAGCAGACAGAGTTGCTAAACGGCAAAATAAATAGCGAAAGACTGCAATTGCCATGTTCAATGAGTATTTCTGCTGACAATATGCTAATAAAAAAATGGCAACAAAAAGCTAATTTCCATAATCATTAATGGTAAATATCTACCAATGATAATCAGTAAGCAGGCCCAACATGGGCGGAGACATCCTTTAAATAATGGAGCAAATTCCAGTAATCTGATTACTGCAAACCTTAGCAAATCATGTTGCGTAATTCATTTAAATACCAGTCAAAGTTTGGGTTCAGTTGGATTTTTTAATGGTTTAAAAAAGCTTCTCCTGCTCACCAAGGCTGCATTTATCAAAATACAGTACAAATAGTAAAATTATGAAATGCTATTGCACTATAAAATAACTGTTCAATGTGAAATGCTATTGCACTATAAAATAACTGTGTAGTTTATCATTTATTTTAATAATTTATTCCAGTGATTTTAAAGATGAATTTTCAGCTTCATTACTCCAGTCTTCAGAGCCACATGATCCTTTAGAAATCCCTCTATTATTATTATTATTATTAGTAGTAGTAGTAGTAGTAGTAATATTATTATTATTATTATTAATGATAATAGTAATAAAAGCAACATTGACTGGAGTAATAATTTTATTTAAAACTACATAAAATAAGAAAGCAGTTTTTTGAGGGTGCTTTCACACCTGTGGTTCGCTTTCACACGGCAAAGTTTCTAAACGGACCAAAATAGCTAAAACAAGTAACGTGCAAGTAAACTCTTCTCACATTGGTCAGAGTTTCACGGTTTATTTTGCAGAGTCCCGCTCAGCTGTCATGTGTCCTTATTTCAATTTACGATGATGAGCAATAAGACAATATAAGAAAAAAGCTGCACTTTAATTTTGAATGGTGACACCCACAGACGTCGTCACCAAATATAAATAAGAGGGAAGACTTTCTCATACATAGCAGTTAGCTTATGCATACATTATAGAGAAAAAATAACAGATAAACTAAGACTGCTCTTCAGTTAATTTTCCTAATGGATAAACAGCTCTCACTAATAGTTAACATGCTTTCATTTATCGGTAGGAATCTCATCCCGCCCTACTCATATTTCTCTCTTCATATAGCCATATATGCCTATTACATATATGATATAGCCTGGTTCAGATCATATTGCTTTCTCACTACAATCGATCCGCTCCAGAGTTTGTTTCAATCGAGTCTAGACCACCTCATTCAGGTGATCTCGGACTGATAGTTTTAGCATGGATCAGAATGCCATTGCTGGATTCTCATACGCCAAACGAACCGCTAACTGGAGAAACATGCCAGGTTCGAAACAAAAGTCTAGGTGTGAAAGCACCCTAAAACTTAAATAAATATTTAACAATTTAACTTTTTTTTTTACATTTAATAAATGCTGCCGTCAGGAACAGAATAATTTTCTTTAAAAAAAAAACATGAAAAAAAACTACTTTTGACCGGTAGTGTATATGAAATGGTGTTACTATAAAGTAGTAATAAAATAAAGTAGTTTCTAGAACAAAAAAGGACATACAGTATGTTGTAAAACTATTAAATCAAACAAAAAAGAGAATCTAAGTTTATGAAATGCACACATCTTTAGCTAAACTTTACAAAAGTAATTAAATGTACATTAAAATTATAATTTAAATAATTCAGTTTTATTTTACTCTTTCATTACCAGTTATAAAGAGCAGGTTACCACAACAAAATTTGTAATTAAAAATAAAGTACATGTTTTTTGATCAATATTTTATTCATTTTTCTTGTCTACAAACCACATATTTACAAATAACTGTGGTCATCACCTCACACAAAGTTGAATTTGATTCAATATTTGATTCTAGTGAACAGCTTTGTTCTATGGTCAAGCATTTTTGCATAACAAAGTCATTTTACATCCTATTAACCACTAGTTTGCTCCCTTTTCATGTCTCTAATCCTCACAATAAAACATTCATATGTTAATTAATTCATTAATTTACCTAATCTGAGGTTTATTCTACTTTGTCGATCTCTGATGAATCAGGGACTAAGCCAAAGGATAGTGAGTGAGTGAGTGAGTGAGTGAGTATTTACCTAATCACATGCAATGAGCAGTTACAAATGTTTAAGTTGGCATTTTGATTTTGCATTAAAAAACCATCTGACTGTCCATTAGCCATCAGTATGTCCAAACATCCAGCATCATTTATAATGGTGAAGATGGTGTAATCTTTGCCAGTATAGTAGCAATATTTAAAATGTAGTTTAGTGCTGGCTCAGCACATGGATTTCACAACTATTTTTAACCTTTTCCTCTTTTTTTCCGAGAACTGAAAGTTGCGTCAGTGCTAACTCAATATGTTTTGTCTAACTAACCACGAGGCACACATACACACATTTAACATAAACACAGTTTCTCATGAGTATTGCAGTCTTTCTTCCAAAACTACTAGATGGCAAAACAAAATGCTTATTAAGAGAGAAACATAATCAAAAATACTAGTGATGCTCTGTGAAAAAGTTATTAGACATTAGTGTGAGGTTGTAGAGGGAGAGAACAAAAAAAATCTGGGTGTGGTATTTGATGCCAATCTTACAATTAAACCGCTTGTGTGCAACACAGTCAAGACATCATTTTTTTCATCTGAGAAACACTGCCAAACTTTGTCCCATGCTGCCCTTTTCTGTTGCTGAAAAATAATTAACACCTTTGTATTTTCCCGTATTGACTATTGTAATGCTTTATTAGCTGGAGTTCCGAAAAACACCCTAAGCAAGTTACAATTAGTACAAAATTTAGCAGCTAGAGGGTGCTCTGGGGTGTGTTTCCGAAAACCATCATTAGCCAACTAAGGTCGCAAGTTGCGTCATTACAAACATAGTTTGTTGATTTGGCGTTTCCCAAATCTGTTGATCCAATGAACAAACTGAGTCGCAAACTTCTTTGCTTGCAACAACTTCAAAAATGTATTTATTTTCAGAAAATAAATAAATCAACAATATCCTACTTAATAATAATAATAATCGTCTGTAATGAAGTTTGCGGCCACCTAGCCACCGGGAAGGAGGTAGAGAACCGCCAAACTTTTAATAAGCTTTTTTATTAATAAAAGGGACGGCAGCTCCTCATGGAGACTGCCATCAAACTGAAAACAAAAGTAAAACAATCTGTCCAGACCCAGCCCTCTCTCCTCTGCCATCTTTCCTCCTCTTATATTCCAGAGCTCCTTCCGTGGGATTCCAGGCAGGTGTGTGACACAGATGTTTCTCATCTGTGGCGGGCCTCATTTCGTTCCCACGGCTTTCTGCCATGCCCCCTCGCCACATCGTCGTCATCATTAATATTATTAATATTATTATTAAAGTAGGTTTTTTTTTTATTTCCTAATAAATAATAATATAAAAAAAAATTCTTACTAAATAGCCTCATTATTTATTTATTTATATGATTTATATATGATATTAGAATACTTGTTAGCTTTTTAAAGTAAATTTATATTTTAGAATAGAATATTCTTAACAATATTTGTAAAGGAAACATACCCTATATGTGCCACTTACATATATTTCAAATTAATATGGAATTAATATTAATATCAAAACTAATATGGGATTTTCTTAAATGCGTGTTTGTGTAAAACAATATAATTTGCAACAAATAAATTATGCGGTTCTTCTCTAAAGAATTTGTTACTCCACTACGTTTAGAGCATCATTTTAGGCGTTTTACGTTATAACTAACGTGGTTCAAATGATTGATCAGTGACAGAGAAACTACAGGTTTTGGGCTGGCTTCCTGTCAGTTTTCGAGTTGATTTTAAAATCCTCATGCCTGCGTTTAGGCCTTGAATGGTCTAGTACCACAATATTTATCTGAGCTTTTAATCCCTTACAGCCCTAGACACGCTTTACGCTCGTCTGATGCTGGTCTTTTAACTGCTCAGTCAACGCTGCTAAAATCTATGAAAGACCAGCCATTCTCTTCACTGGCACCAAAAACTGTGGAACTATTTACCCTCTGATATTTTTAACGTAGAATCCCTTAGTATTTTTAAATCATCACTTAAAACCTACTTTTTTAGGGTAGCTTTTATATGCTTTTAGATATATTACTATGATTTTATGCGTTTTGTCATTCATTCATTCATTCATTTTCTTTTAGGCTTAGTCCCTTTAGTCCCTTCCAGCTGCAACCCATTACTGGGAAACACTCACACACTCTCATTCACACACATACACTACGGATAATTTAGCTTACCCAATTCCCCTATACTGCATGTGTTTGACTGTGGGGCAAACCGGAGCACCTGGAGGAAACCCACACTAACACGGGCAGAACATGCAAGCTCAATACAGAAATGCCAACTGACCCAGCCGAGGCTCGAACCAGCAACCTTTTTGCTGTGAGGCGACTGCGCTACTCACTGCGCTTGTATGCATCTTTTACTGCTGCACATTTTATATGTCTGTAAAGTGCATTAAGATGCCACTTTTAAAGGCGCTATATAAAAATAAAGTTTATTATTATTATTAGTAGTAGTATGTTGTTGTTGTTGTTGTGACTGTGTTGCTAAGTTGGTTTTCAGCAATTCTTTTCCCCTTCATAAGGGAACTCCAACGCGTGTCTGTAGATAAACAGACTTTGGGAGTGCGTTACACGACCAATCACTTCTGAAGATAAGAAATCGGGCCAATGAAATGCCAATTGATTTGGCGGAGCTTAGTTTCCCAGCTGAACCGTGATGCCCGCGCCTTCACTTGATGACACCGGAGAACACAGGTCCATTCTTCTTGCACTGTAGAAGCTCTGTCACGAAAACAAATTCCTCGTACGTATGTGTGAACATACCTGGCAATAAAGCTCTTTCTGATTCTGATCGCGACATCTGAGGGTGAGCAGTTATGCTCAGATGACAGAGCAGGCTCGCTTCCATCCTACGGAAATCAGACATAATGGCTGCACTTCCTAGGCTGTTTCGGCAGTGCGGCTGGAGATGGCTTGTCCCCCAGTCTCATAGCCGGACTGACTAGAGGGTGTGACATGCAGGCAGCCCCCGTCCCCTTCTTCCCAGGGGCGCACAGCGAGCACAGGCTGGCATAGAGGGCGTTTTTTCTCCGCCCGGTCCACGTGTGCTTTCGCCTTCACCTCCCTTGATGGCGAGGCGGTCAGTGGGTATAAAGCTATTTCCTCAGGTGGTGGGCGCCGCCACCTGGAGGGGTAAGCTGAGACCCCTGTCTAAGGCGGGTGGGATATCTGTGTCTAATGGCCAGAGCCCACACCGCGGGCCATGCCGCTTCTGCCCTGCACCACGGCCTCCTGGCTGTGCTGCACAGAAACGGTTCTTCCCCAGGCTTATGCGTAAGTGTCGCACAGTGATCGACTATGATCTCATGACCTTCAAGTCGGCCGCCCGTGCCCTGGAGAGGACGATGGCCACATAGTAGTCCGAAAATGCCACCCTGGCTTACCCTTAAGATATGTGCCGCGCTGACAAAGTACGCTTTCTTAGTGTGCCCATATCCCAGGAAGGCCTTCTATGCCACACCGTTGGGGACTTTACCCAGGAGTCCTCTGTGGTGAATAATCAGCCGTGTGCGATGGAGCAGGTCATCTCTTGGTGGGCTCGGAAAACTGCTCTCCTCATCGGACCCGTCCGTGCTGGTTGTTCCTCGCTGAGTGCGCTCTTTCCGCGGCTCCAAAATGCTCTGCCGTCACAGTCCATTCCACTGGCTAGTGAATGCGCCGAGTTTACCCCGGTCAATGCAGAGGAAATTAAGCTCGGTGTCAATAAACGCTTGCTGCGCCAGGCTCCCTAACCCGGAGATGCATGCGCATTTTCTATTCTACTAGTAAGTTTCCCTTTTCAGGTAAACCCTAGAGAATTCCTCCGAGGCCCCCAGCACCTGACTCAGCGGAGGAGTCGAGTGCATGGCTCAGTGTGTTGTCTGGAATGCCGATCTGGTCTACTCGCATACTAAGGTTCGGTGCCAACTATGTGCAATCCCCTGTTTTGGTGATGCCATATGCATTATTTACCACGGTGTGTTCCACCTTTTCAGGCGGACACGTGTCTTCCCTAACCGCTAACCAGCTTATCACATGTAGCACTCCCCATCATTAGGGTTAGTCCATATGCTCTATTACCATCAAGTCTCCCCTCTTGGGTAGCAGGTGGTCTCTGCAGCGTCCTGCCCCCTTCAGGGACTGGCACGCTTCCCAACGTTCAGTCGTATTTCTAAAATCTATTAGCTTGGTAAAAGCTTATTTAAGACCCCCGATCTAAATTCTTATTATTCCCATGTAATGGTAATCTTTTGGGCATAGGGGACGTTGGAAGGTTGCGCTTTTGGTGATGTCGCTCACGCTTCACTTGGCAAATTACACATCAGGAGCGTGACAGGCTTAGCTGCTGTGGCGTTTTCCATACTGTCTCACAAAGTCTGTTTTCTACAGACACAAGTTGGAGTTCCCTTATGAATGGGAACATCCTGATTACCCATGTTCCCCGAATAGAGACCTTAGACGTGTGTCTCCACTGCCACAGCAACTGAGTCTCCAGCTGGGAGCTGAGTGATCGGCTCTTCAGCAGGGAAATTCTGAGGAGCTGACTCCAACAGCTGACTGATATAGCATTGATGAGCTCATCAGGTTCAGGTGTGGAGCTAAGCTCCGCCAATTCAATTGTCATTTCATTGGCCTGTTTTCTTATTTTCAAAAGTGATTGGTTGTCTAACGCACTCCCAAAGTCTGTTTATCTACAGACACACGCCTCCGTTCCCTCTTCGGGGAACGAGGGTTACGGACGTATCCAGGACGGTCCCTAGGTTATAGTTCCTTGGTAAGCATGGATACGTTGCAAAAGTATATATTTGATTATAGATCAAAGCAAAAATATGATCAAAAGTAACAGAGCTGCTTGTTTAAGCATATTTCATTAGGTGTCTTAAAGGTGCCATGGAGTAAAGATTTGGATATAAATCTGGATATACAGACACCTATAGTGAAAATAGTCACATCGCAGGATTAGATTATTTATCAAAGATGTAAAAGATATATGTATATTTCTTTTTTTATAATTTACACAATGATGACCATGTTATTTTACATTTGTTTAATTTCTTTACATGAATACTGTTAGGCTCGCCAGAAAAACCTTAAAGCACTGTTTATTTATTTATTTTTGCTTGTAATTTATTATAATTTATGCAGTTCCACTGCATAGATAAATACTTGATCATCCTGATCTTAATGAATGAAATTTTCCAAATAGAGCTTTTCAAATCATCTGGTGAAATTTTATTCATATTGCAAAATATATTGTGGCAAAACAAAATATGACAACGTCAAATTTTTTGCAATACCGTGCAACCCTATTCCTTTTATGGCATAGATTAGTAGTAATTTAATAAAATTTATGGCGACTTTAAAGACATGGCGTGAAAAGCTGGAATTTTTGCTTTTTGTCCAGTGTGAAGTCTACTTTAAATTGTATCTCAATCAGGCAATGAGTATTATTGATATTAAACAAATCAAAACTTATCTAAACTTTTATAATACTTACTATATATGTGGGACTCTTATTTTGAAAATGGGACAGGTTTTAAATAAGAATAAAGCAGCAGTTTTATGAACCAGGCAGCCGTGCATGACTGCAGAGTGCTCACAGCTCACCACAATGCAAAATGCAGGATATACAGAATATAAATATGTTCAGCACCACCCCAAAGAGGCATAAGTTCTGTTTAACTGTATCTTTTGTTTGGATATGTATATTGTGAAATGTGCCATATTTATTTGTAATGAGGCAACAAACACATGTAAACTGCTAAATATGAATGTTTAATGCATGTTTATGCATGATGTCATATCACTCAGCTCTGACTCATGTTTTTGGAGTGAAAGAATCCTAATAAACTTCAAAAACTCATCTTTACGCAGAGGTTGATATTAATTCCTGTCTGTGGTATCACATGTTATAACATTAAATACACAAAATACAACCTCAAATTTATCTGTCAGCCCATTTTGTCCAGTATAGATCAAATGTAGCTTATAATTTATCCATAACATAACTTTTTCTGGTGTCAAAAAGACACTCCTTCTAGCTAAAATAAACCTCTCCACCACTTCAGCTGAAAAGATTCTCATTTTTCAAGGAATCTACTTAATTTGTTAAAATAAAATTTGACAACTGAAGTGTGATTATTGTACATGTGTGTATTTCTGAGTATATCGCGCCCGTGTCTGTATGTGTTTTTGAGAGTGTCAGGCACTGACATCAGCTGCTAGACTGTCAGAGCAGAGCTCATTAATATTCACGACCCTTCCAAATATGGTCAATACCAAGCATACCATATTAGTGCCAATTCTTAGGGCTAAAAAACATTTACTGGATATTGTTTGCATATCCCCAAGCCACATACCTTCAATTTATATACAAGAGAACAATTTAACCTAATGTTACAATTTATTCTATGGCACCTTTAATAATTTCAACCTCACACTTTTATTGCAGTGAAATGGGACAAAAGACTCCTACTAGTCCATGAAAACTTACTTTGAAGCACAGAAGCACAGATCTTCATCATCTGCTCCTCTGAAGGCGGTTTTCCCTGTAACACACAGTGCGTCACATTTGAATAAGATCATCACCATCATGTACATTTTATATAAATATTCATAAATATCACACTCACTGGTTTCCCTGGGTAACCTGGAAGTCCTGGTTGTCCTGGTAACCCATCTAGTCCTGAAAAGCCTTGCGATCCAGGAGGCCCTGGCAGACCCACGTCTCCTTTTTTCCCATCAGTGCCTCTGTTCCCGGCATCTCCAGCTACACCTGGCTAAGAGTGAGTGAAGAGGACAACTCTATTTCCAGTTATGCTACAAAATCAATTCATAAATATCAGAAAGAAATATGTATTCTTGTCCGTAAGCTCCCTAAGCTTTTGGTCACATCTGATCATAAAAGTAATGCTAAAAATCATGGTTGACTTTCAAAAGATCCCACAATGGTTTTAGCCTCAAAATCTAATTTCTTGTTTCAGTCTCTTGTAGGGAACTGAGAAACTGTGACTCATAAGAAGGGCCAGACGGAATCTGCGGATTTCTGTGGAATTATTTTGGAAATATCATAACTAAAACCTTAAAAAATGTCTTTTTAACTTTTATTCAATGTTTAAAATGCAAATCCAATTAGATCCACTTTATTTGGTAAACAAAGCAAGTCTCTCATATAACATATCTACTAAAAGACAGAAAATATTACTGTACAAACTGCATTGTACATAAATCAGATGAACATTTTTATATTAGTCAATAATATTACTTTAATTAATTTAAAAACTGAATAAATATAGATTTACACACATTTACTCAAGTAAATAAACAGAATTAATGATGGGCTAAAAACTGAGGAAATCTGCAGAAATTCTGCGGAATTCTGCGCGCGCAGATTCCGTGTGGGCCTACTCTTGAGGAACAGGCTGTATGACTTTGACAACAGTTGTTATGTTTTGTACCTCTCCTTTGTTTCCTTTCAGGCCCGGTTCACCCTGTTTAGAAAGACAGAGGTACATTACAGATTTTAGGTCTAGTTCACTTGATTTGGATATGTACAGTTAAAGTCAGAATTATTAGCCCCCGTTAATTTTTTTCCCCAATTTCTGTTTAACGGAGAGAAGATTTTTTTATTATAAATAATCCCATTTATAACACAATGGAGTTCAATGTAGAATACATTAGTCGAGCTGCTTCTGCCTTTGCCTTAATTTGCTCGCCAAAGTCTTGTCTGTCAAGTGACAGTATTTACATTTCAAAAGTCAGATGGGATGGCGAGCCAAACCAAAGGTTACCATGGGCCAACTTTGGCATGTGGGCCCTACTTTGAGCACCTTTGGTCTAGAAAATGCTTCTTGATTTAAGAATTTTTACATATTTGGACTAGAAATAACACAAAAACTCAAGCATTTTTTACAGTGTGAGATGGCTATGGCATGTATTTTAGTATTTTATAAATATTTTAGTGCTGTGCTAAGCTCTTCTGCATGGTCACAAGGTGATTATTTACTAACCCAAGCTTAAAGAGTCATTATGTATCTGTGATACACTGGTCTCTAGACTTGGGTTCTTAATTTAATCTAAGTCTGTGGGATGTTTTCATTTCCATTGCACAAGCGATGTGGGTGTCAAATACTGCATCAAAGCTTAAGGCAAAGGTTTTACATAGATATTCAAACTCATAGCTAAAAGTATGCTTGCATTACCAACATCACTAATAAAGAACAAATACATACATGTTTTCCATTGACTCCAGGTTCTCCTTGGTTTCCTTTCTCGCCCTGAAATGAGAGTTTTAAGTAAGGTCATCACATTGCTTTAACATGTACAGTCTCATGGTGGGGGAAAAACTAGCATGCAATAATTGGTCTCAATTAAAAAAACACATGATCAACCAATCTGCTTAGTTTTCATTCTACTACACAGTGTGTGCAGCTCCAGAACAGATCAGCTTTTAAAAGTAAAACCAAAGTAGATCAGCTGGTATGTCATCATAATTCATGTTATGAAAAAGCAGCAGCAGTAACACCTTTTTTTTCACTTCCTCTTTTCTCTCTGAGAACAAGTTTTTTTTTAAACAAAGGGAAATTAAAGGTCACAGATGTCAGTCACACTATACCTGACTTCCTTTCGGTCCCAATGATCCGGATTCACCCTGCAAACATAAAATGATGCCATTTAACCATGCAGAAGAAAAAAACAATAGAGTAGTATTAATAAAATCTTCAAGTGCAAAGGTTTTGTTGAGGTTGCAATAATTAACAGTAATTATCAAATTTAGATTTTAAATATGCACGCTCAACACTCATTCTGAAAAAATATGGCCTATTTTCTTTTCCTAAAGACACATTCTCATTAGCTTGTTTCCATCCACCTATTTTTATGCGCATTTTGGATATGCACATAAAAAACTGTTGATGGAAGCGCCAAGATGCGCATACATTTAAAAAAATGCACATAAAAAACATATGTGCATAACTGTGTAGGATAAACGTTTTATTCGATAAGAAAAAAATCGCATAAACTACGATGGAAACACTTTTATTGGAAATTTCTGTATGCACATTAAAAAAGGTCATGTGATTTTATTATAAGACATCATGTGATGATCAAAATGTGTGTAAATGAATAAACCAGCAGGCTGAGCACATTATAAAACATCTGAAATGTTGTTTTGGTCATTCTAAAAAACCTTAACCGTTTCAGTATTAGTGTTATTACATTATAAATTACCTCCAGAATTGTCAAGAGTGTCTGTGCTACATGTCTCACGCCTTCAAACGCCACCACACATTCATTGCACGTCGGCATACTGTCTTCTGAGGTGCAAATAATTTATTAAATAAAGAAAATTCAGTTTTTAATTTTGATATTTGGCGCCAGTTAATCAGAAAGTGAAGATTTTGTTTTGTTTTGTTCGGATGGAAGCGCTGCTTTATTCGCACATCTTTTATGCAATATTCCAGTTTTGCGCATTACTTTAATTTGCATCTTTGGATGGAAACATAGCTATTGCCAAAGGATGCCAATAGAAACGAAAGTCGAAAGGAAGAATAGAGGAGAAAATATTTTTGTGGGTGGTAAAATTTGTAAAAAATAGAAATATAATTTTTTTGAAAATTATTTTTTCCACATATTAATTGTAGAAAATAGAGTGAGGGGGGTTTAGAACTTGCAACATTTACTACAACAAAATGTGTGATATATGTGCAGTCAAAAATCCTATGTATTTTGTGAATGCGCATTTATAACTCTTTTAGTGAATAATTTGTTTTACTTTTTTGTGTGATGTTTTTTTCATTTGGTTGACAAATGTCAAGCTTCTTTGAAATGTTTGTTTTAATTGATATTGTTTGATTGTGTTGATTTGATGTGGATTTATGTCAATTAATTGTTTACCACTTGTTGTCAATTGATTGTTACCATAGTTAATTCCTGCTATTTGATTGGGGTGATGATTTAAGTCTGATTTATCAGCTGTTTCTAATCTATAATTAGATATTCTAAGATGAAGGTGTATGTTTAAAGTAGGGCTGTACGATATTGGAAAAATCTAACATGGCAATATTTTTTTATTCTGCGATATACAGTTGCAATCAGAATTATTCAACCCCCTGATTTATTAGCCCCCCTGTTTATTTTTTTCCCCAATTTCTGTTTAACGGAGAGAAGATTTTTTCAACACATTTCTAAACATAATAGTTTTAATAGCTCATCTCTAATAACTAATTTATTTAATCTTTGACATGATGACAGTAAATAATAATTGACTAGATATTTTTCAAGACACTTCTATACAGCTTAAAGTGACATTTAAAAGCTTAACTAGGTTAATTAGGTTAACTAGGCAGGTTAGGGTAATTAGGCAAGTTATTGTATAAGGATGGTTTGTTCTGTAGACTATGGAAAAATATATAGCTTGCAGGGGTTAATAATTTTGACCTTAAAATGGGTTTTAAAAATTAAAAACAGCTTTTATTCTAGCCAAAATAAAACAAATAAGACTTTCTCCAGAATAAGAAAATATTATCAAACATACTGTGAAAATTTCCTTGTTCTGTTAAATATCATTTGGAAAATATTTTAAAAAGAAAAAAAATTCAAAGGGGGTTCAATAATTCTGATTGCAACTGTATATTGTGATAGGAATACAATTTCACTAAATGTGTTGAACAACTATTTGGAAGGAATTAATAATTTTCCATCGATTGGGATGATTCTGTCCTTTTCAGAGGAGTCGAACTGAATTCAGGTATACAGTAGCTAAATAATCAAATGTAAAATAATACTGCATAGTCTTCCTTGTATAAACAGTTCAATCTAATGAAACCTTATTCATTTGTCAACGTTACAAACAGTACAATTTCTTAGGCCTGAATGCTTTTAAAACCCTTACACAGTCACAGGCCTCAAAAAACACTTGCAAAATTATAAATTATAATCCAGGCTCAACATTGCAGATCTTGCTATGTGAATTTTGTGAATGATCACATTGCGATATCGATGCTAAAACTATATATCGTGAAGCCCTAGTTTAAAGCCTTTCGAAATGTTTGTATGTGGTGTTTTTGTGCCCTGATGAATGCTTTTATGCCAAAACACATTGACATTTATTTTTATTTCATTACTTACATTTTAAGTGTTGCTGGAGTTCCTTATTTTTACTATTTTTTACTGTTAAAATGTGACTTCTGCATTTTTTAAATCAAAATGTCATAATCTTACAGTAAAAACGAATCTCCGGTGACGCATATGGAACTTTTCCAATCATTTGGTCAGCTTATAACCTTGGCTTCAAGCAACTTAGCAGAAAACTAAGCAATACACAAAACTAAACATAATATTTAATTTTACCATCAACATCCACAATATTCACATCGCATAATGTGCAATGTCGAGTTATTGCAAATTCTAACCTTAATATAGTGAAAGTTTATAATTTGCATTAAAGTTTAACCATTTGAGTACAAAAAAATATCATTTATTATATATTATAAATTTTTATAGATCAGTATTTAATTTTAATATTTTAAATATATTGAATTATTTATACCATCGTGTTATTTTACAAGTGATTATTCATTTCCTGTACCTAAATACTGTCAGGCTCTCCAGAAAAACAATAAAAGTACTTTTTTTTTTTAGCACCTTGCTCTGTTGTATTTATATAGTATTTGCTTATTATATTTTATGCAAATGCGCTCCTTACAAAATCATCCCAATTGATCTAAAATTCAGATGCAGAAACCTCTGTGTCATCTGAAATTTTCATCTAAAATGAATATTTTTCTTAGCCTAGAGTTATTTCACTTTAAAGACGACAAAAAGGGCTTATTCTATGCCATAAAAGCGAAATTACTGATCCTACACACAGGAGCCAGATAAAAATGCTCATTTTAGAAGAAAATTTCAGATGGCATTTAAAGGTTTTTGCATTTGAACTCTCCATATTATATGTCAGTTCTGTCTAATACCATGCAGATCTACATTCAGTAGAACCATGTCTCTGCCCTACATGCTATTTTTTTTCAATATTCAGTTCACATTTGAATGTATGTCACAATACAGAAAAAAAATGTGTTAGATTAGACCATGATAGAGTATGCCATTGACTGCACGCCTACAGGCATCAATACCATCATCTCTTTCATTTTTATAATGTCTGAAAGTTGTGTACATATAAAAAGCTTATGCCACTTAGCTATTATTAATCCACCTCACAATTCTGACTAGAGCTAACATCAGACGTACCTTGTGGCCTTTAAACCCTGGTGGACCCCTAATGCCAGGTGGACCCTGAATGCCATGCTCTCCATCTGAACCCTGTGGACACATATAGACAGTGCTTAGACTGTTCCCTTGTGTAGAATCATTATATGCTCATCTTTTTCAATAAAAATATAGCACACAAAACACCACTTATATATACACTTTTCAATAAATCTGTTTCAACTATAGCTACTGTATGGCTTTGTAAGATTTACACAATATGCACTATGTCTGAAAAATGAAGGAGCACTCCACTTTTTTCGGAAATAAGCTCATCTTACAAGTCACCTAAGTTGAATGGTTAAGTTTTACCATTTGTATCATTTGAGTCTGGCTGGAGCAATTTTAGCTTAGCTTAGCATAGATCAGTGAATCGGATTAGACCATTAGCTTCTCACTCACAGATTTCAAAGAAAGAGTTTAAAATATTTTCTTAATTAAAGCGTGATTCCTCTGTAATTTCATTATGTACTAAAAACAACAGATAATTAACAGGTGCTTTTTTCTAGGCCTATATGGATAGGAACTAAACTCGCGTTCTGGTGTAATCAAGAAACTTTGTTGCTTTACCATGGATGCAATGATATTAGGCAGCCCTATTACTTATTTACCTAGCTGGGAACTATATTCAGGCACTGCATAATATCATTGCACCTGCAGAAACCTGATGGCAGTAAAGTTCCTTGATTAATACGCTAGTAGGAGAGTATAGTTCCTATAGCCATATCACCCAAGTAATAGCAACTTTTCGTTTTCAGTTGGTCTTAGTTCACTATAGTAGTAACTACAGAATAATCAAGCTTTAAATAGAAACATTTTCAAAATGCTTCTTTGAAAATTTTAAACAAGATGCTAACGGTCTAATCCGATTCAATTATGTATGCTAAGCTAAGCTAAAAGTGCTCCCGCCAGATATTAAGATCGTCTGAATGCATTCAAAATGGTATATAGAGTGTTCCTTAAGTGTGTAAGGTGGTGCACATAATTAAACGAAATAAGATTGACAACAATTTCAACTATGTTAAATACATTCTCTTACTTTCAGTTGTAGCCAGTCTACATCAAATTACCATAATCTCACATCTACTTATTTTTGGGGGCCTGCTAACACTTGGCAAACTACCAGTGGAACTTATGTAAAATAAATTAAAGGTAACTGAACATTATGACTTGATGGAGGCCTAATATAGCATGTTATTCAAAGCTATTTCCTGTAGTTGTCATAGAAAGCGCCAGGTATGCCGCTGAAGGAAGTCATATCATACTTTAGGACTTTATGTGTGGAAATCCCCCTCCCTAACTCACTCACTTTAACACCAGGTGGTCCAGGGAGCCCGTCTTGTCCGCGAGACCCAGAATTCCCCTGTCAACAAATAACAGCTTTGTGACATTTGAGTAATGTGCTACTGTATATAGTGTGATCACTCGACACAGGTAAGAGCTGATATAGAAAAATACAAATTCCAGTATATATTAAGTTATATTTTGGGCTTCTTTACACATATAATTTGGATAAGACAGTGGAGAGAAGAGGCAGGAAAGCAGGAAAATGTATATTTAAAACTGAATATACAGGAAACATGTATTTCACTTTGGAAAATAAATGAGTAATAGAACTCTAAAATTAAATAATGTAAAAACTTCACATATTTGGTAGAATGGGCACCGCTAGGGAGGGGAAAGTTAGGACAATTCTAAGGGCCCACGCCGTTTTGCAGCCCCCAGAGTTGCTATAAGGGGGCCCAATATGTACAGATTGTTATAAATATACAAGTTATAAGGTGCTGTGTACAAATGTGTATGGAAAAAGTATTGCATTGTACATTGTTATAAGGTGCTGTGTACAAGTGCGTGTGAGAAAGGATTGCATATGTTTATTGCACAGGGTATCATCCTCTCCACCCTTCACCCCCCTCTTCACTTTTGTCAGTGACTCCCCCACCAGAATTCAAAGGATCCCTACCGGCCTGTACCAACCAGCAGCGCCCCTGTTTGGTAGGAATAAATTACCTTTGCACCAGAAGGACCTTCAATGCCAGGTGGGCCAACTGGGCCTGGTGGTCCCTGAAATTGAGAACATTTTTATTAAACAAATATTGGTCATACATTATTTTAAGGTACAATTCTCTCTTTTAACAAAGCATTAGCTAAGACTTTCACCTCAATAAACTACTAATTAGCAGCTTATTAAAAATTAGTAAGGTAGTTGGTTTAGGTATTGGGTAGGATTAGAGATGTAGAATAAGATCATACTTTATACTTTAATAATAAACAGCCAATACCTTAATAATAAGCAGGTAATTAGCCAGTTGTTAATAGCAGGAGCCGGTACTCAAACTAGTGTTTAGTTAAGCATATTAAATCCCAATAAAAAAATAAAATAAAATAAATCACACTTTATTTACATGTACAATTCACACTATTTACAAACCATTAACTAAGACTTTTACCTCAATAAACTACTAATTAGCAGCTTATTAATAATTACTAAGGTAGACTTGCACAATATGCACTACTTCTCAAAAATTAGCTAATTTTACAAGTCACCTAAAGTTAAACTGTTGAGTTTTACCATTTTTAAAATCAATTCATTCGAACTATGGGCTTGGCTGGAGCAATTTTAGCTTAGCTTAACATAGATCATTGAATCGGATTAGACCGTTAGCATCTCACTCAAAGATTTCAAAGAAAGTGCTTCAATAGTTTTCTTATTTAAAGCTTGATTCTTTTGCAATTGTATATTAAGACAGACAAAAAATAAAAAGTTGCTATTTTGTAGATTGATATAGATAGGAACTATACTCTCATTCTGGTGTAATAATCAAAAAAATTTGCTGCTGTACCATGGCTGCAGCCGGCGCAATGATATTACGCAGCGCTGTTATGGACTATTTTTAGGTGCTGCATAATAGCCAATTGTTAATAGCGGGAGCTGGTACTTAAACTAGTGTTTAGTTAAGCATATTAAATAAAAAAAAAAAAACACTTTATTTACATGTACAATTCATGCTATTAACAAACTTTGAACTAAGACATTTAGCTCAAAAAAACTACTAATTAGCAGCTTATTAATAATTAAGGAGGTAGACTTGCACAATATGCACTACCTCTCAAAAATGAGCTCATTTTCCAAGTCGCCTAGAGTTAAACTGCTAAATTTTACCATTTATTCAAACTTCAGGTTTTGCAGTAGCAATTTTAGCTTAGCATAGATCATTGAATGGGATTAGACCGTTAGCATCTCACTCAAAAAGTTTTAAAAAAGTGCTTTGATAGTTTTCTTATTTAAAGCTTGATTCTTCTGTAGTTGTGTACTAAAAAGTTGCTATTTTCTGGGCGGATATGGATAGGAACTATACTCTCATTCTGGTGTAATAATTCCTATCAATAGCAATTTTTCATTTTCGTTGATCTTACTTAGTACACTATAGTAGTAACTACAGAAAAATCAAGCTTTAAATAGGAAAATCATCGAAAATCTTTCTTTGGAGTTTTTCAGTGAGATGCTAATGGTCTAATCCGATTCAATGATTTATGCTATGCTAAGCTAAAAGTGCTCCCGTCAGACCCTGTGATCGGCTGAATGTATTCAAAAATGATAAAGAGTTAAGACTTTTTTTATAAACAATTCTACAAATAGCACAAATATTGGTCATATTATTTTAAATTACAATTCTCCCAATGAATAAACCATTAACTAAGATTTTAGCTCAATAAAATTATCTTAATAATAGGCATTCAAATCATTTAATTTGCCAATTCTCTTCCATCATCAACTTTTTATATTAATATTTTAACATTTATTCACTCTTGCCAGTACCTACATACCTAATCCATTCGTAGGTACATTACTGAGAAAGTTTAACAATGTGGTACAAACCAAACTATTCTGGAGTCTGGTAACATTAAGCAATGACACATGTTTGGGGCACATTTTACCTTTAAAAATAAATTATGAACCACTGCTGCTGGAAACTAGATTCGTTTCACATCACCACAGACCAAAGGTGTTCTGGGTGGTTGACAAGTTTATGCTCTGCGGTTGGTAAAGTATTACGTGTAGGTTTCTATATGTTGTTTGGACGTTCATGATGGTTGTAAAGTGGTTATAAAAGAGCACCACCACGTTGCTATGATACTCTGGTTACTAGATATGGTCTAAATTTTATTATAATACAATCTTAAGCCAACGCCACAGTGGCACAGTGGATAGCACGATCTCCTCACATCAGGAAGGTCACTGGTTCGAGCCCTGGCTGGGTCAGTTGGCATTTCTGTGTGGAGTTTGCATGTTCTTCTCGTATTCGAGTGTGTTTCCTCCAGGTGCTCCGGTTTCCCCCACAGTCCAAACACATGCACAAAAGGTGAATTGAATAAGCTAAATTGGCCGTAGTGTATGTGTGTAAATACATGAGTGTATAGGTGTTTCCCAGTGTTGGGTTGCGGTTAGAAGGGCATCCGCTGCGTAAAACATATGCTGGATATGTTGGCGGTTCATTCGGCTGTGGCGACCCCTGATTCTATGTGAAGCTGCTTTGACACAATCTACATTATAAAAGCACTATACAAATAAAGGTGAATTGAATTGAATTAATAAAGGGACTAAGCTAAAAAGAAAATGGATGAATGAATGAATAAATGAATGAATGAACAATCTTAAGCCTGAGTAGAGTAAGAGCTACATGATAACAAGATAGCTAACATCATGATGACAAGATAACTAATTTGTGATGGATTATACCATTGTAGTTTAGCACTTAGCCACAAAACCACACTAAAAAGCACAACATTGTTTAACTTTTGGGATACCTGGGGTCCTATTGGTCCAGTAAAACCTGCTGGTCCAGACAAGCCTCGCTCACCCTGTCAAAGTAAAAGTTATATGTATGTACATATAGTAGTCAACATTTAAAATTAATCCAAAAATTTGTACTAAGACAACCTACATAAAAAAAAAATACCATAGTAATTTTTAGTAAATGCTTTTTGTACTGTAGTAAACTGTTATAATGTATATGTTAAAGTATTTTCAACTCTTTGAATGCTACAGAATATTGTAGTGTGAACTATACTGAACTGACAAACTAAAAATACTGTAGTAGTTTTTACTACAGTAAACTGTGGAGTATTGTAGTATAATATACACTATAGTTTTAGAAAACTAAAGTATTGTGTCATTTGTTAATAATACTACAGTTGTTGTGTTACCATAAATACAGAATCAGCACAATAGATAAATTCAAGTACTTGTCTATAGTATTACATCGTTTTACTATAAATTACTACAGTATTTTTTAAAGTGAAAAGAATAGGCATTATTCAAAACACAATTTGGTATTAGAAAGGTTTGATGAAATGCTTTAGTTCACTTCAGATGTTGATTAGTGTATATAACAGCATATAAAGGAAAAAAATAAAGACTCCAATTGAAAATTCTCAATTCATCAGGATTTACTTGGTTTATTACACAGATGTCAAACTCAGTTCCTGGAGGGCCAAAACTCTGCACAGTTTAGTTTCAACCCTAATTAAACAAACCTGATCAAACTAACTCAGGCCCTGTTTACACTAATGCGTTTTCGTTTTGAAACGGCGTTTTAGATCAAAAACGATCCGCGTCCACACTAGCGTTTCATCTAGCGTTTCTAAACATATCTCCGTCCACACGACTCCACCAAAAACGTATATCACGCGACCATTCGCGCTCTCTGGGCATGCGCATCTAAGTATAAACAGGAAGCATGTGTCTCGCTCGGCATTTGGTTATTGTTAGTCAACAAACGCTGGTTGAATGATGAATGCGAGCGATTAGTGAGTGCTCGAACAATAGCTTGCCTCTTGCGAATATATGCAGCTGCTGTAGTAAAAAAGGCAGAGTTTAACTGCACAATGGCGCCTAGAATGGACAATAGTGCAAACAACGCTCCCATTTCTGTGTCCATGTTGTTGTTTACAGTGAAGGCTGGTCTGCCGTCTTCCGGTAGCGTTATAGTCATGTGATAGGGGCTTGACAAATAAGGGAAGGATACGCAATGATCCAAAAGCCCCAATAAGGTAGCGAATGTCTGCAGCTACGCGTCCGTTTTCAGATGTCTCCGTTTTCCCCCATCCACACTGAGATGGAGCAGCAGCATTTTAGAATGAAAACGGCCTCTCCAGCGGTTTGAAAACTCCGACATAGTGTGGACGGATGACGTAACCGTAGCAAAACTTATGCGTTTTAAAACGAAAACGCATTAGTGTAAACGGTGCCTGAGTGCTTTACGTTTGTTTGATACCTACAGATAATTGTGTTGAAGCAGGACTGGAACTAAACTGTGCAGAGCTTGACACCCCTGGTTTATTGGATATGAATTTGAGTAAAATGTTTGTTTTATTCTAAATGTATGAAAGCAATTCATCCAAATTTCAATTACAAATATTGTCATGTAAAGCTAAAAATTGATAATTTTCAAATGGCATTTTCAATGGTATTGCATTTTTACAATCAAACAAAGGCATCCTGTACATGAATTACTTAATAGGTCATTTTAACAGCAATTGTATGTATTATTTTCAGCTTTATTCTGGGTTCTTACTTGAGGTCCAGCAGGCCCCATTTCTCCAGGAAGCCCTCGTATACCCTAAAAATAACAAACACACACTTTAAGTACAGTTTTACATCCCATAATAACCCCCCCCCCCCGCACAATCTAAGTTAAATATCAAAATACTATAAAATAATAATGCTATCTCATGCCAGTTTTTAACTTTTTGATTAAGTGGCTAACTTGTACAAATTTGTACACTGTAAAACCCAATAAGCTAAGGTAACTCAAACCATTTGAGGAAATCAATTGCAACAAACAATTTAAGTTAAAAAAACTAATCATATTGAGTACTGTGAACTTAATCTATTTGCGAAAACGAAGCAATTTGAGCACAAGTAAAAGCCAATAAATGAAGGGAACTCAAACCAGCTGAGTACTGTAAAACCTAATAGGTTAAGGCAACTCAAACCGTTTGAGGAAACCGATTGCAACAAACAATTTGAGTTACAAAAACTACTGTGAGTACTGTGAACTTACTCCATTTAAATTGAAGTAATGAGGTATTTAATTAACTCATTAGCTTCAACACTGAGTTCAAAACTCTTTTCAAATAAGTAGAATAAACTATGAAATTATGAGTTATACACTCATTTCATTTGATAAAGTTGACTGTTGGGTTTTACAGTTTAAAATCTCATTTGTACATTTTAGTATGACTTGCTTATCCCCCAATGATGCTGTCACGGTTGTAGGTATGTGCGCTCTTCTGGTATTGTCTGTGTTTTTGTCACGTGCTTATGTTTTGCCTTCTCCACGTGTGTTGTTGTGGCGTGTCAGTGTTGTTGTGGTCATGTGGTTTATTGCTACACAGGTCAGCTGTTCTGATCAGCCGCCCAGCTGTGGCTAATTACCACAAATATATCTGAGCGCCAGTCCTTTGTTACATTGTCAGTTCGTTTTTGTTTGTTCATTTGTCAGGACTTTCTGTGGGCTTTCTCTGCATATCAGGTCTGTTTGCATGGTTATTGGCTGACCTCTGGACGCTATCTGCCCACGTTTTGCCACGTCTTGTGAACTCTTGTTTACAATGTTTTTGGACTCTACTTATTATTTATAAACACACTTGCATCTTGGATTCATCTCAGTTGTATTATTATTTATGTGAGCGTGCTAGACGTTTGGGTTTAGGGATTGGGTTTGGTGCAATGCCTACTTAAAAAAAAATCTTAGTTTTTCAAAAACTGAACTCGTTACTTGAATTAGCCACTAAACTGACTAAACATAAAATACAGTGCATTACTTTTTCCACATTTTTTTATGTTACAGCCTTATTCCAAAATTGACTAAATTTGTTTATTTCCTCAAAATTCTACGCACAATACCCCATAATGACAATGTGAAAAAAAAGTTTTTAAATTTGTTGCAAATTTATTAAAAATAAAAAAACCTGAAAAATCACATGTACAACAGTATTCACAGCCTTTGCTCAATATGTTGTTGATTAAAAAAGTCTGACAAAGTCTTTTTGAATATGATGCCACAAGCTTGGCACACCTGTCTTTGGGAATTTTTGCCCATTCCTCTTTGCAGTACCTCTCAAACTCTATCAGGTTGGATAGGAAGCGGCGGTGTACAGCCATTTTCAGATCTCTCCAGAGATGTTCAATAGGAATTACGTCTCTGAATCAATTGAGTCAATCAACTGAATTTACCACAGGTGAACTCCAATTAAGCTGCTGAAACATCTCAAGAATGATCAGTGGAAACAATGTACCGGAGCTCAATTTAGAGCTTCACGCCAAAGGCTGTGAATACTGATGTACAGGCGATTTTTCAGGTTTTTTTTATTTTGAATAAATTTGCAACAATAAAAAAAAAAATGCACATTGTCATTACGGGGTATTGTGCGTAGAATTTTGAGGAAATAAATTAATTTAATCCATTTTGGAATAAGAATAAGTGAAGCACTATGAACACTTTCCGGATGCACTGTAATTACGTTTCCTTGTGAGATCAGGCTGGAAATACACATTAACAAAGTATCCTCTATTAAACACTGCACATTTAACAACCACTATTGCCGGTTAACCTACCATTGCTGCCTTTCTGTATCATTGCCAATCCACACTGTTACCATCTAATGAACTGGGAAGCGTCTATTCTTTCATTAGAGTGGTTTACACACATTTTTACGATGAAAGATAAGAGCGAGACATAAATCAGCACACCTACAACCATACACAGCCGACAGCTCCCATTTCCTACACCAAAAGCTTTCAGGAATGCCAGAATGTTTGTACATTTTCCTTTCAAATGAGCCAGTTTCATTGGCCCCAAACAGGAAGCGCAGTCTAAACAACTTGTGAAAAGTGTTCAATCAAACAGCAGACGTTTCCGCACATGTAGAGGGTGCGGTTGCAGACATGAAAGAAAGCACAGAGAAACCAGGAGAGGATTTATTGACATTAAGCAATCGGTTACTAGAAATATCTCTTTCTCCACCTGCTGTGTGTGTGTATGTGCAGTTCTGCCAAACAAAACGCTTTTGCGGGGAAGAAAGGTTCACCACAACCTCAGAAAGAAGGAGTGGTGTATTAACCGTTCTATTAATCACATCAGGATAGACAGACAGACACCTAAAACTTTCCACTGCTCTCGGCATCAGGAATAATGTGCTTGCCAAAACTTTTCCCTAAAAGGGAGTACTTACTATGCTAATATATCAAACTAAGCCTAAACCACATCACTTCAAGTCATTGGAGGAAATGAGAATGAAAATTGACTATGATGGAGGCATAAACAATCTCACTTCAATTTAGCTTTGGATCAAAACCATCTAAATATATTCCGCCATGCTGAAATATACATTCACCTGCCACTTTTTTAGGTACACCTTACTAGTACTGGGTTGGACCCCTTTTTGCCTTCAGAACTGCCTTAATCCTTCGTGGCATAGGTTCAAGAAGGTACTGGAAATATTCCTCAGATTTTGATCGATATTGACATGATAGCATCACGCAGTTGCAGCAGATTTGTCGGTTGCACATCCATGATGCGAATCTCCCATTCCACCACATCCCAAAGGAGATCTGGTGACTGTGGAGGCCATTTGAGTACAGTGAACTTATTGTCATGTTCAAGAAACCAGTCTGAGATGATTAGCGCATTATGACATGGTGCGTTATCCTGCTGGAAGTATCCATCAGAAGATAGGAACACTGTGGTCATAAAGGGATGGACATAGTCAGCAACAATACTCAGGTAGGCTGTGGCATTGACACGATGCTCAATTGGTACTAATGGACCCAAAGTGTGCCAAGAAAATATCCCCCACACCATTTCATAGCCCATCCGCCTCGTCATATTTTGTGTTCAGGGATGCTCTCCTGCATACCTCAGTTGTAACAGTGGTTGTTTGAGTTACTGTTGCCTTTCTATCAGTTTGAACCAGTCTGGCCGTTCTCCTCTGACATCAATAAGGCATTTGCGCACACAGAACTGCCGCTCACTGGATATTTTTTCTTTTTCTGACCATTCTCTGTAAACCCTAGAGATGGTTGTGCGAGAAAATCCCAGTAGAACAGCAGTTTCTGAAATACTCAGACCAGCCCATCTGGCACCAACAACCATGCCACTTTCAAAGTCGCTTAGATCACCTTTCTTCCTCATTTGCTTGGTTTGAACTGCAGCAGATTGTCTTGACCATGTTTACGTGCCTAAATGCATTGAGTTGCTGCCATGTGATTGGCTGATTAGAAAT
>CAIGQZ010001336.1:1423600-1437388 GCA_903798205.1 Danio tinwini | reverse complement strand
ATATATATATATATACACAACATTTAGGAAAAATGCTGTATAGGAAATTAAAAGAGGTTTACAAGCAACTCATTGGAGAAAAATCAGACACTTGTATTTAATATACTTTTTATGTATATTAAATCTCTTCTGAATTTTAAATTGATTGCTGGCACCAAATGAACTAATCTTGCCTTATATAAAACATTGACATACATGGGTAATCATTAATTACAAACTTTACAAACTTCTACTTAAATTTTATTGGATTATATCAAACAAATAGAGTACCTTACATATTTTCAAAATAATTAATAAAAAAAAAAATTAGCATTACCATTTTTCAAACCCCACGTTTGCACATTTTTTAGATTTAAATTACACTTGAATATTATTCATTTACATTTTTATAGCTACAGTCTCACAGTGAAACATTAAACTGTGTGTTTAATCTATGTGCAACAGTTGCACAAATGGTTTACAGGATGTTGGTGCAGGTGGTAAGTTTTGCAAGTCAATTCTACCATTTTTTTTAGCTCTTATCTTAATATAACGTGATGCGATTGTGAGGACTGATTACTGCAAAATGCATTTCAGTAGGCAGATGCAAGGAATTTTATTTGCACGAATAGATTATGTTTAAATGCTGATATCTATACAAAAGGTATATGGCAAAATGCAAGTGCAAAAAATCTCCAGAAATGATTTACACGCCCATTTAGAAGCCTAGAAATTGAACCCTATAGGATTGAAAGCTCTGTTTTTACCTTATTTGAAAGGGTCATGAATATTAATAGAATCTTTAGATCCCACTAGAGATCTCTCTATGGCACACAACTGCTTCTAAGTGATGTGCGGTACATGAAATATAGGCTTAATTACATTTATTATACCTGACAAAAGGGACAAGCAATTATGTGGATTAAATACATATGAAAACACAGGCTGGAATGAATGACAACCTCTGCATATAAACAGATGAGTTGACATCCTTGCGCTTAAGAAAAATTACAGTAAGAGCAGAGTGATCTGACACAATGCATAAATGTGCATTAAACACTAATTGAACAGTGTATATGTGTCTGTTGCCTCATTACAAACATACATGGCAAACTCCACAATATACATGTTAAAGTAAAAAACATAGAGTTAAATAGACCTTATCTGTCTTTCTGATGACCTGTAAGTGGATAAGATGATTTGCATTGAATTACCACAGAGCCTGATCTATTTTATAATAAGAGTCCTACATACATATGGAATATAATAAGTTGTCCTTAATTTAGAAAACATAAAAATATAATTGTTGTAATATCATTGAGAAATATTGTGCCCAATGAAAAGCTGCTGACAGTGTGTATATGTGTAATGTCAGGATCTGTGTTTTGTCAGATTTCCAAGATTTTACACTGCCAGGATTTACATGAGATCAAAGTAACAGTGGGGTTTGAGGCTCACGATATATCATTTCCACATACTGAACTCTTATTATTCAGCTATGCCGAAGTATATCTACATTTTCATTCTATGGCACCTTTAATACTTTAGGTTAAGGTCACTAAATAAAAGTATGAGTCTAAACAATAGTGAAGCACTACATAATAATCTACAAATAAAACAAATGGAAGTCTGAGAAATAATGCAGTTTTTCTCTAGAATTAACACCTCTGCAACCACAATCAAAAAACTTTGCACACATCAGCGGTTTATTTCATGCTCTTCCTGCTCATCTCAAACTGAAAATAATATCTTTTTTTTTCACAGCATGATCAAATGTCACGCCATGCAGCTGTTTCAATTGATGCAGCAGATCATGTATATAAATAAAAAATAAGAATCTAAATAAATAAATCTAAAATGATGATTGTATAGGGACTTTTTTACCTCCTTTTCCTCCAATGTATCTCATTTCCTCTTTTCTATGCTACCTCTCGACTGACCTGTCTTCCTCTGAAATGTGTGGAGTTTGCCTATGGTCGAAGGAATCCATTTTTGTTGCATGTAACAGTGTTGTGACAAATAAAGGCTTATCATCATCATCATCATCATGTTATGATGTCTCAAAGAGTGTTAGGACAGCTCTGTGCACATTCAGCACTTGTATATTTCCACAAGGCAATGGACAAGTAGCATCATTCACCCTGGCCACAAACTGTTCACACTTCTAGCCTCAGGCAGATGCCTCATATCTGTATGCAGCAACAACACCAAGGCATAAACAGCTGTTTTTTTCTCAACCCATATCCAGCTTGAATAGCTAAGCACATCAGTTGCTTTTTATGGTCATTAAAAATACAGCACTATTATTGTGTTTATGGTTTTTGTAACCTAAAAAATGCACTTATTATATAAATGTATGTTTTTATTTCTTATTTATGCAGCTAATATTGCACATAAATCACCTACATTGAAGTCAGAATTATTAGCCCTCCTAAAATATTAGCCACCTGTACATTTTCCCCTAATTTCTGTTTAACAGAGAATATTTTTTTAACATTTCTTTAAATGTAATAGTTTTAATAACTCCTTTCTAATAACTGATTCATTTTATCTTTGCCATGATGAGAGTGCATAATATTTTACTAGATATTTTTCAAGATGCTAGTATTCAGCTTAGTGCCATTTAAAAGTTTAACTAGGTTAATTTGGTTAAATAGGTAAGTTAGAGTAATGAGGCAAATCATTGTATAATGATAGTTTGTTCCGTAGAAAAAAATAAATAAATTGAAAATAAATGGCTTAAAGGGGCTAATAATATTGACCATAAAATGTTTTTAAAAATAATTAAAAACTGCTTTCCTTCTAGCCTAAATAAAACAAATAAGACTTTCTCCAGAAAAAAAAATATTATAGGAAAAACTGTGAAAAATTTCTTGCTCTGTTAATCATCATTTGGGAAATATTAAAAAAATATATTCACAGGAGGGCGAATCATTTTGACTTGAACTGTATATGTACAGTGATCAGAATAAAGGAGTACACCCCCATTTGAAAACAGATATTTTGATCAATTTCTCAGTGAATATAGATTATATTTGAGTGCACTAATTTTTGCACCGTGATCTTACTTTTTTGTTAGAGTAGTTGACTTTGGTAATAACTTAATCTAATATACACTGTAAAAAATATGTTGCTCGCTTACATTTTTAAGTTGAACCAATTTAACTTTACAAGCCATTTTAATTCGCATCAATTAAGCGGACTTAAAACATCAAGTTTAAGGGCTCTATCATACATCCGGTGCAACAAGGCGCAGGGCATGTATGGCACAATTTGTTGCTATTTTCAGACCAGCGCAACAGTAATTTTCATATTTTGCTACACGTTGTTTAAATAACAAATCCATTTGCGCCACTTTGTGGACTCTTATGTGTGCTGGTCTGAAATAAAGGTGTGTTAAAGCACATCGTTGGCACGTTGCTATTTTGAAGAACTGAAATAGACTGCGACATTGACCATCTAAAAGATGTAAAGTCTAAAGTCCAGCACAGATCTAAAGTCCAGCACAGAGCACATTAGTTATGCACTTATGCAGGTCCTAAAGCCTTACACATGGCTTAATACACACAGGTTGTACAGCAATACACAAATATCTTTACATATGAAAAGAATGAAAGAATTAAAATGTTACAAAATTATTATTTTCCACATAAATATAAAAAGCACTGCATTTATGCCTCATCTCGGGGGGCTTTTTCATGTTATCATTATTAGCAGTGTTATTTATTATATGCATATTTATATTTGTTTCAATAAAAACAAGTTTAGATTTGTCCACCTGTCGGTTTTGGAGATGTCTGCATCACCATATGGGGCATAAGAATAGGACGTGTGTTTGGATATAACTCAGTTTTTTGACCACACTTCGTTATTATTGTTTATTTATTTGTTTGCTGGAAATTAGAACTGAATTTAGAAATAGTTTTGAAACAAATCTTTGTGCTTAACAAACAAAATTAAATATGTTGGCTAATGAATGTCCTTAGTGGAGTGCGTACAACACCACTTCCTTATCCACGAAAGTAAAGGAGTAAAGTAAAGAGTAAAAGTAAAGTAAAGAGAAAGTAGAGGCTGAATGGAGGAATCTCGTTCTTTATCCTCGTGCTGCAGATGCTCTGTTTATCTGTGAAGAACGCTAGTGAAGTGTTCAGTTTTATCTTTTACAAAGTCTGCCATGTAAATAGCAAATGCGCCATGGCACGACACAACTGACTCTTAAAGGGAATGTGAGATGAGACTATGATTGGTTTACTGCACATTATGCTCAAAACACACCCAGAACTCATGAAGAGAATAAGCACAACCCTGTTAGACAGCTTAGATAGTTAAAATAGAGCCCAAAATCTGGTTAATAAAAAAAAAAGTTGAAACCTGATTAACTTTCTAAGTTAAGTTATACTGTAGTAACGAAATTGTCATGACTTTTATCATCTATTGTTTTACAGTGTAGATGCACAAATAAATTATTGTAAAGCATCCAACAGAAAATATGAATAAAAAGAGGGTGTATTATTGTTTACTTTATTTCTCACTTATTAAAATGTCCTTTCTGTCCTCTTGCGTTGATATGCCAGTCAGTCTTATTTTAAAATGCTTTACAAAAAAAGCTTCATCTGTTTTTTATTTCTTTTTCTTCCTTTCTCAGTACTGCAGTGCACATGTGCATGACTGGAGATGAAGCAGGAGGAATTTAAAGAACATACAGTCAACATCAATACTGTTTATGCTCTAAATTGTATCATCTGCTCCTCTAGATCTGAGTGATGTATTCTGGGATTAGTAAACACTGTGGCTTCATCATTTCTAAAACTAGAGTTAGCAGCACACCACAAGCCCATGAAAAGCATGTGACAGGCCCGCTTCTACCACAAACAGCATCCAATGAACATAAATATTTGGCCAAACAGTAACATCATACAGTAACATCATGTTAATGGGTAATTTAGAAAGTTTTAATCTGATTAATTAGTTTTAATAGCCTGAAATCCAGATTTAATGGTGAAAAAATGTGGTAATGATGATGACATGACAGTGACAAAGATTTTTGGAAAGGTAAAATGTTTGTTTTGCATCGATCAGCAGATTTTGCTGCCTAATTAGTCAAACAAACCATATTTTGAAAGAGTCAACTATTTTTCAATTGGCTTCAAAATGCAAAAACATAAACTCATGAAAATAATAAAACAAACTCACAGGAATTCCTGGTTGTCCATCTGATCCTGCCATACCATCAACTCCTTTTTCACCCTGAAAGAAAACAAATAATCAAATGCTGTTAAAAATGACAGTCATATTAAAATATAAAGAAGCAATGTGACATTATTTTCATGACAAATTAAATGACATTCAAGTCATAACTTTTGCTACAATAATGCAAAAATATTATGTAAATTTCTTTGCAAATAATTTAATTAAATCATTTATTTGATTTACTTTCAATTTTAAAAACAGTTAATCTTAAAAAAAAGCCTCGGCTGAGTCAGTTGGGTTTCCTCCGGGTGCTCCAATTTCCCCCACAAGTCCAAACACATGAGCTATTGGTGAACTGGGTAAGCTAAATTATCCGTAGTGTATGTGTGTGAATGAGTGTGCATGGGTGTTTTCCAGTAATGGGTTGCAGCTGGAAGCGCATTCGCTGTGTAAAACATATGCTGGATAATTTAGCAGTTCGTTCCACTGTGGCGACGCCTGATTAATAAAGGGACCAAGCCGAAAAGAAAATGAATGAATGAATGAATAAATTTAATTAATTAAAAATAAACAAGTTCATTTTACTGTAGTGACCTCTGATGAAGCAGGACTAAGACAAAAAAGTGATTGTTTATAATAAAATAAAATAAAATAAAACTGGTTCATTACATTCCACATTATAATATAATATAATATAATATAATATAATATAATATAATATAATATAATATAATATAATATAATATAATATAATATAATATAATATAATATAATATAATGCTTTTTAGGCTATTTGACTTTTTCTGTGAATAGTTTGCACATATTGTTCAACATCACACATATTTCTAGGAACAAGGGAAATGCGGTAAGCTTTAAGTAAAGAAAGACTGACACCGTCCCTTAAATAATCACAGTCCACTCCACTAACTGCAGATATAATTAGAGTTTTGCTCTTCCAAATTAGAGCTGCATTTTACATGCTAATTACATAAAGAGAAATCAAGCGCTGAGAAGTTAAATACGCACACATCTTAATTGTAAAGCAAGTATGAAATGTGAGACAGTCTGTCATTATAATCTAAACATGTTACACCCAACTGTAAAGAGAGCTTATCTAGAGATTTTTTTGCACTTTCTGAAGTCTAAATTACAAGCCGTACACATGTGGGAATGCTGGTAAGAGATGTCCTCCTTTCCCTGTGGCTCCCCATCATATGAATTTAAAAATAGCATGTTTCTGGTTACATATGCATGCAATTTGTGCATGGTGAAACACACCTGACAGAAAATATGTAATGTCCTACATTAGCAGGCATTGGGAGTAACACTACAGTACTGGCCTACAAAGGCAAACACTGAAACTGCTTTTTCTGCTTAAAATCTTATAGACTATGATTTATGAAGGATGGGTTTCACTATGTCTAATACATAAAGTAAACAATGTTTCTTTTGATAAACAAAAAAATTATTGGTGGTCAATTGATTTGAAATTTGTTCCTCGCTACTGCTCGCCACTGGCTTGCTTGGTTTGGGACTTGTGAAGCTGTGCATTGATGGATTTGCTCTTCAGTGTTTGGACTTTCAGCAGTGAAAATTAAACCACACTGAACTGAACTAAAGTGAACTTCAACTCTGAAAACTGGATCGACACAGTTTTAATTTACTATAATCTTTTATGTTAAGCTGTTTTGACACAATCCACATTGTACAAGCGCTATAGAAATAAAAATGAACTGAATTGAATTAGTCCAAGGCACTCACAAAGTGAAAAAGAAAAAAAAAACACTGATGAACTAGGGACTAAGCCAAAGGAAAAGTGACTGTTTATAATAAAATAAAATAAATAATAAATAAAGTGAACAATGTTTCTTTTGATAAACAAGAAATCATAAGTCCAAGGCACTCAAAAAGTGAGTTAAAAAGCCTTTATTAAGATGGCTTTTGCTTAAAAAAACAGCACTTTTTAAATCATGTTTCTTTTGATAAAATAAAATAAAGTTCATTACACTGTGGCGACCCCTAGTGAAGCAGGGACAAAAAAACAACAACAAAAAAATAAATAAAATAAAATAAAATAAAATAAAATAAAATAAAATAAAATAAAATTAAAAAGGTTCATTACACTGTGGCGACCCCTAATGAAGAGGGGACTAAGACAAAAATTAAATTAAATTAAATTAAATTGAATTGAATAAAATAATTTAAAAAAAGTTAACAATGTTTCTTTTAATAAACAAGAAATCATAAAACCAAGGTACTTGAAAAGGGAATGAAAAGCTTAAAAAGCCTTTTTTTAACATGGCTTTTGTTTTAACAAAACAGCACTTTTCTATCATCTTATTTTGAAGTTTACTTTTTTTTTACAGATTAAACAAGATCTATTAAACATTTTCAGTACGTTTGCCTCACCAAGACCATGTATGCTTATGTTTGCAGCATATGTGATTGTTCTGTGTAGTATAGTAGCATTACATTTTAAACATAGCTGAATTAAATATGATTTATATAAAAGTTTCTTAACAATCTATTTTAATGTTGAAAATAAAATATAAGTTTGTGGGTGAAATACTATAATGTTCCATTGTCATTCAGCATAACAAATGTATTTATGTTTAATATAAATCTATACTTACTATACTCATACACTGTAAAAAAAATTGTTCACCCAACTTATGAAACTGTTTGGTTTTTGAGTAGACATATTTGAGTTTTACTTACTTATTTAGAAAATGTCATTAGAAGTGAAGTTGTCATTTTAGTTACGTTTGAGTTATTATTCTTATTATTGGTTATTACTATTATATTATTAGCTTTCAATAATATTATTAGTTACGTTCTGACTTATTAAAAAAAAGTTCAGCTAACTAAACCAATAAGTTCTGCAAACTAAAGTGGCGTTTTAAAAACTTACAATTTATTCAGCTTATTGGATTCAGTTTCAAAAACTTCACTTTAGTTAGCTGTACTTTAATAAAAGAATTAAAACTTAAGTTTTATAAGTTGAGGCAACAAAAGATTTTTTACAGCGTATAAAAATGTAGTGTGTATTTATTTATTTATTTTAAATCAAAGGATAGTAGAGAATATAGACAAAGTATAAAGATTTAAAATGACATCATTAATTGACATATTATAGTTCATTAGGTGTGTTCTGCTAATGTTAAAAATGACATTATTTAAACAAAATCTTTATTAATAAATAAAAGCTTTGGTTGAAAATTGGGGTTATTCTATTAAATATTGATTTATCTTCTGAAGTTAAAACATTTTATTATGTTGTCTAAAATGAATTGAAACAATTCTGAACACATGGCATCTTTTTGTGATTTCATGCAAATATATATATATATTAAATATTAAATATATATAATTATATATATATATAATTTATTTTTTTCTAAACATATAATAAGAATTTTCAATAAAAAAAATTGCTCTAAATGACGACATGTTCATATTAAATTTGGAAGTAATGTCAGCTTTTTACAAAATAAAAAACAGCTTAACTCAAACTACATTTTTAATCATAAATGCTGAAGTTTTTCTGGTGGTCTCTGCAAAAATGAAGACTTTTCAGGTGGTCTCTTCATTATTTCTTAATCAATTAATATGTTTTTAAAAAGTCTTATTTCTTAATTCCCATGCTGAATTTACCAAAGTAATGTAGCATACTGTTATTGTGCAGTAATAAAAAAACGTGCTGTTCAGTATATTCCATTCGGAAATGCAGAAGTAATAGTAAATTTAGGAAAAGTTGAATCAAATTTGTTTTGTGTATCCAAATAAAACACATGCATTTAGTCTCCATCCTGAGTCTCTTGACATTTGGAAAGACCTCACACAAAGCACGCTCTCGAAACATGACAAACAATAATTGCACCTTATGCCGTCGCTCTGCAATTATATCCAGGAGAAGGCCAATTAAAAGGAATTTATGGGACTCCGCGTGACTTTTATCTCCTTTAACCTTTTGGTGGCAGTTTTTCGGGCATGCATTGAACATGTGATGCAGGTGAAATGCAAATAATGACCACTTTCTGTTGAAGTAACTCATAATCAACCGAGTCGAGGGTTGTTTTGGGGTTCTGGGGGTCTGTGCATTTCAGTTTTCTTTTAACAGTCCATGTGCATGTATGTCTGCAGGTCATGATTAAAGGCTGTTTTCAGGGCTGGCAGCAGCAGGAAACCCACCCTTACGAGAGAGCTCTCTTTTGGCACGCCACATAAAACCAAGTTTTGGTTAACTAATCATCCCTCAGAGGTCTAAGGGAAACCTGGTACCGCTACATTCTGTCACAGATCCAAAGTGGGGAATAGGGAACACTGAAAAAAAGATTTGTTGGATTTACTCAATGTTTTTAAGGTATATGGTTGCAAACAATTTATATGGGTTGAAATTAAACAAACAAACTAAGTTCAACATTACTGAATTATTTTTTTTAATTCAGCCCATATTAATTGTTTGGAACCACATACCTTAAAAATTTGAGTAAATCCAAACAATCCTTTTTTTCAGTGAAGGCACGCGATTAACGATTTTTGTCAATTACACATTATTTAATTGTATTTTGCTGCATAACAGATATGCAGTATGTAAAATGATTTTGCTGCTTGTTCAAACTATAAAAAATGAGCTAAAACAACACAATTCCTGATTTTTTTTATGGGCTTTTAATTGTTTTGTGTTTAAACCACTTAAATTTGTTAGGCTAACTTAATTTATTTGTGTTGGGACAACCTGAATGAATTGTGTGAACACTTTAAAAAGGTGTAGCCTATTTTAAAGTTGCATTTTGGGAAATATCCTCTTGGCACCATTAAAACGGTATTTTTAATTTGCTGTGAATCAACACACAGTAAAAAACTAAACAAAAAAAACATGAGTGTGAAAACTGGCCAGTTATAAAGAATGCAGTAATTTACCATTTGGAGTGTATTACAGTAAATAAATAAATAAATAAATAAAGAAAGAAAGAAAGAAAGAAAGAAAGAAAGAAAGAAAGAAAGAAAGAAAGAAAGAAAGAAAGAAAGAAAAGAAAGAAAAGAAAGAAAGAAAGAAAGAATGATTTGCAAGTAAATTTTTGCATTATAGAAGACTAAAAATACTGTACATTTTACAGTAAAGATATGCAATACTGTAAATACATGCACAGCAAGATAAATTGTAGTATAAATTTGAATACAGTTTTTTTGCTGTAAGTTGGATTTACAATAAATTGTTGGCAAACTGTTGCAGTAAATTACTGTAAATTCAACAAGAATTTGTTTACAACACAGAAAACTATCAAACATGATAATAGTGATCCTAATTCAGAAGGTATTAAGTCATGTTCATTATATGAATATGCATAATGCATATGTTACAAATCATAATGCATGTTACAAATTAACATTTATGAATGCATTAGTCAATAATAATAATAATAATTATTATTATTATAATTTGCTCCAAAGATTAAAATGAATTTAGAGGTTTCAGTCCATAATGTCTTCTAGAGATAATAAGATACACAATACAACAACTGTCACGTGGCAAAACATGGGCCCTATCATACACAAAGGGCAACAAGGCGCAAGACATGCATGATGCAATTTGTTGCTATTTTCAGACCAGCACAACTCTAATTTTCACATTTTGCGCCATGTTGTTAAAATAGCAAATCCATTTGAACCACTTTGTGGACTCATGGATGTGTCGGTTTAAAAAGAACGTGTGTTAAGGCACATTATTGGTGCGTTGCTATTTTGAGAAACAGAAATAACCCACGCCATTGACCAACTGAAAGCTGGTCTAAAGTCCAGTGCAGAGCGCGTTATTTATGCGCCTATGCAGGTCCAAACGCTTACACATTGCTTAATACAGACAGGATGTATAGCAGTACACAAATATCTTTACATATAACAAAAATAAAGGATTAAAATGTTACAAAAATTATTATTTTCTACATTAATGAAAAAACCACTAGCTCCATCCCTTTTTTTATCTCAAAGGTTTTTTTTTTCAGTTTATTTGTGACAATTTGCATTTGTATAATGTTATTATCATTAGCGGTATTATTTATTATATGCATATTTTTATTTGTTTTAATAAAAACAACTTTAGATTTGTCCTCCTATCGGGTTTTGGAGACAAATGCATCACTATAAGGGCATAAGAACAGAGCGTGTGTTTGGATATAACTCGGTTTTTTGACCAAACTTCATTATTATTGTTCATTTATTCATTTGCTGGAAATTAGAACTGAATTCAGAGATAGTTTTGAAACAAATCTTTGCGCTTAACAAACAAAACTAAATATGTAGGCTAATGGATATTCTCAGTGGAGTGAGTTTCCACCGTTTCCTTATTCAGATTAAAAGTAAAGAGGCCGAATGGAGGAGGTTTTCTTGCTAGTGAAGCGTTCTAGAATTTAAAACCACTTGAGTGTGAGTAAATATTGAGCACATTTCAACTTTTTTTGTAAACTACCCTATTGCACCATGCATCAAGCATGAAAACACCATTAGAAACGTAGTTTAAACAATAAACGTGTCTTTCAGATTAAACACTACAAACTGCACAGCTCTAGTTGTTAATAATGTGCAACAGGACTTTATATGTCATGGTTATAATATTACAAAAATCAAAAAGTCAAAAATCAGCATCACTTTTTATTACAAGTGACAAAACTTTATCAACAAGTGTTTTGAATGTTTTTAGTGGTTATTTTACAGCTTTGTGGAACAAAATGGAAATGTCACATCTTTGAAACAGAGCCGTCTCCAAACCTGAACAAACACTGAGCTCTGCCAAGAGTCAAATCAAAGCTCTTTACTGATAAACAGACTTGATTTAATGAGCCAGTAAATGGCAGGGCGGCACTAATTTTTAGGGAGCGGGCGACATGCAGATGCCAAGACAGATGCATAAGCCTGAAAATAGATCTGAGTGACATGTCTAAATAATGCATGTCTAAAAAACTACACTCAAATACCCAATAGAGGGTAAAATAAATAAATAGAAATAAATACACAATAGAAATAAATAAATATGTTTTCTATAGACCTTACTCTGCAATGCGGAAGTGCACTTGTTTTTTTCTGATTGTTTTACAACCCCAAATAAGAAAAAAGTTGGGACAGTATGGAAAACGCAAATAAAAACAGAAAGTAGTGATTTCTAAATTTACTTTGACTTATTATGAACATGAAAATATTTCATGTTTGTCTGGTCAACTTCATTTCATTTGTGAATACACATCTTTCCATTTCATTCAGACCTGCAACACATTCCAAAAAAAGTTGGGGCAGGAGCAATTGAGGGTTGGTACTTAGGCAATTGTAATTATGATTTGGTATAAAAGCAGCATCCAAGAAAGGTCTAGTCCTTTAGGAGCAAAGATAGGCCCAGGATCGCCAGTTTGCCAACAAATACATGAGAAAAAAAAATAATGAAATGTTTAAAAACAGTGTTCCTTAAAGAAAGATAGGAAGACATTTGGATATTTCACCTTCAGCAGTGCATAACATCATTAAAAGTTTCAAGGAATCTGGAGGAGTTTCCGTGCGTAAAGGACATGGGCACAAGCTTAAGCCTAACAACCGTGATCTCCAATTCCTCAGGCGGCAATGCACCAACAATCCTCAATTATCTATATAAGCGATATCACTACATCTGCTCAGAACTACTTTGCAAACCTTTGTCAAGTACCACAACATAGTTACATCCACAAATGGCAGTTAAACATGTACTGTGCCAAAAAGAAGCCCTATGTTAACACTGTCCAGAAGCATCATCGACTTCTCTGGGCTCAGAGGGATCTGGGATGGACCATCACACAGTAGAAACCTGTACTGTGGTCAGATAAATCAGTATTTAAGTTTTTTTTTTTTTTTTTTTTTGAGAAATGGACACCATGAGCTCCAGACCGAAGAAGAAAAGGATCATCCAGACTGTTACCAGCAACAAGTTCAAAAGCCAGGGTCTGTCATGGTGTGGGGTTGTGTCAGTGCCCTTGGCAAAGCTTGCACTTCTGGGATGGCATGAAAAGCACATTAAGATTTTGAAGCACAATATGCAGCCATCTTTTCCAGAGATGTCCATGCATATTTCAACAAGACAATGCAAAACCACATTCTGCACACATTACAAAGTCCTGGCTGCAGAGGAAGAGGATACAGGTACTGACTGGCCTGCCTGCAGTTCCGACCTGTCTCCAATAGAGAATGTGTGGCACATTTTAAAGCACAAATTGCGACAACAAAGACCCCATACTATTGCCCACCTTAAGAAGAGTTTGCAGGAAGAAGGCAACAAAATTACACCTGAAACACTTCATCATTTGATGTCTTTAGTCCCTAAACGTCTTTTAAGTGTTGTGAAAAGAAATGGTTAAGGAGTGGTTTACGCTTTACTGTTCCAACATTTTTTTAAATGTGTTGCAAGAACCAAACCAAATTTAATTTAAGAAATTCATGATCTATAAAAACAATAGTTTACCTTTGAGTAAATGTATTTTTTTCCTTGGGCAGAATAAATATTTTGATTAATATTAAATTGCATTTTTAAATTTCAACCAAGTAAAAACTATAATTTGAGTAAAAATGTATAAATTTAGCTGTAACAACTTAGTTTTTTTT
>CAIGQZ010001336.1:1378071-1418600 GCA_903798205.1 Danio tinwini | reverse complement strand
GTTTTTTTTAAACGGTCAACATCCTGCTGAAAACACAACCACAAACTTCATAAAGCGACATTCACCTCTAATTTATTATAATACCAGTATTTGTATACAATAATTCTGACCCTTAAATGATGTTAAATGCAAGCAGCACACAGTAATTTCTCTGGCATGTGACTTTATATTCATAATGAGCAGAGAGCAGCTCAAAATGTGCACTGTGTCATTGACCCATCATAATCTGGGCGTTTAAGTGTCTATATATAGACGTTGGGCAAGTCGACAGTCTCCTGCTGGCAAAAAGCTAAGAAAAATGTCAGAGAGAGACGGGTAAAAAGAATCAACGACAAGGCCACAAATATGCCCTTTAGCCTAAAATAGTCCACCACTTCTCATGTGAGAGGATGTCTGATGGCATCCCTAACACATCTGAAGGTTTACACCCTGTGCTGCTTGAAATACTTTGAAATTCTGAGTGTGAAGTTGAAAGTGTGTGGGATTGTTTGTCTATGTTGTGAACCAGGAACAGGAAAGCAGCTCCATTGATTCACATGAACTCCAAAAACAAACTACAACTAATGAATGTCACTTCAATTCATGGTAAAAAAGATGAGTTTTTGGATGGGGCTTCCCTAAAAAATACAGACCAAATCAACAGTGCATTTACATATCATTGTTATTCATGATGATGGCTTATGCTATGTACTGACACAGAAAATGCATTCATTTTAATGCACAAATTGATTACTTAATTTTCTTGGGCTTAGTCACTTTATTCAGCAGGGGTCGCAACAACAGAATGAACTGCCAACTTGTCCAGCATAGTCCAGTTTTACTGAGGGGGATGCCCTTCCAGCTGCAACCCAGTACTGAGAAACACCCATACACTCTCACCTTCACACATATACACTACAGCCAATTTAGTTCATTCAATTCACCTATAGCGCATGTCTTTGGACTTTGTGGGAAACCGTAGCACCCGGAGGAAACTGACGCCAACATGAGGAGAACATGCAAACTCCACACAGAAATGCCAACTGACCCAGCCAGGACTCGAACCAGTGATTATTATTATTATTATTATTATTATTATTATTATTATTATTATTATTATTATTATATTCCATTGCTTTTAAAGCAATTAGTTTAATGTTACAATGGATTTACTCATTTTTTAAGTAAAAGTAAGTTCAATTTTTTTAAAGTAAAGCAACTACTTTTATTCCAATTGCTTATTTTTTGCAGTGTACATTTGCACGCCATGATTTTGCCAAATACAATGCGATCCTGGATTAACATCTATGTTGATCCTGGAACATTTGTGTTGGAAAATGTAATCCATAACTACTACCTACTCCTAAACCCAACCATAACTGTAAATTATTTCCAAAATCTAAATTAACATAAACTGTAAACATATGCCTTATATCTGACTGGCTGATTAGAATGTTGTACCAGTATCAACATAGATGTTAATGCAGCAACATGTTCTACTTGGTGAAATCAGGTTAGTGGTGTACATTTACAGTGGACATTTAAAAACTCATTTTGTGTATAACAATTTAATTTTGACATTTATCTGACAACTAGACGAAAATGTTTAATAGCATCTTGCTTACTTAGTTTTTTTTTTAAGAATGTTCTAATATTTGTACTGGAAAACAAGGTTAAACACACACACTGCAAAATGCAATGCTTTTCTTACTTTGATTCTATGTCTTGTTTTTAGTCCACATATCTAAAAAAATCTTAAATCGAGAAACTTTTTAGACAAGCAAAAACTTTTGTCTTGTTTTAAAAAATAATGTCAAAATTAAATAAGTTTTTCCTTAAAACAAGCCAATTAATCTGCCAATTGGGTAAACAAAATAAATGCATGTCAAAAAGAAAAACTTGATTATTTTGCTTACCACATTGGCAGATTATTTAGCTTGTTTTAAGGAAAAACTCACTTAATTTTGGCATATTATTTCTTAAAACAAGACAACATGTTTTGCTTGTCTAGAAAATGCTTCTTGATTTAAGAATTTTTAGATATTTGGACTAGAAACAAGACAAAGAATCTAAGTAAAAAAAGCACTTTTTGGAGTGTTGGAAGCTGTGTTATCCTAATAGTATCTAGTATGACCCCATTATTGTGACTGTCTAAATAACAATAAATAGAAAAAATAATGGCAGTTGAATTATATTATAGTTTGGGAGACAATTTAAATGCCAAAATCAAGTCTTACCTTGGGACCCTCAAGTCCAGGTAGACCAGGTGGCCCAGGTTCACCCTAAAGAAGAAAGAAAATAAGTCAACATTTCTCGATTAAAGACTCAAATACTGTAAAGTAGAAAAACTTTTAATGATTACTAATGCACAATATGAGCATTCGTGTAGTGATTCTAAAAGCTTATTATGTACATTTGATCCGGGTATTCCAGGTGGTCCTGTTTCTCCTGGCTCCCCTGGGATTCCCTATAAGAACATGACAGTATTCGTTAGCAATATTAAAGGGGTGGTCCACTAGTACAATATCATATATAAAATTTTAGTTGATGTGTAATGTAACTGTGTGAAAATAAACAACATCTCTGAATGTAAGATGCTCAAAGTTCAATGCAAAGGGAGACATTGGCTTTTACAGAGTTAGCTTAGCAAAGCCTACAGCAAACAAATTTAAAGACTACAAAAAAATACATCCTGGCTAGTGAGATCACAAGGGCTTCCGATTGCTCGCATTCACCACGCGCACACACCCTGCGCAGCGAAGGGGCATGGCCAGAGGCTCTGTAATGTTAAAGCAATGAAAGCTAAAATGCCGTCCAAACGCTGCTATTTCCACAGAGCTTGTTTTGTTTCTGTATTAGGCTTAAAAAGGACAGGACACAAACAGAGAAGTGCTTACTATTCAATTTTAATTATGTTCCAGAGAATTGTAAAAAAAGAAATAGCTCTAGCATTTGACAAAGGAGAACTTCCAGAATCTCTCCCAGTTCAGTGCTGGATTCAGTTAAAACTCCTCCAACTGAGGAGTAAGTCCAACCTGTAAGTGTTTTTATTTGTTAAAATTGATCAACTAAGGACGTAAACAAGGATGTAAACAACGGTAAATACTGTTTGGCACCGCTAACAATTTAGCTACAAATTCATATTTATCAGTCAAACCGCTGTAAACACCCACAATCCTCAGAAGCGCTGCAGTGTCTCTCTATGCGGCTGCTTTCCTTGTCTTCTACATCTCAAAAACCAAACTCACAAAAGATATGAGAATGTTTCATATTACTTATACATACTTATTCCGAATACATGTGAAAAACTTGTCAGATTTTATTTTAGAGAGCAAGCGTGAGGCTCAGCTGTGTGCTCATTTTTCTGTTTGATTTAGGCAGCTAACACTGCTAACAGCTACTCTGGCTGACTGTGTTTACACAGCACGAAAACGTGTGCTTGTAGGGGCGTGACGCATTTCCTGGTGACGTAGAGCCAGTCCACAAATTACAGCACATTATGTTAGCTGACCAATCAGAACCTTTTGATGGCGGGCCTTTTAGAGGAACTAGTAAATAATATGACAGTCGTTTTCATGTTAGCTGGGTAGATGTATATAATTAAAGTAATATATATGAAAAAATTATGTGATTTTCTACAAGTAAAGCATGAGCACACATTGCTTTGCATCTTATAAACACAGCCAAGCCTTAAAAATACACTGTGGACCAACCCTTTAATATTCCTAATTAATTTTAGCAGATTTAGAAGACTTTACCTTGATTCCTTGAATTCCCAAGTCTTGGATTTCCAATTTGGCAAAGCTTGTGCCCTTAAAGGAGATTTAAATTGAATCCTTTTAGGGTTTTTTTCATAATAAAGAGAGAATTTCTGTACATAACCCTTAATTCTTAATAATGAGGAAAAATCTTGATAATTTATCAGAAGGTTTGAAACTCACTTCTGGTGCTGAAGGCCCCGGTGGCCCTGGTGGTCCCATTTCTCCCTATTTAATATTAGGGGGGAAAATAGAAAAGTCAACATATCACTTTTCATAAATAATATATCACTATATACATATATTTATTATTTTATTTGAATGGAAATTCCAAAATGCACATACCTTGGGTCCTTCCAGTCCTCGCTCCCCCTTTTGTCCTGTTTCACCTGCTTCACCCTGTGAATAAAATATTAGCATAGAGTTAAGGGTTATTAGCCAACGTTATTTCAGAAATATCTGCATATGTAAATTCCACCTTGAAAGGGCCAAAATGTTATCACTCACAGTACAAATCAGTGCGTTTTTATAACATGTCTCAACATTGCACAACAGAATGCAACAATTGCCAATGAGGCATCTATGTACTGTATATGGTTTCACTCACTTTCTGTCCATCTCGACCAGGCTCTCCAGATGTTCCTTTCTCCCCTGCCTTACCCTGGTAGACAAATAGATCATGACAGTTATAAATATCTCCAAATGTCATGGCCAACTGCACTAATAATTCTGCTATACTTACAGGTTTGCCATCAGGCCCTGGAGGTCCCTCTCTGCCTTTCTCCCCCCTGAATCCCTACAATCATCCAGAGGAAAAGTTCACAAAAATTAGTATTTATTTACCATTTAAACATCCTTAAGTGGTTCAAGACTTTAAATAGTGTATTTTAACAAGTGTAGTCTGAATTAATAAATGGTGACAAAGTGCACATTTTTATAAGAAAAATTCCTTTAAATTTAAGGATGCATAGTTGAAATGTTTTGTTGTCTCACCATAGGCCCAGGTAAACCAGGCAAACCCGGTTTCCCACTAGGACAATCACAACCTTCTACAGAAGGAGAGCGATCCGAAGGACACTGAGGACACAAAACATTAAATAAGACCTAAAACACAAAATATTAAAACAATGAACACATGAAGTTAGTAACTTACCCTTTCATCATCCTGTAAAAGAAAGAGAAAAAACAATTAAAGTGGGAAGGGAATCACTCAAATATTTCATGTCATATACAGAAAATGAACATGTCACCATGCTTGGTATCAGTGTTAGGTAAGTTACTTCAAAAAAGTAATTAATTACGCAATATTACTAGGGCCAGACAGAACCTGCAGACATTTTTTTGCTATTTCTGTGGATTTATGCGGAATGATTTTGGGAGAATCATAACTAAAACCTTAAAATCTGAAAAAAAAAATAATACTATTTTAAATTTTAATTAATGTTGACAATGCAAATCCAATTAGATCCACTTTATTTGGTAAACTAAGCAGAATTATTAAAAACAGAATTATTAGCCCCCCTGAATTATTAGCCCCCGTTTATTTTTTCCCCAATTTCTGTTTAATGGCAGAGATTTTTTTCAACACATTTCTAAACATAATAGTTTTAATAACTCATCTCTAATAACTGATTTATTTTATCTTTGCCATGATGACAGTAAATAATATTTTACTAGATGTTTTTCAAGATATTTCTATACAGCTTAAAGTGACCTTTAAAGGCTTAACTATGTTAATTAGGTTAATTAGGCAGGTTAGGATAATTAGGCAAGTTATTGTATAATGATAGTTTGTTCTGTAGACTATTGAAAAAATATATAGCTTAAAGGGGCTAATAATTTTGACCTTAAAATGGGTTTAAAAGCATTCAAAACTGCTTTTATTCTAGCCAAAATAAAACAAATAAGACTTTCTGCAGAAGACAAAAAAATATTATCAGACATACTGTGAAAATTTCCTTGCTCTGTTAAACATCATTTGGGAAAGAATTAAAAAAGAAAATAATCAAAACGGGACTAATAACAAAAAATATTACTTTACAAACTGCATTGTAAATAAGTCATGAATATTTGGGGCCTACTCATCATTACAAATTACACCATTATAAATGTATTTTAATTATTCTTCTAATAGTTTTCTGAACGTTAACTTAAGTAATGTAATTGCTTGACAAAAATGCTAAAAATCCACATGAATATCAACATAAACAATTGAAATAAAACTCAATTCTTTAAATTAGAGTCGAAAAGGACCTTTTTAGTTTTATTTAAAAAAAAAATGAACACTTCAATTTTAAACTAGAGATACACACACACACACACACACACACACACACACACACACACACATACACAAAAAACGATTAAAATGAATTACACAATATTTCATAAATATCACATATAGTTTTAAAGCAGTTGCCGGGCAAAAAAAACTTTCTTTAGTTTAAAAGTTGTGTTAATATGCACAGTATCTTATAAACAAATATAGACATTTAGAATTACTCTGCTTCTCAGAATGTAAACCTTATATTGTCAAGAACTGATTTCTTACAATAACTCAAATTATAACAAATGATATATTCCTCTGTTTCTCTGAATTGATTTACATAGAACTGTTGAATGTATGTAAAGTATTTAAGGAAAGTAAATAATAAGTAACTGTAATTAAATGACCTAAAATGAAAAATAATCCCTTTACTTTTCCAGCAGAAATGTAATTTAATTTGAATAACTACTTTCTTTGTAACTAATTGCACAAAACACAGCTTGGAACAATATTTGAATCAATAAAACAGATTTGAAAGCTCATTTTAGGGTCAGATCGGGGGTGGGACTAAGGTAAACAGGAATGACCAGAGATGCCTAAACTAGGGCCCGTGGGCCAAAGCTGGCTCATGGTAACCTTTGATTTCATCGAGTGGCCATCTAGCTAATGACACAATGTGACAAATGTATTTTTTTATTGTTTTGGACTGTCGGAATTTCATTGTATTGATGTAGACATAAGTAAATGATGATAATTGATATGCTATTTTCCTGTGAAATAATGTTTTTGAAGGGTAAGGTACATATTTTTAGTGTGGTTAATTATGGTATATTGAAATGAAAATGAGATTGTCTTTTATCATCGAGTGGCCGTCTAGCTAATAAGACAATGTGATTGATTGTGAGACAAATGTATTTTTTTATGTTTTGGACTGTCAGAACTTCATTGTATTGATGTAGACATAAGTAAGTAAATGATGATAATTTATATGCTATTTTCCTGTGAAATAATGTTTTTGAAGGTGAAGGTAAATATTTCTTGTGTGATTAATTATGATACATAGAAATGAAAATGAGATGTTTTTAATTATCAAGTGGCTGTCTAACCAATGACGCAATGTGATTGATTGTGGGAAAAAAGAGTGAGAGGATGAAGAAGACAGGCTGAAACATTGGTGTTTTGTATTACCCGAAAAATGTAAAATAAAAACTGTACGAAGCAATTATTTGATGAGTGCCAATCATGAACTTTCTGAACAATAGTATTAACAAGATTACCGCACCAAAACAGTTTTTTTTTTTTACGGCGAGCGCGCAGGGCAAACTTCATTACCCAACCTTTGATTTGGTCCACCAGTGAGAATGATGGGGAGGGTTGGGGCGAGTGCTTTTAACAGAGATAGTCATTTCTAATTTAATGCAACCTTTTTTGTTTTATTGCTAAGCTACAAAAAAGCAAACTAAAATAAAATGTTTCAATTAAATGTTGTAAATGAATCTGATTTTCAAAAATATACATTTATCACTCGACAAATAGAGGACTATGCAGAAGACATCGTTGAGGAAATCAAGGCAAAAACAGGTGCAGCTTATCTAGTGTAACTCCATTCTGTTATGAATGGGATTGATTTTGTTTTTAACTGTAATCAGTTCATTATTCATTCATTCCTTCATTTTCCTTCGCCTGAGTCCCTTTATTCATCAGGGGTCGCCACAGCGGAATGAACCACCAACTTATCCAGCATATGTTTTACACAGCGGATGCCTTTCCAGCTGCAACCCAGTACTGGGAAACATCCATACACTCTCATTCACACACACATACACTACGGCCAGTTTAGTTCATCAAATTCACCTATAGCGCATGTCTTTGGACTTGTGGGGGAAACCAGAGCACCCGGAGGAAACCCACGCCAACATGGGGAGAGCATGCAAACTCCACACAGAAATGCTAACTGGCACAGCCAGGACTCAAACCAGTGGCCTTCTTGCTGTGAGGCGGCAGTGCTAACCACAGAGCCAACGTGTTACCCCATCAATTATAAACATTTAAAAAATAAATACTGAATTAGTTAATATAAAGCTTTAATGTATTCTAGATATTTTTAAATATTAAATAAATCAGAAAATTACCCATGGCAACTTTAATGAGAGTTTGATATATTTACATTTGGCCCACCACCCTCAATCAAGCTTGGTTTTAGCCCTTCGTAAGACAAAAGCTGCATCCCAAATGGCACACTATACAGTACAGTATGCACACATGCACTATGTACTTATGCACTTACACACTCAACAGCATAGTGCATGTATGTACTGTCGTCCCAAATGGAACACTAATGGTTTTTTAAGCGGAAATTCAAACCGTTTCCCTGATGACGTTTGACGGTTGAATCAGTGAAATAAATGACCAAACTATGAAATATTACCTGCCATGAGTATAACCGCATTCACCATCGGGAGGTGCTATAATCACTCTCGTAGGAGAATTTTGCTTTCACCATCCAAAATAAATAAATATATCCAACATGAGCAAAGCTGCGGTCGTTGAGTGCATGAAGTGTCCATCAATCCACACTTCATTTTACCAGCTGAATGAGTGCATCATCCGGGTAATTAAAGTGCACTTATTATTTTTCGAGTTTTCAGTGTAAACGCACTACTTACACTATTTATACTGCAAAATGGCGTAAAACAGTGCATACGTATGCGATTTGAGATGCACCTAGAGCTTGGGCACACCTGGTTTAGACTCTTTTGATTGTTTGATAGAAACATGTCCTTCCTGCGTAAATCATGGCAGGTAGCATGAATCAATACTGAGCTAGTACAATCTTACCACAGAGTAAATTTCACATGCTGTCTCACGCTCACTTTGCTGAGGGTCACAGTACAGACGCAACTTCTGAAGCAAAATCTGGAACAGGAGAAAAAACATATAGATAAGAGGGTTTTTTGATGCTGGACCATAATATGGTGACAGACTTTTACTTAGGTTGGTGATGAGGCAGGGGTGCCAAAAAGAGGTCACTTACAGGGACGGTTGTTTCAATGTTGACTTTCTTGGCCACCTGAGTCTTTCCGTTAATGTAGATGGGAACAACTGGATCTAGGAGCTGCTCCTCTACATACGCTCCATCCACAAAACAAGTGATGCGTCTGGGCTTCACTAGGAACTTCAGCTGGTGCCAATCCGTGTCAAAGAGCCTCTATGGACACATAAACCATATGTTTATTAATAATGATAAAAATAATATTACAAATAATCAATTAAAATCAATTAAATTAACTTAATCATTTTTACAAATTGAAGCAGATTAAACATAAAATAATTAAGTTGTCCTCAAAAGAGCCTTAAGAATTTTGTTGTTTCAACTCATTTTAAATAAGTCATTTTTGAGTGTATTTGGATCTTTTTTTGGTCACTTAAAAGTCTGTCATTACAGCAAAGTATCAACCTGACAGTTAACTAATTGCATTAGACATAAATGCAGATATAATACAAATATTTTGAACATTTTTAATTTCTGCTTTGAGATTCTTACTTCACTATAAACCCACCCCACACTGACAAAGGTCCAGAATTTGACTGCTATGCCATCATAAACAGTGAATATAAATTATTTAAATTATATAAATTATTTTTTTCATAAATTAGAAATATATACTGCATTAGTTAATAAAAAGCTATAATGTTTTCTAGATTTTTTTTTTATATCTTTTTTACATCTTTAATGTGATAGAGTTATATGGTATATTTACATTACGCCCACCACCCTCAATCAAGTTTGGTTTTAGACCTTTATAAGAAAAAGCTTGGGCACCCCTGGTTTAGACTCTTTAGATTGTTTGATGGAAACATGTCCTTCCTAGGTAAATCATGTCATAATCTTTATTAGTGCTGTTAAACGAATTATCGTGTTCAAAAAAAGTTTGTACGCATGGATATATTGAATAAATGTTGACTACATGCCGCCTTTTCTTCTGTTTTTCAGCCAGTTTCTTGAACTTCACCCCCTTTATGACCAAAAACTTTTGGAAGTCTATAAAAGCTGTCCGGCATTTCTTATTTTGGCCGATTTAAACAAATATAAACAACATAAAACCAAAATAGTTTGATGTTCTGATAGCGATTCCTATGTAGAAGGATCACTTCCTGCCATATTTAAATTAAATTTCATAATATTTTGGCTATTGTTGTTATACATGAACTTTCAAATTTACTTTTTTACAAGTGAGGCTACACAAATTGTGAAGCTCTACATTATTATTATTATTATTATTATTATTATTGTTATTATTATTATTATCATTATTGTTCAAATGGCCAGTTGAATGTGCTGGCCAGCTTGTTATTTGCCTAATAAATGAAAATAAGCTACAGTTTTTAATTTAAAACTTTAACAGATTTCTATTTTTTTTTCTAATGATACATGATGTAATACATTTTTATTTTTTTAAGTATTTTTTTCATATTTCTTTATTCTAAATTAAAAAGTGTGGTTATGATGACCATCCGACAGTTAATTCAGCTACAAATAGTGCTTAAAATGTCACTAAAATGCAGTATTTAAATCTCATAATTAAATAGAAAATGAGGCGTATAACTGCAAAAAGGTCCACTTTTTGAGAAAAAAGACAGATATTATGTCAATTGGCAGTGGTATTTTCTTTTAAAGAGATTTAAAGGGACAGTTCACCCAGAAATCTCTGTCATCATTTCCTCACTCTTCACTTATTACCTATTAGAGGTTCTTTCCTCAACACACAAAAGAAGATATTTTGAAGAATGCTGATTAATGACTTCCATAGTTTTTTTTTCTACTACGGAAGTCAATGCAACTAGCATTTTTCAAAATATCTTCTTTTGTGTTCAACGGAGGAAATAAACTCATAACAGAGAGTCAATGGTGAGGCAACTTTAATTTTTTGGTGAACTATCCCTTTAAAAAGTGACACAAAAATTCCACAGACCTTGATCCCTCGGTCATTAAATATGACGGTCTGCTCTTTCTTCAGAGTGCTGGTGCAGGTGAAAGTAACCGACTTGTCTGCTCCGTTCACAGTCACAGCGATCTGCTTCACCCCGTCCTGAGATAACACTCTCAAGAGGTCAAACTTCATCCAGTGAGCTGGATTCTTCAAGCGCATCGTGGCAACAAACACAAAAGCTGGTGGAAGACCTTCTGGAAAGATCTCTCTGTGAAGAACATATGATGAAAGTTAACTCATCGCCAAACACAATTCAATCAAAATCTCATTTACACCATTTATACCTTTGAACATGTGCTTGAAATGCAGTTCATATTCATGAGACGTGGTAAAACAGAAGTCACCTGGTTTTGTGGGTGATGTCCATGCGAGGACTGAGTTGTGATGCTCTCTCTGATATTAAAGAGCCCTGAACTTTCTGAGCCACCTGCTCGATCTTCATCAAACTCATTAGATCGAAACCTTTCTGATCATTTACCGTTCCAGGGATCCGCAATGGACACACTGATTCTGTAAATGAGAGAATGCAGAACTGGTTATATTAAGAGGAAAATTCACAATGTACTATATCTGTTGTTTCTCCTAGACAGTGATAAAAATAAATCAAGAGCAAATAGAGAGTTTGAGGAAATTCACATTTCAATGCATTTCTTTTCAACTGTTTTTATGTAATGAATTTTTGAGAATGAATTTTTATAAAGGGAAAGCTGAGATTAAAAGCACTTAAAGCATCGTTCTCAAACTCAATTCCTGGAGGGCCGCAGCTCTGCACAGTTTCATTACCTAATGAAACACAGCTGATTCAACTAATCAAGCTGTGCAAGACTACTGGTGACTATTATGCAGATGTGAGTTGGAGGTGGTTGGAGCTAAAGTATGCAGAATTGAGTTTGCGATCACTGACTTAAAGGGACTGTTCGCTTTCTCTACTTTTCGAAATTTGTTTGAGTTTCTTTTTTGCTTCTGTTGAATACACAGAAAAAGTCATTGACTTCCATAGAAATTTTGCTACTAAGGATTTCGAAGGCTGCTTTTCCCGACATTTTTCAATATATTTTGTTTTGTGTTAAACAGAAGAAAGAAATTAATACAAATGTAGAACCACTGCAGCATGAAGAAATGTTCCATTTTGGTTTTAAACTTTTTAAAATGGCATGTTTAACCATTTTAACACACTGCCCAACATCTCACATTCATTCATTTATTTTCCTTCAGCTTAGTCCCTTTATTTATCAGGGGTTGCCACAGTGGAATGAACCGCCAACTTATCCAGCATTTTTTATGCTGATGCAGCGGATGCCCTTCCAGCTGCAACCCAGTACTGGGAAATATCCATACACTCTCACATTCACACACATACTCATACGGCCAATTTAGTTTATTCAATTCACCTATAGCGCATGTCTTTGGACTGTGGGGGAAACCGGAGCACCCGGAGGAAACCCACGCCATCACGGGGAGAACATGCAAACTTCACACAGAAATGCCAACAGGCCCAGCCAGGACTCGAACCAGCGATCTTCATGTTATGAAGCGACAGTGCTAACCATTGAGCCACCATGTCGCCCCCCAACATCTCTTGTAAGCAAAAAAACACATAAATATACATTTCTCAAACTATTCCAATTCCAAACCTGAACATTTGTGTATGTTTTTATTACTCTTGATGAACGTAAGTTTAATTTAAAGAGAGAAATATAAGACAAAGTGTATTATTGAAAATTAAGCTAAGACCCCAAGTCTCCACAGCTGATTTGTTTTTAATTAAAACATTGTGCAAATCAGCATTGAAGGGATAGTTCACCTAAAATTTTAAAATACCAATAATTTACTCTCCCTCATGTGATTTTAAAACTTTATGAGTTTCTTTTTCTGTTAAACACAAAATATATATTTTGAAGAATGCTAATTGCAGGGACCTATTGACTAAAATATACTATTGAAATGAATGGGTCCCTGCTACCAGCATTTTTCAAAATATCTGCTTTTGTGTTTGACATCTGAAAAAAGTTCAAGTAGGTTTTGAAAAAGTGACAGATTTAAAATTTGTGGGTGAACTATCCCTTTAACAATAATCCAAGAAAGAATCTGCATCCCTACATAACAGTAAACAGTCCCTTGTCCAAAGATAGCTTGGCTTGGAGGCATCATGACTTTGAGACGATGACCAAAAGTCTCTACTTAGGATTAAACAGATGCTTTGGGCCCTAGTTTATTCATCATTCATTTTCCCTTTAGTTTAGTCCCTTATTTATCAGGGGTCATCACAACTGAATGAACCACCGAATTATTCCGGCATATGTTTTACACAGGGGATGCCCTTCTAGCCGCAACCCAGTACTGGGAAACACCCATACACTTTCACATTCACACATGCACTCATACACTATGGCCAATTTAGTTATATGTAATTCACTTATAGCACATGTGTTTGGACTGTGGGGGAAAACGGAGCACCCGGAAGAGACCCACGCAAACATGGGGAGAACATGCAAACTCCACACAGAAATGCCAACTGACCCAGCTGGAACTCAAACCAGCGACCTTCTTGCTGTGAGGCGACAGTGCTAACCACTGCTTGACCCAAGTTTACACTACAAGTTTCAATGGTTATAGAGAAAAATGTGTTCCAAAGTCAAGCAGGACTCACCCTCGCACAGCTTCTGCTCCATCAGGTCCCATATGCTAGCAATGGAGTTGTAGTCCTCCACATGCAGCACGTAAGTAGACGCTGGCTTATTAGCCATAGACACCAACTCAGAATTAGTGATTTCATTTCCCACACCAACTGCAAACAGAACAATATTCTGCGCCCTGGCCTCCATAGCGGCGTCCTCTACGTCATCCTGTGAACGGCCATCTGTGAGAACCACAGCGATGCGGTTTCTGGGAGACTGGGAGGTGTGGTTGGGCATCCCAAAGACATGGTCTGTGGCAAACTTGATGGCGCGTCCAGTCCGCGTGTTTCCCCCCAGGTATGAGACGGAGCCGACCGCCTCGACAAGTTCTTGACTGTTCTGATGCTTTCCCAGAGGGATCTCCAGTCGAGGGGTGTCACTGTACTGGACAACCGCTACCTGAGTGTGTCTGCTGCTCACGTCAAAGCCTTTGGTGATGTTGATGAGCCAACGCTTGGCTGTTTCGAAGTTGGGGACACCCAAGCTTGAGGAGCCATCGATGATGAATGCAAGGTCATTGGGTGTTGTGCTGCAACCTGCAAAACATTTACCCAAATGATCCATGTTACAATTCTTGAGCAAATATAGAGTCAGGTATGTTTGTTTCTCAGTTTACCTGAATTAGCATTACAGCATTAAAGGAGACCTATTACTCAAAAATCACTTTTATAAGGGGTTTAAACACAGTTGTGTGCCAACAGTCTGTGATTATAACCAGCTTCTAATGGTAAAAACTTATACATTTTATTTTTTATAATCACACTTGATAAAAACAGTCTACAGAAACACTTTGATTGGGGAAAGCCCCGCCCATTAGTGATGATCTCTCCCTTATTAGCATAAGATGTTTGTCTTGTTTTTGAATCTACCACTATGCTGACACGAAGGCATTTGTAGCCCCGCCCTCTTTTGAAAAGAGCACAATCTCATTTGAATTTAAAGCAACAGTCACCAAAACGGCACAACTAGGATCAAATGGCTCGTTTCCACTGACTGGTACAGTACGGTACGGTACGGGTCGGTACGGGTCACCTTTATCAGGCTTCCGTTTCCACTGCTAAAAGGGTACCAATGGTACTCTTGGTGGGCGTGGTGTACAACAGAAAGTTGCAGTCAACGTCATTTTCGCTTGAGAAAATGTCTAAAGTAAAGCTGTACGGGTCGCTCACATATCATATGAGAAGCACTTCTCACAAAACAGATGCTTTACACACATAAATACTTCTGTATAAATGTTTATTACTAACTTTTATATGAACATGAGTTGATTATATCTGCAGATCAATGACAGTGCGAAATAGCCTACTGTAACGTCTGCAATTAAATTAAATAAATAAATAAATGCAACATATATAAACACATATATACCCTTACAGTCTCCGATATGTTACCAATAACAGAAAAACTACACACAGCAGACATTTAGTCCTTATTTAGGTTCAAAACAGCATGAAATAAAGCCCACAGTCAGCAAACCTCTCATGATTAAATGTGTCTTTAATCTTCAGCAGCCCACGTAACCTCTTGTTAGAAAGTAATTCTGTCATTCTGAGTTCATAATAGTCCAAAAGGTGATGATAATAGTTAAACATGGCAGTTTGTTCACGTTTGCTGAAAAAATAATGTGCTCCCTTTTTTACGGCTTTTCCTTTAGTTTTTTCGCGTGTCACTCTCGCGTTTGTCAGTTTCTGACAGCATCAGGTTTCAAAAGCATGTCAATAATCAAGCACACGTTATTATCATCAGCTCAGGAAGTTTATTTTAAATATAGACGCGCGGCGAGCGCAAGCAAGAAAGCGAAACTGCTCGCGCTTCAGACTGGCTCGTAAAAAACTCTGGGGCACAAGGCAAAATCTGCTTTTCTTTTTGGCTTTGTGGCTGTTCATCAAGACGACGACAAGTTTCGTTTGAGCCCTGGTCAACCAGGGCTCGTTATTATATGTATATATAATTACACTGTAATCTCTCGGCTGTGTATTAAAACATGGCGGCTTCTTTGTTTTCATTCTGGCTTGTTGCGTGAGCGAATGACGTATTTCTGTAAACCAATAGCGTTCAGCTGCACGTCTAGCTCCGCCTTTTGGTACCCTTTCTCGTGTTTGGTACCCTTTCGAAAGGGTGCCGAAAAAGTGGTACAGTACGGTTCAGTTCGATACGACTTTTGACAGTAGAAACAGCCATAAAAGCGTACCAAACTGTACCGTACCGTACTGTACCACTCAGTGGAAACAGGTCAAAAGACTAAATAGGGCATAATAGCACAATTTTAACACAAAAAAGACTGAACATTACTAAAGTAATTGCAATTGTTGACATTAAATTAGATTTTAGATTAAGAGAGTTAGTTTTAGAAGTGTTTTAAATTTCGTTAATATTTATTTATAAGTTTACATTCTTAATCAAACATTTGCCAGAAGTTCTAAATGAAAATAGAAAAATTATCACATATAAACAACAACATTTTTGAGTATATTCTTTAAAATGTAAAAAAAAAAACAAAGTTCTTTCCATGTGATTATTGCCCAGACCTATTTATGCCTTTAAACAATTAACGTATTACCTGTAAACTGAACCCATGCCCTACTGATTGAGCTACAGGAATTCATCATTTAAATGCAGGTTTATATTGTTAATATTAATGATTGAAACAATTTAGCTAATAAATATGAACTAAAAACAAACCGGCTTGAGTGTCCTCTTGTTGTAATCCACTGGTGTGCAGCAACAAAACACAAACAATCAGTGAACCAAACATCCATGGCTTCATGGTATGGAAGCAAAAAGCCAAGCAGCAGGTAGAAAATCCTGAGAAAAAATAAATATTGAGAAATTTGCATTGTTTATCAAATATTTAACAAGTGCTGTTAAATAGAGGGAATACTTTTTATATATGATAGCTTTAATAACTAATTTCTAATTTGTTTTGTCTTTGCTATAATAACAGTAATACATAATATCTTACTAGATATTTTACAAGATGCTACTATCCACCCTCAATTGCAATTTAAAGGCTTAACTAGGCTATTTGGTTAGATTAATTAGGCAAGGTATTGTGGTTTGTTCTGTAGCCAATCAAAAAAAGAAAAACGATTCTAAAGGGGGTTAAAATATTGACCTTAAACATTTCCATGCTTCATTAAATATCACTTTGGAAGTAACACATTACAAGGAACGCGAGTTACGTAATAATATTACTTTTCTAAGCAACAAGTAAAGCATTACTTTAAAAATATAAGTAATAATGTTTTAGTTACTCTTTTGAAAATGTAATGCGAGTAACTTTTTAATTATATTAATGAACTTTTAAAAAATACATTTCTGAATTGAAATTAAAGTAGTCACAATGAATCACGCAGTCAATGAGAAAATGTGTTCATTATTTTGAACGCATCGAAGAAAAGGAAAAGGGGATTGTCTCAATGGACAGTGATTTTACTTAAGACAAATACTGTAGTACAGAAGTAGCAAACACGTTGCTTTAAACTTTCAATTATCTGGATATACGGAATGTATGGCTCTGGGGTCAGGAAGTTCTCAGATAACACTATCCTAAAATATTATTTTCTAAAGTGTTTCTTAAAGGGAAATGAAGGTGGTGGTTATAGAGTGTGTTGCTAGCTGCAGAACTCCTCTATTAAAAAAGAAAGAAAAAAAAAAACAAGTTCTGAAGGAGATCAAGCTTCAGCCAGGTAATAAAAAGTAACGTAAAAGTAACTCAAAAGTAACGTAATGCATTACTTACAATAAAAAGTAACTAATTATTGCAACTAGTTACTTTTTTGAGGAGTAACTCAATATTGTAATGCATTACTTTCAAAAGAAACTTTCCCCGACACTGCTTGGGACATAAATGAAAAAGAAGAAAAGTTTAACAGGAGAGCTTCAACAATATAGAAATAACAATTTTATTTCTTAATTAATATGTAAATAAATGTACAATATTTAACAACTTAATATACAATTAATTAAATGTATATTGAGCATAATTTATTTCACATTCGCTCAGAAGCACTTAAAAAAATAAACATTTTAGCCTTAACAAATTTACAGTTTCACAAAATTACTGTGAAAATTCTCCAATCCAGTGATCAGACAGTAATATTTAAATATTCACAAATTTACTAGTATAAATAAACACAAATTTACTAGTAAAATAGTGAGAAATTCTAATATTTCAACCAACAAGCAAAAAAAAAGGCATTTTCTCACCAATAATGTAAGTCTTGGATATCCACAAGTTGAAACAGCCAGTCGCCACCAACGTGCTACAAGACAACAGCTAAAAATGCTCTCATCACTGACAGGAATTACAGTGCAGTGCTGCAGGAACTGTGCAGATGGCAAGGTACAGCCACAGACTATTTTATATCTGCACCCACAGTGACGTACTGCCTTTCCTGGGCAGAATGAAAGAGCGACAGGCATCAGAGAGAGGGAGGAGTATGGGCTTAACCCTCCACAAAACCATCTTCAAAGAAAGTCAAGCCAAATGGCTCCAAGCCTCCAATCCTAAGGCCCGATCCGCAAATAGCGCAGTCCAAAAAAGCTCTTTATTTTTTCTGCTGTCATGCAGTGAGTTATTTAAAAGAGTCCATTGACATTACATTAACATCATGTCTGTGCGACGTCTTTTGTGTTAAGACTCTTATCCCTCCAGTAGCACATAGTTTGTTTCCATCAGCTTAGGCCAGATACTTAAACACAGATGTTGGCGCCTTGCTTTGACTCCTAATACTGGGAAATAACTCTTTGGGGACCACCGTCGTTCTCTATCGCCCTGTTTATAAATAAAAAAAAGATGTTTAGAAAGAAAGTAGCACATCCAACCACATTAGTACCTGAGGAAGGAATATGTACCTGTGAGCTGTTTTGCTAAACGTCCCTGTGTATATATTTGTACACCACAGACCTGCACACAGATCCGCTGTTCAAACACATTTATGTATTAGCACAGCTATTTTGGATCAGAGGTGGGCTCCTCTGGGTACCAGAGGAATCACATTAGACAAAAATAGAGGAGACATAAACAATTGAACTGAAGCATAGGTGTTTGGTTTAATGGTGTGCAGTGTTTATAATATGATGTAATGACTCTGAAGTACAATGCATTTGTTGTGTGGAGGATCTAGGGTGGAAGAGCGCTGGAAATAAATGTGGGATTCACCTAAAGAATTGGAAATGTTTCAGATTTTCCTTATATATTCACGGAAGAGGAGGGTGGTCATGATATTTGCTTAACGCTAACTCTACAAGTTCATAATAAACATGAAGCAGTTTGTGTTGAAATAATCTTTTTATGGCTATACAATGTCTCCCTCTAGTGGACTTAATGGCCTGTACTTTGAGTACAACAAGGGTACAACTTGCATACTTCAATCTCGGGAACATCTAGTGGTCAGAAAGGGAACTGCAAGTGGTTTTTAAAATCAAAACAAATATAAATGTGTACTTTGTAAGATTTCTCGATTAAAAAATATATACCAAAAGGTTTTTAAATATAAAAAATTAAAATTCCTTACGTGGAATTAAAGACCTGCGATGACGTCATTGTCTGTTTGATAACATGAATGGTTACTGATTTATGACTTATTAAAGCTCATTTTACATTATATGAAGACATTTTAAAGCCATAACACCAAGCCATATATATCAAGAAGATTTCGAAGAAGCCACTGTGTTTTTAAAGAACTACAATGGTTGTCAGATTCGTCGTCAAACAATAACGTACACCCTTGTGGTATTTTTACCATTATTTAACAAATTTGTATGTAACTATTTGCATTTATACATGTAGAAAACAACATAAATTCGGATACAAGCAAGGATCCAATTAAAACCAACACTAAAAATACTTGAACAAGCGAGACATTCTAGAAAGAACGGAAAGTAGTTCTCCCGGCATGTGTCGATTGAATTATGTATCAAGGAGCGAACACTGTTGTAGAACTATATGGATTAGCGGAAGGATTTTTCACTGTGATTGTTGCAGTCATACATGTAATTGCTTGAACGTTGTTATCTTTTATTATATTTATTTTTACGTACTTTTTAAAACGGTCACTCACTATTCTATGCCATTTAAACCATACTATATATTAAATGAGTTAGTTTTAGTTATAGGTTTATTCACCTGTTGCTACATTAATAACCAATAAACTTAATAATATATACAATAATTATATAATAATATACAATAATATATTTTGTAAAAATTAAATCACTCCATTAAAATGAATTTATCTACTTGGAAAAAGGAGCGAAGGGTGAGTTTAGGACCCTGCGACTCATAAACCGAGTGGGCGGAGTCACGGATGATTGACAGGATATTCTGGAGGCACGGCAGGCGAGTAATCTCTGGCAAACTGACCACAGCCACACCGTCAGACTACCGACAGCGATTTTTTAAAACGAAAATCTGTCCCAAACCGGGAATTTCATCGAGTTTTGATGCCGAAATATTGGCCGGAAAGCACCATCCATGGACTTCCATCTCTGACGATCGTGTTTGAGAGCTGATAATGATGAAGATGAAGCTGCGAGCGGCGGGAGGAGAAAATCACCGATGCGACTTGAATTCCGTTAACGGATCGGATCGGGAGAGCGGCACCGGGGCGGCTCAGCTCGATAAGGAGGCGGTTTTTGAGTGGTTCGGGCTACAGTTGAACCCGGCCGGACGCGTGGAGCTGCTTTGCGGGCTTCTGCATATGTGTCAGCCGTTAGAGCTGCGTTTCCTCGGCGCCTGTCTAGAGGATCTGGCCCGGAGAGATTTCACCGTCCTGCGGGACTTCGAGATCCGGGCCAACAGCCCCGCCGATTTGGAGGGGCTGGTAGACGTAAGCGATCCCGTGGTGTTGTCTAAACTACTCGTGTATTTGTCTCTGCTCGGCTCCAAGAGCAGGGAATGCGCCTGTATTCTCTTCAGGACGTTGAGTCGGATGGACGTGGGGATGTACGGGGCTCTACCGGAGCCAGAGACGGTGGATCAGCTACGGCTCCTCTTCACCATGGGCTCGCTACACCCGGCGTTCAGTTTCTATCAGCGGGAAGAGCTGCGAGCGCAGTTGGAAAGACTCCAAAGATGGGTGTGTAGTAGTATATACCTCAAAATCACTGACATTACACTAACAAAATGTGCAAAAATGGTAATTGTATGGTTTGGACAAGTACTCTAAATACCATGTTAATCTATATTATAATGATATCAGATGGTACAACCAGGGTAGTTACATGGAACTCCAGAGATTTTGACCAACTTATTATTGTATTATATCCATAAACATAATGGAATGGTACTTTTTCATGTATTGGTTAAAACAACTATTAAACATATCTGTATGTAAGTTTAAGAAACTGGAACTATGCTATTATCGTCAGTGTATATATAATACAGTCACAGAATATAAATACCATGGTCTTATGAATATATTGCTACATAAACATGACATACTATGGTATTTTTAGGAGTACCTCCCTAACAGAAACGTAAGCACCATGGTGTACTAATGATATCATATGATAAAACTTTGGTTCTTTAATATACACCAAAGTATTTAAGTGCATGTAGAATGGTATTTTCATGGCCCTCCAGGAAATAATATGGTTCTACTATGGTATTATGTCCAAAACATGATAGTAATGTTACATGGTATTGTTTTGCATAAAGTCACTCATACTTTGGCTTTTATTGAAAAACATGGAGAAACATATAAATACCATGACTAGAACTATGCTAATATCGTCAGTGTAATACAGGCACATAATATAAATACCATGGTCTTATGAATCAGAATCAGAAAGAGCTTTATTGCCAGGTATGTTCACACATACGAGGAATTTGTTGTCGTGACAGAGCTTCTACAGTGCAACAGAATTACAGAGGACTAAAAAACAGATAATAAATATATTTTAAATATATTAGCGTAGTATTTTACAATATATGAATATTGTATCGCTACATAAACATGACATTAGTACTATGGTATATTTTAGGAGTACAGTACCTCCCTAACAGAAAAGTAAGTACCATGGTATACTAATATCATATGATAAAACTGTTTCTTTAATACACACTAAAATATGTAAATGCATGTAATATGGTATTTACATGGCACTCTATGAAATACTATGGTTGTACTATGGTATTATGTCCAAAACATGGTAGTATTTTTTTACTGTTTTGCGTAAAGTCACTCATACTTTGGCTTTCATGGAAAAACATGGAGAAACGTATAAATACCATGACTAGAACTATGCTAATATCGTCAGTATATAATACAGTCACATAATATAAATACCATGGTCTTATGAATATTTTATTGCTACATAAACATGACATGAGTACTATATGGTATTTTTAGGAGTACAGTATCACCAACAGAAAAGTAAGTGCCATGGTATACTGATGATTTCGTACGATAAAACTGTTCCTCTAATATACACTAAAATATTTAAATGCATGTATTATGGTATTTACATGGCACTCCAGGAAATATGGTTCTACTATGGTATTATGTCCAAAACATGGTAGTATTTTTTTATTGTTTTGCGTAAAGTCACTCATACTTTGGCTTTTATTGAAAAACATGGATAAACAAATAAATACCATGACTAGAACTATGCTAATAATGTCAGTATATAATAACGGTCACGTAATATAAATACCATGGTCTTCTGAATATCATATTGCTACATAAACATGACATTAGTACTGTGGTATTTTTAGCAGTACCACCCTAACAGAAAAGTAAGTACCATGGTATACTGATTAGGGATGCAACGATTATAGATTTTGGTTGTACGATTATAGTCTGAGAAATAATCACGGTTTCACAGTTATCACGATTATTATGCATTCATTGATTTTGAACACCACTAGTTTAGAAAATAAGATGAAAACTCCTTATATTTTACAGTGTTATTTAATGCTGCTCAGTAACCAATTAATACAGCACATAATAATATTAAAAACAAACAATAGTCCATTTCTCTCTTTGTGCTTAAAAATAAGTAAATGTTTTTAACATTTAAACATAAATAATTTTACACTGTAAATAAATGACAGAACAATTAATAAACAAAAAAAAATAAACAGTATTCGTCTAATGCAGAGCTTGAAATGAACGTTTTTACCAGGTAGCACCGGTGCTCCCAACTTAAGAAAATGTAGGAACACCAGAAAAAATGTAGGAGCACCCACCAAAAATGAATGAGCACCACTGCAAATTGTATATTAATGGATTTATTGTATTTGAAAACAACATCAATTAGGCCTAACAAAAACCAGAAACAACTAATTCTGTGATGACTTATTGATATTTGTGCAATAATTCCAAAATAAATGTCTAATAATTATTAAATATTAATGATGACGAAGATGACAATAATACTAAGAAAGAATTACATTTCTTATTATCATTTTGCCTTGAATGTGCTTGAATGTGAGTTATCTGCTATAAAAAGTCCTACTATTACATTATGAAAAATAAATTATGGTTTGCATCAAACAAAAATTAAGCATTGCAGTAAGAAATGTTTATTTTGCACTATTGTTTATATGCATGTTAATTTAATAAACAGAAAGAATGGACAAAAGAAAGTAAGAAAAGTCTCACTTCTGCACCTCTTTAAAAGTTTTGGTTTCGGTTTGGTCATTTTAAATGCTCAGTCTCGTTAGGAGCTGATCTTCATTTTTCTGTGTTTGTGGAATAAAGCGGCGAGTCAGCCGACCCAACATATGAGGGGGGCAGCAGGATTCTCGCGATGACCACCGGCGCAGTTCCTTGTCATGAGCCGCAGTTTCATTTTAAACTTAGTAAAGGCGAGCTTCTTTGGCGAAGGTGTATACAGTGTTAAATTTTACATTTAGCGGACATTTGCGCTAAACACGCAGTGATTGCAACACATCGAGATTCAGGCCATTAAACAGCTGATCCACTCTGAGTCTTTCAGCACTCTCTCCGAAATGACTCGATTGACCTCGGCTGGCGGATCAACATTCACCACATCATGATCGCTCTTATCGGCGCGAATATTTCTAACTTTAAGTGGGTCTGCAAACCTGTGTACTTTTCATGTGCTGCTTCTTCCTCAGACTTTAGCCGTTTGTAGTTCCCGCGGTCACAAAAGCCCTGTCATCTAAACGAGGTGCGTCTGAAACGAGTGAGCTCGTTGCGTCGCATGCGCGTCCCTCCTTTGGAAATAATGAACTTGCACGAGCTAGCCTTCGTTAATAGCCTTAGTCATAGTTAATCTAGTGTGCGTGGTTATTAGTCTCAGTGTACAAACTAGCGCACAGTTAGCACACCTGTTTAGCATAGATATATACACTAGATATCACATAGGGACCCTGAGCATGCGTCAATAGCGCCGCCACATTGGTACAGTGCTCCTAGGACAAACGTTATTCAACCGCACGAGTCAAGACAGTGTGCCAATGTGAAGATGCTGGACTTTAGCGCTGTGTATGGGTGTAGTAACGAGCAAACGAAGAAAACAAAGCACACAGTCCTCACATTTCATAGGTAAGATTTCGTTTTTTTATGTTTTTGTATTTTATGAACTTTTGTGCTTAACGCTTAATGTTATTGATGATAATAGAGTTTCTTACTGCAGTGACCATAAGGCAAAGTAGCACCAACTCCAACTCACACTAAATTCTAAGCTTATGCTAGTTTTGTTGAATAAAATAAGCAAACAATGTTATGAAATATGACAAGAAGACGCGGCGCTGCCAGAAACTTGTATTATTGTCAGCTAAGTGAACGAGTCGGAGATTCATTCACAAACGGATCGCTCCCTCTGTCAGAATGAGAAGTGAAAGCAGGAGAGGGGGTGTGTTTCAGGACATGGATTAGATCAAATGAAACGGGGAAGGAGGGTAATGCATTTCCACGCACACAAACACTCACTCTTTATCAGGAATGCCCGTGCGGTCACATCCATCAATGTAGAAAAGTGATGTAAAATTAGAATGTTTCGTAGTTTAAAAAAATATTTGCATTCGGGCCACCGGGGAAAACTAACGATCATAGATATATGTGTATTTCTCTGGCTTTGGATGGCCACAGTCCTCCACTTCACCTTGGTCCTGCATTAATTTCAAAGGAGCGCTACCCTGTACTAAAATGGCGGCTCTATTGACGCATTCCATCCAATAGACAACAGTAGGGTAGGCGACATCTTATGTATATATCTATGCCTGTTTAGTTGCTGCAGTTTTGTTCCGTGCAGAAACGCGGTGTTGAGAAGGCTTTACGATTAATTAACCGTGAAGAATTAAAGCGCGGTTAATAGTCGTTCATTCATTTATTTTCTTGTCGGCTTAGTCCCTTTATTAATCCAGGGTCGCCACAGCGGACTGAACCGCCAACTTATCCAGCATGATTTTATGCAGCGAATGCCCTTCCAGCCGCAACCCATCTCTGGGAAACATCCACACACTTATACACTACGGAAAATTTAGCTTACCCAATTTACCGCATGTCTTTGGACTGTGTGGGAAACCGGAGCACCCGGAGGAAACCCACGCGAACACAGGGAGAACATGCAAACTCCACACTAACCTACGACCCAGTGACGTTCTTGCTGTGAGGCGACAGCACTACCTACTGCACCACTGCGTCGCCTTGCGGTTAATCGTTCATCCCTAATACTGATGATATGATATGTGATAAAACTTTGGTTCTTTAATATACTCCAAAATATTTAAATGTATGTACATGGCACTCCAGGAAATACTATTGTTCTACTATAGTATTATGTCCAAAACATGGTAGTATTTTTTTCATTGTTTTGCGTAGTCATGCATACTTTGACTTTTATTGAAAAACACATAAATACCATGAAAAACTATTGAGAAACATGTAAATACTATGATTTAAGAACATTAAATATACTATATTTGTTAGAGTACCTTATTTACAGCCTTACCAAGGCATTAAAAATGCAATATTATGGTACTTGTCAAAAAAAAAAACGTGATTTATGCATTGAATAAAGTCACTGATATAAATGTCCAAAAGCAACATGATATTATCATATATCATGGTATTACTTTGAATAATATATGCCATGGTAAATATACAGAATAAGTAGAAGCCATGTAGAGATTCAAAGTCATGAATCAACAAAACAACCATATTATTTCTCACACTAATACCATGCTATATTTCAAAATACCAAGGTATTACAGCGTGATACCATCTGTATTTCCTAGTTCCACCACTTAACCTGACATTAAGTGGTGCATGAACACCAATAGCCTCCAGACAAACAGGAATGCATGCTGGATTTGTTGGAATTTCTAGCATACTTTCAATCCCAGTTGAAATATAAGATCCAGTTAAATAAACTAAAATCCATCTTTGATTCTTATTTAATCTGATTGGATATTTGATGATATTATTTCAGTGGATGACATTTACAGGTCTTGTCATGCTGTTGGTTAAAGGGATTAAAACAGCTACAGGAGTTCTTGGGATTTTATTGTTTAGGTTTAGTTTAGAGATGAATAAAAAAAAAAAATGTATTGATTTGATCATTAATCAGCCAGATATGGGCAGGATACATGTGCTTATGTCAAAATGATTGGCAGCTGTCAGTAAGTTCAATCAGGTGAAAGCTTCACCTCAAAGACAGGGAAAATCCTGGTAAATACTGTGGTCAAATATATTTGTCAATTAGTTATTTTGAAGAAAGTATTCCACTAACATTGAATGTACAAAAAAGAGATTAAAGTTACTTTTAGTTTAGTCTAGTTATTAAATGTAAGCTATAGCCAGATGTCAACAAACCACTTAATAGGAATATACCATATCAGGCATCCAAACTCCAGTACAACCACATGATTGAACATGACATTTGGTTTGTAAATTCATATGTGTCTTGCAGGCATTTTGGGTCATGCTACTGTATGTGTGTCCAAATGCCATTCTCCCTGATCTCCTTTGATATTTTTCTTTGTGTGAATGACTTTATTGTGGGTTTTGCATTTTGTAAATGAGGTCATGTGTTGTATTTTTCATCACATGGGACATCCACACTCATTAGACTGAATCAGCTCTCCGAAATGACATTCTCTGTCTGTTTGTGGATGTTTGTTGTTTGTTGCTTATGTCAAGTTGAGAGTAATGGTTTAAATGATGGTGATGAGTCATGGTCATGGTCATGTAAGCTGCCAAGGCATTGTGCTCAATTGCTTTAAAACAAGAGGAAACGGGGGGGATCGTTTGGTTCAATCAAATTAATTGACACACTGACTGATTGGGATTGGTTTGATTTGGTTTGCCTAGTTCCTTGATCGTACATCCCAAAATCTGGAAACCTGTCAGGGACAGGGTACAATTAACATGTACAAATTATACATGAATTTTTCTACCATATTAAAAAAAGCCTTTGTGTGCAATAAACAAATTATTGATCTAGGCAGTCCAGAGATGTGTATAACACTCGTTTCAATGCGATTGAGCTAAAAACCAAGGGCTAGTTCGCAAAAAAAAAGTTGATTTTTCACATGTTGAGGATTTTTAAATGAATGGTTTGAGTGACAGCAGTGGTTTTAGTGTCAAAGTATGAGCAGGCCTATCAAATATGTATTTTGTGTACCTGTGTGAAACGTTGTGTAATAGTGATTTCAGTTTACATTCAACAAAAAAAACATTGTATTAGGGCGGAGCGGAACGATAAATCAACAAAATCACATTTACGATTTAGCAAAAGCTGTGATTTTCTTGCACATCATGAGCGGAAAGTATGATGATGTGATCAGCTGTAATTTTCCTCTGAAAACCAGAGGGCGCTTTCACGTGCAGGTCACACAGAACAACTAAATATGCACCGAAGAAAACCAGTAATTGCCAGTCTATGGCTGCGTCCGAAATCGCCTATTTCCATACGCTGTAAAACACAACAGTCAACTTTATCAAATGAAATGAGTGTAGTTAACTTAAAATTGACTGAAAGTTATTTCTACTCATCTGAAAAGAGTTTTGAACTCAGTGTTGAAGGTAATGACACAGCCACAGCCCTATCACCCTGCAGCCCAGGAACAGTTACTTGGTCGCCTGGTCAGTACTTTTACAGGTCGCCTGGTCAGTACCTGGATGGGCGACCACATGGGAAAACTAAGTTGCTGTTAGCTAGGTCCTAGCTAAATTCCCTCTCGACCCTTACGATCATGGCCTCTCAACCATCCCCATCTGATATTAATTCATAGTAATAAACCTAAAGTTTGTCTATTTTCCTCATCACAGTGTTTACAGTGTATACCTTTTTAATAACTTATTTTTTTCCCCCCAACTGTCACAGAGCCAGTTTTCCAGACCGGGGTTTCTCTGTCCTCACCGCGAAGATGATGGAGACTGGACTCTTTGCAGCAATGCAAACCCACACCTCAGCAGCACATCACAGCGTGAAGGTATCACACCTCTGTGTTTCAGCACAAAGACAGAAAAATACAAAAACTGTTGCAGAATTATAATGATGATGTCCTTTTGATGTTGCAGTGGTGCACATTGAGAAGATCATTTTGAAGGAGATTTCTGTGGGAGGAGACGGCAGGCATTACAGTTTCGAGGTATGTTTAAAAACCCCTCAGAGACAGTTTCAACACTGACGGTTTATAAAAGAAGCTTGGAGAGCTTCAGGATTGTGGGAAATTATTTAGAATGATGTGTACCTGTATTTGTTTGGCCAGCCAGTAAGAGAGTCTCTTCAGGAAGCAAGGAAGGTTGAGGGGGAATACAAAACTAAACTTTCCACTATTATTGTCGACTATTAATCCTTATTACTCCACTATTATTATTAATATTATTATTATTATTATTGTCTCTCCAGTATTTAGCAAACGAAAAAAATCGTATTTTTTGAGTCTAAAATGATTGATTATGTGGTGAATTTTTATATTTAAATACTTTGTTTTTGAATCTAAATCTATGGAGATGGCACTCTGTGGCACGACGTGAACTTGATCAGTGTCCCATCTGTTTAAAATATGCAGGAAATTTGTGTTAATTAAAACTGTGAACATAATTAAAACTAATGTGAACATTATTTGCTTGATTTTGTATTAAATTCAGCAATCATGGAATTGCAAAATCCTGGAGAGTCTGATTATTAACTTAGCTGTTGGTAGATTTCAGAATCTGTGGTTACAGATGTGCACTAATGAATTAAAATATGGTCATTTTGGTCATGGGTAAATTCAGTTTTGCTAATTGATGCAGCTATCAATAAGTGTGCAGTATTTACAGATATTCAGTAGTTTTTTCTTTTAGCTAATATTTATCAGGTGATGTTGATAATTCCAAAATGTTATAAAAAATTAATAAAAATAAAATGTATAGAGTTGTGGCTTAGATCTCTATGGAAATGTTTAAATTTAACAAAGTACGATGGTATATTGTTTCTGCAGAATAAATTCATTCATGTTCTTTTCGGCTTAGTCCCTTTATTAATCTGGGGTTGCCACAGCAGAATGAACCGCCAACTTATCCAGCACATGTTTTACGCAGCGGATACCCTTCCAGCCGCAACCCATCACTGGGAAACATCCACACACACTATAGACAATTTAGCTTAACCAATTCACCTATACCACATGTTTTTGGACTTGTGGGGGAAACTGAAGCACCCAGAGGAAACCCGTGCCAACACGGGGAGAACATGCAAACTCCACTCAGAAATGCCAACTGACCCAGCTGAGGCTCGAACCAGTGACCTTCTTGCTGTGAGGCGAACATCCAAGCCACTGCGCCACCGTGCAGCCCGCAGAATAAATTGTCAACCATAATAGTTTTTAAATTAATCTATTCATGTATACCTTGACATGTAAATAAGTGGGTGTGGTTAACTTGCGTCCATGTGCGTGAGCCTACAGCAAGGTGCTACTCAAGAGAATTAGGGAAGTGCTGACTGGAGTGCTCATAGTAAGATCAGGTCAGCAGTTTGAGATTAACTTTTACCTGCGATTTTTAAATGAATTGTTTTGGATTACCGACTTGAAACTGCTAATGTGAGTACAGAATAATTCAGTGTACAATATCCCTCAGAAAGTTAAACAGGTCGGTGCCAATAGCGTAGTGGTTAGTGTATCGACACATGGCACTTCGGTGTTCATGGTGACCCGAGTTCGATTCCCCCCTTGTGGTCCTATGCCGATCATTCCCTCTCTCTTCTCCCCACGCTTGGCTGTTTATGCTCTCCACTGTCTTATCAATTAAAAGTAAAACACAGAAAAAATAATAATAATAAAAGATTGTTAAACAGACACTTGTGTAGCACTACAGCTAGGGGTGTGAACCTACACTGGTCTCACGGTTCGGTTCAGTTACAATTATCATGCCATCGATTCGGTTCAATTCGATATCTCGGTGCATGACGGTGCATTGACGATGCTTTCCATACATAATTAGATTTTTTTCTTTACAACACAAGAATTTTTTTTATTAAAATCTATAAATGTTTATATTTATATATTATTTGTAATACAATTTTGTCCTTTAATACAAGCAGTAATATATATGAACTGTACCTTTAATTTTACCTGCTCAAAAAAAAAACACTCTTTGTGAATGTTTTAGACAAAACTCCAACACATGCACAGAAGACAGCACGAGCATTCATAACAAATAAACTAATGTAAATATTATCCTGCTTTCTTTTTGAGCGCTGGCAAGTTCTTACACCCTTATGATTGGTCATTGTCTTCACCCGCTCAACAAAAAGAACTGCGATTGGCTTTAGAAATAAAAGCGCTGTTCACCCATGAGTGACGCGGGAAAAACCGCCGCGGGTCAGTCTATATGCACATAATACGCGATTACCAGGTAATCTGCAATAGAATAAATACAATACAATAAACTCGCACCACAGGCACGCTTATGTCTGGATCCACAAGTATCGCTTTAACAGCCGAGAGGAGAGTAAACTTTACCTCACGAACATGCCAACGGGTCAAATGCACAAAGTGTGTGTGTGTGTGTGGGAGAGAGAGAGAGAGAGAGAGGGGCAGAGATGGTGTTTTACAGCATTTCTTCCTAGTGAAATAGCGGCTCGTGCTTTACCATTCCTCAGTGTCAGTGAAAGATTTGCTATTTAAGTAGTAGGAGTGTTTTATTTACTCACCCTCACATCCTTCGCCATAGTATTCTACCGCGACATCGCGCATAGGGGATAAATGACGTCAGTGCGTAATAACGGGTTATGATCTATTACTGAACTGATATCGAATTGTCCCCATCTGCATCGCGGTGCACCGAAGAAACGATTAATTTTGACATCCCTAACTACAGCCTCTCCCAGGTCCTAATTCCTACCCGGTAACACCAAAGAAAAATACACAAAAATAAATGAAGTTGTGTAATAAAATGCTTATATGAAAAAGGATTCGCTTATTGACTTTAATAAGTGCTTAATTTAAGGAGCCCCTTTTTACAAGATGTAAAATAAGTCTTTTGTGTCCCTAGAGTGTGTATGTAAAGTTTCAGCTCAAAATACACCACAGCTAATGTTTTATAACTCTTTGAAACTGCCCCTTGATCCTAATTGTGCCATTTTGGTGACTGTCGCTTTAAATTTAAACGAGATTGTGCTCTTTTTAACAGATGGCGGAGCTAAAAATGCCTATGTGTCAGCATAGTGGCAGATTCAAAAACAAGACTAACATCCTATGCTAAAGAGGGAGATATCAACACTAATAGGCAGGGGTTTTCCCCTCTGATGACATGTACAAGGGGGGAGAATGTGTTTCTGCAGACTGTTCTTATCAAGTCTAATGAGTCTAATAAAATGAATCAATTCTAAAGTTTACTATTAGAAGCTGGTTATATTCACAGACTGTTTCTACACAACTGCAAATAAACCTGTTATGAAAGTGATTTTTGCATAATAGGACTCCTTTAAATATCTGCTCTTTTAATCCTCCTCCTTAAAAATATTGCTCCCAATCAGCCTTCTGCTAGGTCCTAGTGCCTGCCTTATGAGAAATGTATTCAGAGGCTGTTGTGTTAAACTAATAAAAATTTTAAGAAAAAAGTAATAGTTCTACCTAGCAACAAAGTATCAGTTGGGGTCATAAAAGTACATTTTTATAAGTATGATTTTAATTTATCATGAGAAGCTAACACTTGGGCAGTGGTTAATTTGTAAATAAATAAAAAAAGGAAAATAAAAAATTACTGTGACCGAAGTCCACCACAATTTCAGTTTTCCCGAAACATGACGTCACTAAATGGAGAGAGTGCAAAAAAGCATGACATTTCTGAACAGTTTTTAATTATTTTGTGCCATTATAATGTTATAGGTTCGTCATGGATAATAAAAACATGTAGCTACAAACATAAATCGTATGAACAAACATTGTTCATTTCACTTCACTGTTATGTGCCAAGTGAAAAAATAATAATTAAATAAATGACACACTCAGTCTAATCTAAGAAGAGCCCACAGATACCTCTTCTGTCATGTTTTCTGACTGACTTGAAATCACTTTGCTTCTATCCACTATCCTGATCCATTTGCGCAGTTTCATCTTCTCAAAATCTTGTTTGGTCAGGCTCATTATCAGATTTACTTGTGGTTTAAAAGTAAAAATATGCGTGACTGCCTCTTTGAAAAAAACAAATATTATTTAGGTTGTCCACTATTATTTATTTTTCACTGCGCACCAAACAATCACCAACCAATGAGAGTGATTGTAAACATAAAGCGATTGGCTGAAAATATTGTTGGGGCCAATAGTTAAACCTGACTTTTGCTTTAATTTGTGCATGGCTACCGTGTGCACACACAATCCACACAGCCTTTGCTTACACTCATTCACATTCTCTCTCTCTCTCTCTCTCTCTCTCTCTCTCTCTCTCTCACACACACTCACTTAGGTATTTACCATGCACAAGTTAATGCCAAATCCATTAAAATAAATACCAGAGAGCAAAACACGAATATCTGACATTTTCCGAAACTGGATCTGGCAAGATCCAGCTCAGCTTAAGCACTGCTTATGGAGAATTAAAATCTCAAACCTGAAATAAACAGTATATTAAAACTTCTCAAAAACACACAAACTAGGGATGCTCAAAATAACTGAATAACCGTTAACCGAAAGGGTGCGTTTTTAACTGATTAATAGTATCAGTTAAATGATAAAAAAAAATTTTTTAATATATTTTAAAAGTTTGGCTGCATAAGGAATCGATCACAGTGAACGTGTTTTTTGCGTTTAGAGGCGTATCATTTGAATGGTTTACTAATAGCCGCGAGTGTTTTGTTTGCTGCTTATGCACCTTGCACGTCTTGCGTTTTTGCCGTTGCGCGCTCTGCGCTCGCAGTTAAAATAAAAGTCAACTCTGAGCTGAAAAAAACACGTAACGTCAGATGCATTTCTTTCATTCTTCAATCAAATGAAAGTAGAGGCAGGGTTTGCCTTGAGATGACAGCAGTGTTTGTGTTGTCAAGACGACTATAGAGACTTATGAAGATAGAGGAGAGACTAGTGGTTGCTGTTTCAAATTATCCAGTGCTGTATTACTTTACAAATCTTGACTATCACAATATTATGAAATAGTACAATTATAACAATATCAACAGTAACACTCGTGCACTATACGCAGCTGATTCAGTCGTTTCCCAGTGACATAAAAAAAGCGAATCCGCACTTTTTTCTTGTCAACAAAAAAGGCAGTGTGGTGCGCCTCACGTTTTTGGAACCGAAAAGTGCGTTCGGCCGCACCAAACTGAGGCTTTCATTTTACAGCTTATAAAACATGTATGCAAATGAATGCAAAATCATATATAAACAACAAAATTGTTATATGCTATAGTAGCCTATATTTCACAACATCAACATATGAGCCTCGTCATTGTCTTTCATCAGACGCACATGAACTGTGAGTAAGAGAGAAAATTTAAAGCACACAAGTTCTAAGGTAAAATCAGATGCTCAAGACAAAATCTTTAATCTTTAATTACTTATATTAAAAATGTTGACAGAGGCTTGTGATATAAGAATTAGAGCGGAACATTAATAAATGCATAGGCCTACTTTCCGTGGAGCAATCGATTTGAGGTAGCCTGCTATTTTTATTTATTTTTTTATTTTATTTATTTTTATTTTAAATGCAATATTTATTGTGTTCGACACAAAATAGACATGTAAATTATTATTTTTTTATTATTAAATAATAATTTAATATTAATCTGACCAGTTAACCATTAATATTCAGTTAAAGAGCGGTGGTTGTCGGTTGGCAAAATTAACCGAAATGAGCATCCTTAAAACAAACAGAAAAGATATTGGCATCACCTCAGCCAAAAACTGTTTGAAAATATTGGCAAAAATCCAATATTGTAGTTTCCTACTAGATTAACGTTTACACATTAAGACAAAAAAATCTGAACTATTTAAGTTATAACATTTTTAATGATTTTTCTGAAATAACTCTGTATTTAAATAATTATATAATGAACTATATCGTTATCATAAAATAAAATTATTAAACAAAATTTTGGTCATGGGCAGCATGGTGGCGCAGTGGGTAGCACAATCGCCTCACAGCAAGAAGATCGTTGGTTTGAGCACCAGCTGAGTCAGATTTTTAATTTCTGTGTGGAGTTTGCATGTTCTCCCCGTGTTCGCCTGGGTTTCCTCCGGGCTCTCCGGTTTCCCCCACAGTCCAAAGACATGTGATGCATATGAATTGAACAAGCTAAATTGGCCATAGTGTATGTGAGTGTGTGGATGTTTCCTAGTGTTGGGTTGCGGCTGGAAGGGCATCCGATGCGTAAAACATGTGCTAGGTAAGTTGGCGGTTCATTCCGCTGTTGCGACCCCCAGATTAATAAAGGGACTAAGCCAAAAAGAAAATGAATGAATAAATGAATTTTGGTCATACCAGCCACCTCCTAATACAGTCCTTGGTGTTGTTGTGCATGTTTTTCCAAAGAGAAACCTGCCTCGCTCCATTATGGGATGTTAACACCCACGTTGCACAATTCAGTCAGTTCCCAATAGATAAACTCAAATCCTGCACTACTTTCTTTCTCACCCAATATCACATTCCACTCAGTTAAAAATTTGACTTTGATAAAATGCTTTGTTTTATTTGTGCTCACGTGGTAAAGGACATTTAATGTTGTGTAGGCCAGGCGTGAATCGATTCACAGTTAATCACAGTTAATGTCTTGGTTGAAGCTGTTGTTTTAGATTTGCTTGCATGCTTTGCATTATTCATGGTGTTAAAAAGGCTTTAAAAAGAACGTGCCTTCAGCCTCTACGGCTCCAAACCTCATCATGAAGGCTGAGCTACACTCTCAGTGCTGTACATGATATTCTGTCTCTCTGGGACAAGTGAGGAAACATGCAAAGCCTGAGCTGTAAACATCCGGTTGTTGATACAGAGTTGACAGCCTCACCAAAGAGGCTTTGGCTGGACTCGCAGTGAGAGTATGGACTAGCGCCAAAACTGTCTAGGAGAGAGAGAGTGAGAGTGGCCTGACAGAGAGAAGTGCTTTTCTTTTCTGTTGCCTAATGTATCGTGTAATTTTAAGGGGTGAAAATTGCTCTGGAATTTTGCAATACGGTTTTTATCACAAAATATGGGTCACGGTCTGATGAATATGCATTTTAAAATGGATTGCTGTCTACCAAGGAAAATCTGAAGCAACATGAAAAAAAGAATTCTGGGTTCCATACAATTCCTTCATGTTGTCCCAACACAAACGGATTTAAGCTGTTTTTACAAATTGAAGTGGATTAAACGTAAAACAATCAAGTTGTCCCAAAAAAACTCAAAAATTGTGATGTTTTAGCTCGTTTTAAATAAGTTGTTTGAACAAGCAGCAAAAAATCTTTTTTTTTTTTTTTTTTTGAGTAACGATGATCTTGCAGTGTTTTGCAAATAACATGTTTTGTTTGGACTGCACTGCAATTGTTAGATGTCTTCAATAAGTGACGAATGAGTCATTTTTGCATTTTTAGGTTGGGTAAATGGTCTGTTTGGTCAACACTTTCGCTTTGACAGTCCATTGTACATCAATATTGTGATGCACAGGAATCTGTGCACGCAGAAATCCACAGATTATTTAATCTAAATATTTACTTAAGTAGATATGTGTAAATATAGATTTATTTTGTTTTTAGATTAATTTCAGTAATATTGATTAATGTGCAAATGTTTGTTTTATGTACAATAAATTTTGTAAAGTAATATTTTATTATTATTATTATTACTATTTATTATTAATTTTTGAGACTTACATTATTTGCCAAACAAGTGGTTCTAATAAGATTTGCGTTGTAAACCACATTGAGGTGGGCCTCAAAATGGGAGAGATTTGGATCCTGTTTTAACATCAGGAAATTAATAAAAAGACACTTAATGTCTTTATATCACCCCAATATGACAGTGAACACACTAGTATGGCCCAATCCCAATTCTACTCCTAAGCTCTTCCCCTTACCCCTCATTTTGCCCGTTTACATGAAGGGGTAGGGCTGTCCCAATTCTTTTTAGCTTAAAGGCATAGGGCTAAGGGGGAGGGCTAGATAGCCCTTGAAACAGATTTTTCAGGACCACACTCGAAATCAAGGGGTACGAAAATTTCCCAGAATACATCATCCACAACGGCAGCATGGCTGCACACCAAAGTCAGGAGATGCACAAAAAAGTATTTTGATTTATTTTTTGTTATTATGAATTTTTACAACAAACTTATCTTTTTATGATCTTATTGCCACATTATATTGTTATGATAACATGATATATGCCTTCAGTGATTTCCTGAAGATAAATACCAAAAAATAACACCACTGGAATAACTACAGCAGTCGCCATTGTCAAACTCTTATGAAGTAAGAGCTCGCAATGACATATGATAACCTGTGATGGTGTTGTAGTGCTGACCCATTTCATAGGGGTAAATTTTGAAGCCCTTCCCTTTCACACTTTGTTTTCACTCAGGGGTACAAAAATAGAATTGGGATTGGGCCTATTCCTACACACAGTTCTGTACAAACAGCTTACAAAAATGTATTTTCATCATAGGTGCTCTTTTACACATTTTTCTTCACATAATACAAAACCTAAGAATAGCACAAACAGTTTAAATCCTCCTCTCTAGCTGCTGGTTTATGAATGAGTTCAATACTTGAAGAGAAAACGGTGTTTAACAGCTGTTTGAATGGATTAAACCACAATTGCATTCACACTGTTAGAGCAATCAGACCAAATGCGTTTTCAACCACATCTGGAAGTGTTCGAAAGTGGACGAGCTCAAAACACCACTTGTGATCAGATTGTCAAAAATGCATCTTAAAGGGGACCTGTTATGCCTCTTACAAGATGTAAAATAAGTCTCAGTTCAAAATACCCCACAAATAATGTTTTATAACTCTTTGAAACTGCCCCTTTTAAGCTTTGTGTCATTTTGGTGACTGTCACTTTAAATTCAAATGAGTTTGTGCTCCCAGTCCTCTTTACGAAATTATCTTCGGCAGGAATGGTGCTAAAACTAAAAAGCTAAAAATGGCAGTCGGCTGCTTCTCACTCAGAGCTGTTTATGCTAAAGAGGGAGAGATCATCACTAATGGGCGGGGCTTTCCAATGACGTACAAAGGGAGAATGTAAATCAAAATGTTTCTGCAGACTGTTTTTATCAAGTGTGATTATACAAAATAGAATTAGCCAATGTTTACCTTTAGACGCTGGCTATATTCTCACAACTGTGCTTAAACACCTTATAAAAGTAATTTTCACTTTAATACCAGTTGCGAACAGAGCCTAAAACACTGATTTGTGCACCATCAGGACTGGTCAGTATATGGTGTTAACCTCATCCTCATTAAAACAAGACTGAAAGAAGGAACTAAGAATAAGAAAAGCATAATGTGTTCTTGCCCAAAATTGAGCCACTACCTTCTTTCTGTCCATCCTAAAGTCTTTCTAGCGTCTTAATGTGAGTTGCATTCCAATCAGAAATCCCTATGCATCACTGGAAGACCAATTCTCCACCCTTTCCCAGGCTTAGCACTGAACCCTGACCACCTGTGTCTCGCCAAACCCTACGATTAAGACATCAGTATTCATTGGAGAAGCAGATGAAACAGCATGCCAGCCCTTGTTAAGGCTAAAATATTTACTCTGCTCGATGGGGCTACCCGGGTGTTGAAAGAGCCGGATTGGAGTTTCCAGATAAACGCTTCAACATTTTCTCTGTTGTCTGTGATGGATTGATTTCTGCAATTACAGACGTCATCTTACAGAGTCTTTTTTTTCTCTGTAAGAACTTGCCCTATGGCTGTACTTTATTTGGATGTCTATTGCGTAATTCTACTAAATATTTACTGAAGTGGAAACAATTTTGTAAATCCACAAACATTAAAATAAGTTTTATTATTTTGCTGTAATCTATTTTTTTCCTTTTGTTAGTTCTAATTGGTTTTTTTTAAACATGTTTAACCCGGGGGCAACGTGGTGGTGCAGTGGGTAGCCCGATCGCCTCACGGCAAGAAGGTCGCTGATTCGAACCTCGGCTGGGTCAGTTGGCATTTCTGTGTGGAGTTTGCATGTTCTCCCCTTGTTAGCATGGGTTTCCTCCGGGTGCTCCGGTTTCCCCCACAAGTCTAAAAGACATGTGGTACAGGGGAATTGAGTAAGATGAATTGTCAGTAGTGTATGTGTGTGAATGAATGTGTATGGATGTTTCCTAGTGATGGGTTGCAGCTGAAAAGGCATCCGCTGCGTAAAACATATGCTGGATAAGTTGGCGGTTCATTCCGCTGTGGCAACCCCAGATTAATAAAGGGACTAAGCCAAAAAGAAAATGAATGAATGTTCAACCCACTTAGTTTTTTTACAACACAGTGGTAATGTTCAACGTGCACTAGCTTTAATTAGCTGAAATTTTCATAAAATGTGTTGCATGATTTAGAAATCTTCATTTATGTTTAAATTGATTGATTCATTAATAATAATCATGCATATTGATGGAACTCAATAAATCAATCAATAAATAATCAACATCCTTAGTGACTACTGTTCAATTATTCCTATTCATTCCCTCCAGGATTTAGCGATTGCTGAATTATCGCAAAATCAAGCAAACTCTACAAAATTTTGTGGATCTCACATTTTTTCTGAAATGCCGCAGATTTCCTGCAAACTTGGGGTCTGGATGCTTTCTATGATGCCATCACGGCACCGATTCGCCCAAAACAAAGGCCATGTAGATGCAAACAACCCTGACTAAAAAATGAGTTTTTGCCCACATCAATATCATAGGTGGTGGTATATACCTTTACATTAGTCTGTAACTCTGCATTTAACCAGGCAAAGACACCGCATGTTAAATATGAGTAAACATCTCATGGTTTCCACTACATTCATTCTTCCATAGGGGGCCACACCAATATTCATACCACCTACAAGGCTACATTACATCTTCTAATTCAATCGTTGTTGTTTTTTAAAATAGCGAGATATATTCGCACCAAAATGTATTAAAAGGTAAGTTAATTATTACAGCGCAAACTTTTCTGTAATTATAGTAGTGCTGTGCGTTATTTGTTTAACCCTTTAGGATGACATGCTGACTGACTGACAGGTGCGTGATATGTGAGACTAGCAAACACGACGTAGCTTTAAGTTAAGATGAACATAATTATATTTTTATAGATAAAGGTCTATGGTTCTGCATACAATGACTTTATCTTGCTGGAGTTTATAGCCGTTTCGCTTTACTTCAGAACGCATCAATGCCGTTTTGTAGGTCTATTGGAGACATTCATAAATATTCCTAGCAAATCTAATTAATGTTGAAGACATACTAGTCACAAAAACGCACTGAATTGCACTTCAGCATTTATTTGAGGGGTTTTGTGCACGAACACAGGAAACAGGCGCGCAAGCAAAGAGATTTGCATGCTCATATTACATAAATGCGATCGCAACTTGTAATACTGTGCTCACGCCATTTGTCATTGAAATAACACCATGGGTAGTTGGTAAATCTGTGTAAAAGGCCTGCCCACACAGCTGGAAAACATCCTAGAGGAAACACTATCTATATATGGTTTATGGCTAAAGATAACAAATAGCTACAAGCTTTGAAAAAAGAAAGATTTTTGTAAAAGAACCTTGTGGGAACTTAAAATTTACTTTATTATTTTTATTTGTTTTATTATTATTATATTAATGAGTTTAATTGCTATTTAGTTACATATGAAATATTGAAATTAAGTGTTATTTTGTGTTACAGAACCCATTGTCTGAGTCTAGGAGTAATAAAAAATATATAATAAAGAATTTTGTCTGTTGTATATTTTTTACAGCAAATCAATGCACAATAAGGGCGCAAATATTAGAAAAGTAAGAAAAAAAATAAATAAATAAAGAAAAGCTGCAGCAAAATCAGTCATTTTAGGCTCTATTTTAGTTCTCGCGAAATCCTGAAGGAACTGCCTATTTGCATGACTTGTGGAGTATTCTAAATTTTAAACATTTTAAAGTAGTTTTTTTTTTATTAAATAATGCTTTTTAAGGCTTTTATGGAGTTGTTGCTAGAACAGATACATTTGCAGCCGGAAGTTAAAGAGAATTATTTATGTTATTTATTAAATTTCTCATTTATTGTATTTTATTATCGTCTACCCCCACCCCAACCCTAAACCCAATCGTCACAGTACTGCAAAATATTAATTACTGTTATAGAGTGTCGTAAAAAAATTCTGCTATATTAATGCATATTGCACATTAATAATTTAGTGACATGATTTCTTCAAAAATCATTCTGATATGCTTACTTGGAAAGTTTACTAAAATTATTGATGTTGTCAATGTTAATTATTATAATATTTGTATTTTTT
>CAIGQZ010001336.1:1314390-1358071 GCA_903798205.1 Danio tinwini | reverse complement strand
TGATTGACATTTTAAATGGCTTAAATTATCTTATTAAACCTAATATCATCTTTTTAATCCATGTCTTTTCAGATACTGAGAGTCAGTCTGATAACTCGGCCCAGGAATCAACTGAAAAGACTCAACCCACCAAAGGTGTTGGTGGCAAAGCAGTTGCCATGGTGAATCCACTAGTTGCTGAGCCCCAGAATGTCCCTCAGACGCCTTCAGTGGTAGAACTGGCACTGACCGCATGCCTCCCCTACTCCCTTCAGTACAACACCACCCAGAGAGATGCTGGCCAGGGTCAGATAACCATCACTATCCCGCTAGCCCAAAACCCAGGAACATCATCGTCTGGCACTCAGCCACAGCAGCAGCCACCGCTGGGGGCGTTCAGTGTCCTCTCTGCTGGTCAGTGTCCTCTGCAGCCTGCCAACACCACCATGGCCAACAGTGCCGTCAAAACAAACCCAAAGGCCTCCATTACTGCCAGTGCCCCTTCCAGCTCATGTGGTGGTCAAGTACCCATACCTTGTCCTACAAGTGTACCTACACACACCCCAGGCCCAGCGCCCATGCCGGCTCCTGCGGTCACACACAGCACTGCTCCGAGTGATTCTTTGTCCTACATCAACAGCTCTAGCTTACCAGTTACGCCATTGGCTAGTGGGACGCAACAGGCGGGAGGATGCAACACCTGCGGCTGCCAGGGCACCTGTGGAGGCAATGGTGCCCATCAGACACCCAGCTACTTTCTGCCACCCCAACCTGCCCGACAAATGTTTGGGCCACCGCCACCGCCTTTCTTCCACCTCCCTCCATCTATATGCAATAGTTTCCCAGCTCAGGGTCACCAGAATAACGGGACTCCTCTGCCCTTCTATGCTCACACGGGTCCTCCCGCGGCGTTCCTGCACGCTCACTCTGATCACATGCTGGCATCGCAGGCGGGATACAGTCTGCCTCAGATGACCCCATTCCATCGCTTCTACCCACCTGTTTTCCCACCGGTTGGCCTGATGTCGGGAGGAAACAACATGAAGAAGACCAACAACGTGTCCTGCTATAACTGCGGCATAAGTGGACATTACGCTCAAGACTGCAAGCAGCCATCCATTGATGCGGGGCTGACAGGCGAGTACGCTAACCTTAACCTTTTTTTAAACATGCAGGTGAAAACAGAGAGTGATTTATTTATTTTCTCAGCAACAAAATAATGACTACCATAAAATATGTACTATGATTTACAAAAGACACCTACTAAAGTGTCATTTCGTGTAACAATTATTTATATAGTGGTCCCTAGTTAATCGTGGGAGTTACGTTCTAAAAATAGCCCACAATAGGTGAAATCTGCAAAGTAGTCCACTTTATTTTTATAATAATTATAGATGTGTTCAGACTGTAAAACCTCTTACTACACTATATTCTTAGATGGGCATTGACATCTTCACACTTTTCTCTCTTTTAAACAATCACATTACTACTACCTTCCTTTAGCATGTCCAGAAGTCCAACTTTTTGTGCAATAGTTAGCATCTTCCTCTGCCTTTGACGATGCAAAACATTTCGAACATTTCGGGGTTTGTTGGGGAGTAAACTTGCATTTCAGAGACACACTGCTAATAATCAAAGATTTATGTTAATTTGTAATTCAAGCTGAACGCATTCAGTACTTTACAGGAGACAGGGCACGGAGGAGATTAATTGACAGTGGTCTACAGCCAATTAGGACACAGAACACAATGTGTTAATCAGGACGCAGACGACAATGAACTGTAAATATAAGCATGTCAAATTGCACAAAAAAAAAACCTGCGAGATCGCGAAAGGTGAATTGCGTTATAGCAAGGGACTAAAATATAAAAAGTATACTAAAATAATCAACACAAGTATGCAAACACGGATGTAATTTTTGAATTTCTAGAAAAAAAAGCAGGTCAAAACAAAGTGATTTTTAATTTTGAGCATCAAAAAAAAAAAATTTCTCTCTGTAACAATAATGACTGCTATAAAATATGTACTATGATTAACAAAAGAGACTGACTTAAGTGTCATTCAGTGTAACAATTATTTATATACCAAAATAATCTACACAAGTATGCAAACACAGATGTTTTTCAAGAATAAACAATTTACATGCAGGTGAAGACAAAATATTAAATAATTTGTCATACATTTAATGTGTGTAATTTTTCTCAGCAACAAAATAATGACTACCATTAATATTTATTATGATTTGCAGAAGACACCCACTAAAATTGTCATCCGGAGTAACAGTTCTATATATACCGAAATAATCTTGTCAGGACTGTTTAGAGCAGGGTTGCTCAAACTTTTTTGTATGATCGGCCAAAAACCAAATATTATTGCGGGCCATGGGCTGAAGGTAAATATACCAAACTATATTGCATTAAAGTTGCCATGAGCTGTTTCCTAATATTTAAAAATAAATAGAAAACATTACTTTAAATCATGTTAACTAATGAAGTATTACTTTTTAAATTGCACATCATTGCAATAAAAACATAAACAATCACATTTATAGCACATTGGAGTTCAATGCTGAATACACTAGTCAAGCAGAATCCGACTTGATTTGCTTTAGGGCGATTTGGCCTAAAATCTAAATCTCAATTAATTGAACATTTAACTCTATTATGATTAATGAACAATTCTTTTAGTCATTCGATTTTTTTTTGCCCTCATAGTTCACTGACAAGTTTTATATGCTGTTTAAAGGCATCTGTGGCGCAGCTTCCAATCATCGTCAATGTAGTGCAAAGTAAGGCTCAAGAATGAGTCCATCTTCCTAGACCAGAGATCAGATGTGGCTGCAAAGTGGCCGCAGAAGTAGAAATCGGCCACAGCCTTTAACAAAGTGGGGTCATGTGACGCATAGGAAAAGTAATTGAAAAAATGTCCTTGAAAAAAATTATCGATCATAGGTTCTTAATGTCGATTTTGATTAATCGCCCAGCCCTACTTTGCATTGTCGGGTGACAGTTTGTACATTTAAACAAAATCGGATTAATTTACATTTAATTAAAACATTTAATTTCAGTTAGCTTTTAGCAATAAAACAAACAGACAAAACGTTACATTAAATTTGAATTAACAATCTTGAAACCCTCCCCATCATTCTCTCTCTCTTCTCAAATGAGATTGTGGGCCAAATCAAAGATTACCATGGGCCAACTTTGGCCATCTCTGGTTTAGAGCAAGAATCATTTAATGACATATTAAAATATGTATTTTATAATCGCAATGCATCGCCAAAATACTAATGTCTCATTTGAAATATTTTTTACTAGAGGTCCCTTCAAACCACTAGGTTTGATTCATTTATCAGCTGGAGGTTTTACAGTTTTGTAAATTTAATTTGATGTAGAATTTAGTAATTAGTGCTAATCTTACTTTTTTTAGTGTAGACAAAAGTGAGCGCTTTGCAGGAAAGCGTTTACGTTTGTTTAAAAAAAGGTATACAATTATTGAACTTATTCTGCAATTAACGAGTCAGCTCTGCTTGTACATGAAAAAATAAGGTCAATATAACATTACAACTGTAAAATTTTTATATTTATAAAAGTAATCATATTGCTTATTACTTACTGTTGTGACACTTTAAACCCAACAGACTTTCGTCCCTGATGTTTGAGGGACGTACGTTAATGGACGACCTGTAAAAAAATAAATGTAAAGTACCAAAGTCTCATACACATGCATACAAGTTTGTCTTTGTGAATTGTGGGGACATTATATATACCATTTTGAGGGTTGTTAACGATAACGATAGTCCCTATGTATTTCCTGTTTTACATTTTTTTAATTTCCATAGCTTCAGAGAATCCAAACAAAGACACATATTGATAAATAATGTTATGATGGCTGTTTTAACATTTAGTTATGATTGAATTGCCTCTTGTTACAGTTATGAAATAGTTTCATAACAAGCAGGAAATGTTTGTGGCCCAATGACATGACCACAAAGAAATGGTCTATAGGTTTCTAATGTTTTTATACTGTACAAAACTATATTTTGTATTGCCCTGAACCTAACCCTGACAGGAAATTGTGTATAGTTTTACTCTCTGGGAAAAGCTTTTTGAGTAATGAGGACATTGGCAATGTCCTCGTATTTCACCACTTTCTTGTTATATCCGTCATACCTATGCCATTATACATATATTTGTGTCCTGATATGTCACACACACAAACACACACACTTACTTAACAAATGAATCAAAGTTATTTTGTCAAGTATTTTGTGAGGAAATTCACCTCGTTTTCCTTTTAACATTTCCTTTTGCTTACCTCTAACGTTAAATTGCAGTAACAGTTAAAGTGCCTTCATTTTGAATTTCGCGCGCTCTGACGACCGTTTGTTTGTGGGCAAATCTCAGTAATTCGCTTTACTTTGCTTTCGGTTTTGTCGTTACCGATAATTAAATGTGTTAGTTTAATAATCAGATTTGATTATTTTTCATTAAAAAAAACACTGCGAGATGTGCTTGGCGTTTTTTACACCCTTAAATGCGTTCGTGTGCGTGTGGCGCTGTGACAGAAAACCGCCTCAAGATGGCGGCAGAGTAACATTCAACTATCTTGTTTACATACATTACCAGTCTCAATGCTTTTAATACTCACACACTGACGATTTTCCTGTATGTTTCAGGTGGTTACCGGCTGAAGTATGTTGCTCCAAACTCCTCAGAAGCACTAGATAAAAACGATTGACATCAAGCAGGGGACCAAAGGCCTGTCAGTCAGCGATTCCAGAGACCCTTCAGACTGAGTTTGTCCAAGCATCCTCCTCTAGAGAGGTTTGCTTTAAAAAGAAGCAATGCAAACTACACCGTTGCTAACTTAATGGCTTCTCTCTTAGGATTTAAATTATCTTAATGTTATAGTTTAAATAAATAGGATGGATTTGTTTTTGTTTTAGGCTCAAAATAACTAGTTTATTATTGTTGTCAGAAGGAATTTTTATATAAAAGCTGACGTTCTCATTAGCGGCGTCTAGCGGAGTTAATGGGAAAATTAAGAAACTTGAGTCCTTTAGTGCAGTATTTTTGGTTTCTGACACGGGTGAATCTTTATAGGCTTTTTATACAAGAGAAAAACGACAAGGAGAAAAAAAATACTGTCAGTGAATTTTTTGGAAGTTCTGGTTTTGTTATTATGCAGTTCTCTGAAGCTTATAATGATGCTCTTGCAACATTATACGCTGTTGGTTTGTCATTTTCTGAACGTGATGCACTACAAATGTTGATCTCTGATAAAAATGTGAGTCGTGTTTATTTGAAATGCACTGAAACCCCAAGAATCTACAGTACTGCCTCTTATTGACATGCTCTGACCACTAGAGGGCGCCTGCAGATTCAGCCCTCAATTCATGGAGGAGAATCTAGGGTAGTTCACCCCAAAAAAATAATCATCAATATTTGTGGTCAATTTAAACAGCCTAAGGGCATTTAAGATGTAGGTGAATTTTTTTATTTTATTTTTTTCTGAAGAACGTTAAAGAAAATTCTAGCTGAAAATGTTTGGTGATTCATTAATAATAATAATAATAATAATAAACAAAAATCAATATTATTACCACAGACTGATTCATTTGTTCATTTATAAGCCTATTGTCAAAAGCCACAGTTGTTAAAGGGATAGTTCACTCAAATATGATAATTACTCACTATTCACTCGCTCTCAATCGGTTTTAAACATGTTTATTCTGTTAAAGAAGCAAGCTGAAACCTGTAACCATTGACTTCCATAATATTTGTTTTTCCTAATATAGAAGTCAATGGTTACAGGTTTCCAACTTTCTTCGAAATATCTTCTTTTGTGATCACCAGAACAAAACAAAATCAGGTTTGTGACAACTGCAGAGTAAATCATAACAGATTTTTCAGTTTTGAGTGAACTATCCCCTATTATGTTTTTTGATCCTCTTTTTAATGTTTACTTGCATTTTATGAACACTCTAGCAACATTGTTTAAGCTAAAAAAATTATTTCATTTCCTACAACAACAACAACAGAACATCTACATCTTGGATGACCTGAGAATGAATAAACTAACAGCAAATTTTCTTCTTTTGTCGTTGTTGTTGTTGTTAAACGGACCCTTTAAGTGTTCTGAATCTTCCAAAAATCCTTCATAAATATCCTAAAGCAAGCAAATGTGGTTTTGACATGAGAAAACTCTCTAGCCAAAGGGAGTAAATAAAACAAAAGATTTCCTTACCAAAGGATAACTCTTTGAGCATCTATGATATCTGCTTGTGTGTTGAAAATCATATTTTTCAGTCAGAAGTACAAGACGGCGAACGTTTGTGCCTATATTGCCACGCAAGCAGCTAGACGTGTGTTAAAGTCTTAAAGTCTTCTGTGTTTAAAGTACATATTTAACATTTCTGAGATCTTATTGCATTTTTGCCAAAGCAGCTCTAAAGTTTTCTTTTTATATATCTATATATATATGGAGATTTGGCATGTTTGTATTGAGAAAATAATACATGAAAGGATTTTATTTTGATATTTTCAAGAGATTTTCGACAAAGGGCTTTCTTTCGAGCTTTTCGTGCTTGTCCAGGTGTTTTAAGCACATTTACGGTTCGTAACATGCGATTTGAGTGGACGAGCTGATTTCCACTAGCACCGTGTGTTGCAGGTTTCTAGACGTGCTTTGGTTCGGTTTGGTAAATCGTTACTAATCTGTAAATAGATTCTTAAGGGAGTGAACTACTCGAGGTTGGAGTCTGTCGACTGTATTCGTTACTTTTTTCCTATAGATTTATGAAGCTGTACTGTATGAGTGAGGTTTGGTATCTGCCTCTGAGTTTACGTTTACTGTATTTCATATGCAAATGTTGATTAATCTGTACTGAAAGGTCAAATTAATTTGATTACATTTGCATTTTTGGGGGGCGCAAATTTAATCGGTTATGTCCAGATATTAGCAATAAACGGGAAAAACTCATTTTGTTGTGTTTCTTTTAATGGGATTGGATGTTCATAGACACACGCTAGTTTCAGATCCTGCGTTATACTGATAAAATGAACTTCTTTTCCTAACATCATTTGATCTTACTAGGGCTGTGCGATTAGGCCTAAAATCTAAATCTCGATTAATTAAACATTTTAACTCGATTATGATTAATGAACGATTGGTTTATTTATTTTATGTTTTTGCATAAGATTTACTAAGTTTTGTATAGTAAATCTCACATATTTCAACTGAGAGATGTAGGGTGCATTGCTTGATTTTAAAATAATTGAAGTAAACATGCACTATCTATGGTTAGTTATTGAACATCAACGCTGAACAACTGTTGAAACACACATTAAAACATTTTAAAAAAAGAAAAAATTAAACACACATTGCCTAAAACGCGACTCTCCGCGCCGCCCACCCTCATCAGCACTACCAATCCAACAATCACAAAGCTTTGTGACGTGTAATTACAATGTACCGGACCGTACGCATGCGTATAAATATAAATCATAAGATAATAAGTATAAATTAGCCTTAACAGAGCGGGGTCACGTGACTCCACACACGGTAGGGAAAGTAATTGAAAAAAAATTGACCTGCAAAATTTGCTCAATTGTAGGTTCTCTAGCCCTAGATCTTACTGACATTTTCGCATGAATTTTATTTTACCTAATAGTTTAGAAAGCAATACCAACTTTGATTGTGATTAATATTATTTATCTACATTAGTTGAGATGAATTATCCATGAATAATCTTTCCACAGCATTAATTATTAATGTTGATCTCAGACTAAAGCACTAATACTTTAATACTAATACTTCAATTGTTTAAGTGCATAAATAAACATCACTGTGTGATGTAAACATTGAGGTCACCACCAAGTATATTTTAATTAACCTTTATGTACTGTTGGGGATGTTTTCATCCACTCTGGGGTGATTTTTGAGTTTTAATTTGGCCAGTTTCAGCTAGCAGAATGATTTTTGGTGACAAATCTTATTTTGAGAAAACGCTTTGACGTTTTTTAAGAACTCAACAATAGACTCTGGGCAAATTTACTACCCTTTTGTTATGTTCGGGATGAAAACACTAAATTAAACTGCTGTAAAAATGCATCACATACTATTTTTTTGCCATAAATCTGTCAATCAACCTCAGTCCTGATCAAAACTACTAAATTGCTTAGAAAATGACAGGATTTTAACACTTTAATTGTCAAGTTCTCAAATGATGTCACTGATTTGGTGAAGGAAAAAAAAACACAAAATGACGTGTGGACTGGATTTTTTTTTTTACTTTTTAAGTCTTGGACATGTGAAACAACAATGCCTTTGATGCATGGTTTTTGATAGATTTTGCTTTTTCTCCCTAATTTACAGTTGGTGGTTGTTTTTGCCCCATTGACTTTCATTGTAACCACATTTTTTTATTACAAAACCATGACACCATATAATCATGCATTTATGATTGGTGGTTTTCACTGTTGGGAAGAGGGGAAAATTGTCATTTTTACTGTTGATCATCAGTTGGCACCATTAATCTTTAGACAGGCTTGTCGAAAAAAACAGCTCAGTTTCTGGATTTCATATGAAGTATAACAGCAAAATAAACTGTGTGTATGTGAGTCTTTGAGAGTGACCTTTGCGCACTTACCTTGATGTGTCTGAGAAAATCTAAATATGCATCTCAGCTCTCAGAACTACACGGAGTAAACAAAAACAAAGACTGTATTTATGCACCATCAAATGTGATTATAATGGAAGTCAATAAGGCAAAAACAGCCACCAACAGTAAATTAGGGAGAAAAAAACTGAAAATCCAACAATGCATTATAGCCAATGTTGGTACTATAATCGTTCACATGTCCAAGACTGTGATTATAAGGTAAAACAATCCAATCCACAATTACTTTTTATATTTAAAATACATCATTCTGTGTGACATTTTTTTTCACCAAATCAGATACATCATTTGTGAATTTGGCAAATAAAAAGTTTAAATCCTGTAAATTTGAAAAACATTTAGTAGTTTGTAATGTGTATCTGATGCAATTTTAGTTTATTTCAGTGGATTTTATCTGGAACATAACAAAAGCGTAGTAATTTTGAACAGTGCAGACGGGTTAAAATAATCGTCACATGAAATCAAAGATAAACTTGTTTTACTTTAAGATTTTTTCCTCCTTTTCATTTAATTAAAAACTAATAAAAAAAACAACTAAACTTAAAAATAGAGATATTCAGAAATCAAAAAATTACTGATTAAAATGTAAATAAATTTAAGTAAAACACTATATAACATGTACAATGATTAATCTTAGAATTACATTTGAAGTCACATGACAAAGTAATCATTTAAAATGTTTACTGTTTTAAAAGGTTTCATTCTGAAAATATTATATAGCATACTAATAATCTAGTCTAAACACAACCATGATCACCATAATAATAATAATACAGTATGAGCGGCACATCTCTCTCCTCACACAGGAAACCCCTTAAAGCCCCTCCCCCTTCTATTCTTGCATGAGCTCAACCAATCAGAAGAGAGAATGGATTAAATATTTAAATAGTCACGCAAGCTTGTCTGTGCTGATCCAGGGCTTGCGTGTGTGTGCAAACAGAGTTGACCTACGGTTTAATCCAACACCATAAATCATTCTGTGTGGATCACTTAGTGTTAATCTGGATTTTATTGAAATGAAAACTGACAGTTTAGTGGTTCATTGCAGTTCATGAAACGTCCAGCAGGAGGCTTATAATAGTGTCAAACCAAAGTCTAGTCGTGTGGAAAGCTAATAAATCAAAGGTGACTGATGGGAAATAAGTAGCTGAAAGCAAATGATGCCTCTTAAAGGGATAGTTCACCCAAAAATGAAAATACACTCACAATTTACTTATCCTCAATTGGCTTTAAACATTTATGAGCTTTGTTAACACAACTGGCAACCATTGACATCCATAGTAGGATAAATAAACACAATGGAAGTCAATGGTAACCATTTTCAACATTCTTCCAAATATCTTCTTTTGTGTTCATCAAAAGAAAGAAACTCGAACTGGTTTGTAACTGATGGAGGAGGAGTAAATGATGACAGAATATTCATTTTTGGGGTGAACTATCCATTTACTGTAAGTTGTTAAAGGGACAGTTTATCCAAAAATAAAGTTCACAATTATCCTCTTAATAATTCAATGGCATCAACCTTTACACTTAAAAACAAGAGCACTTGTGTGTGCTTGATTCTGATTGGCTAATGGACATTATGAAATAGGTGCCATATTTATTTTCAGATAAACACGCAGCTAAAGTAGTTCCAGGCAGGTTTTGACCGCATTGCAGTTTTTATATTACTACACTTGAATGTAGAAAATTACTTCACAGCCTACAACAGCCCAAGACCAGATCAATACAAAAGACTTTATATGAGATGTGTAAGAGTTCTACACACAAACAGGAGTAGTTAGAGGATAAAAACGTGACAAATGTCTTAAAATACAACATCTGAAGAGTGTTATTAGGTGTGTAACGTAATCTGAATAACTGATTCGCCTCTAATAAATCATTAACAAAAACATTGAACAAAATTAGTTTTATTGAAAGTCAGTGCTGACAAGTTTTGTATGTGTGCTTTCAGTAGATAATAAAATGTAATTTTGTGTCACTTACGCTCACAGGCCACTTTATTAGGTACACCTGTCCAACTGCTCATTAAAACAAATTTCTAATCGGCCAATCACATGGCAGCAACTCAATGCATTTAGGCATGTAGACATGGTCAAGAGGATCTGCTGCAGTTCAAACCGAGCATCAGAATGAGAAAGAAAGGTGATTTAAGTGACTTTGAATGTGGCATGTTTGTTGGTGCCAGACAAGCTGGTCTGAGTATTTCAGAAACTGCTGATCTACTGGGATTTTCACGCACAAACATCTCTAGGGTTTACAGAGAATGGTTTGAAAAAGAGAAAATATCCAGTGAAAAGCCATTCTGTGGGCGCAAATGCCTTATTGATGCCAGAGGTCAGAGGAGAATGGTCAGTCTGGTTCAGCTGATACAAAGGCAACAGTAACTCAAATAACCACTCGTTACAACCGAGGTATGCAGAAGAGCATCTCTGAGCGCACAACACGTCCAACCTTGAGGCGGATGGGCTACAGCAGCAGAAGACAACACTGGGTGTCACTCCTGTCAGAAAACAGGAAACTGAGGCTACAATGGGTACAGGCTCACCAAAATTGGACAACATAAAATTGGAAAAACGTTGCCTGGTATGATGAGTCTCGATTTCTGCTGCGACATTTGGATGGTAGGTTCTGAATTTGGCATTAACAACATGAAAGCATAGATCCGTCCTGCCTTGTATCAATGGTTTAGGCTGGTGGCGGTGGTGTAGGGGATATTTTCTTGGCACACTTTGGGCCCATTAGTACCAATCGAGCATCATGTCAATGCCACAGCCTACCTGAGTATTGTTGCCAACCATGTCCATCCCTTTATGACCACAGTGTACCCATCTTCTGATAGCTACTCCCATGTCAAAGCATGAATCATCTCAGACTGGTTTCTTGAACATGACAATGAGTTCACTGTACTTAAATGGCCTCCACAGTCACCAGATCTCAATCCAATAGAGCACCTTTGGGATGTGGTGGAACGGGAGATTCGCATAATGGATGTGCAGCCAACAAATCAGCAGCAACTGCGTGATGCCTTCATGTCAATATGGACCAAAACCTCTAAGGAATATTTCCAGTACCTTGTTGAATTTATGCCACGAAGGATTAAAGCAGTTCTGAAGGCAAAAGTGGGTCCAACCCTGTACTAGTAAGGTGTACCTAATAAACTGGCCGGTGAGTGTATGTTTACTTGATTGAACAGTGTGTCTTTTTGTGTCTTGGTTTTGGTTCTTTTGCTACTGTAAGATCTTAAATAATCATTTAATATAGTGGTATGGAACTGTAATGCACTAAACACTGACCAGGAACTACTTCACCAGAGCATCTTTATAAATAAAACAAAGAATAGTGTCAAACAGCCGTGTGTGTATAGATCAGGGGTGTCAAACTCAGTTCCTGGAGGGCCGCAGCCCTGCACAGTTTAGTTCCAACCCTGCTCCAACACACTTACCTGGGGGTCTCAAACAAGCCTGAAAGACTTTTTAATTAGGGTTAAAACTAAACTGCAGCGCTGTGGCCCTCCAGGAACGGAGTTTAACAAGTGGTGTATAGACTATCCTGTCTCAAAATGCAGCAAAAGTCCAACACAACTTTAATAATTTGATTGCAGTGTTTACATGTCTGTGCTGCACTTCAATAATGCAACTCAAATCGTCATACTTCACATGTCTTAATCGAACTAAACAGAAATTGGATTATGACCTTAATAGGATTAAATTAATAAAAAAATAATAATAATAAAATAAAAATCGCTGCTTACATGATAGACTCCTAATCAGAGTATTGTCTTAATCGTATTAAAATCTGATTATTGGTGTCCATGTAAATGTACTCGGTGATAGAGCCAATTCGTGGATGGGGATGATTGGAAGGCCATGATGGGTAAGGGCCAATGGAGGTAATTTGGCCAGGACAATGAGCTGCACATATTATTATGATGTTCTTTTATGTTGTCATTCATTCAGTTTGCTTGCATTATATTATATGACTTCTTTATTCTGCAATAATCTGTAAAAAAACAAACAAAATAAATGGACAGCCAAAGTGAACTGGCCCTATATGTTGGTGCACCGCCCACTAGGTTATCAGCACCGACGACTGAACCTGTATATGTTTTTGGATGAACTATTCCTTTGTTTCATCTTTACGAACAACAGGCTAAAAAGAAAAAAATGCTTCTGTACATCAAGTGATCATAAATCATTAGTAACTGTAACCTCAATAAGAGCTCCTGCCATTCATGTTTCCACTGTGCTGGCAGCAAACGCATTTCCAAAGTGCATTGAGGGAAGGGGTCAACACTCGGTTCTGTGGCCTGTTAGTAGCTCAGCAAAGACTCCAGGTTATTTCAGCAGTTTGGGCACAGCCATTGAGGTCATGGAGGTCATGCTGATGGTTGGCACACTGATGTCTCTAAAGACGGGCTGGAAGATGGAGGAGGAGGACGGCTTGTTCTGGTTTAGAGTCTCTATGATGGTCTGTCTCATTTCTCGACTGGCATCTCCTCGAACGGCTAACAGTGCCAGAATGTGCTCCTCTCTATTGGAGAATGAAGAAAGAGAAGAAGATGAAAGAGATATTGACAAATATTTGAATAATCCTGTGGAAATAAAACTGTATATAATCTAGTTACAAATTAACAAAAATGTATATATGTATATATAAATAAAACACTGAACAGTGACATTCTTCTTTCATTCAAAACTCTAGCAACTCGGGTGTGAGAGACATTAAACCTGTTGCCTTCCTGAGCATTGGCAGATCCCAAAGTAATGCACATGGTAAGGGAAGGGTCCCAGTGACTTTTGTCCATGAATGTCTGGGTGATACTTTCAGGCCATTCAGGGCAGGATCAATACAAGACCTTGAACAAGACATTCAACTAAACTTGTCATGCCAGTTCTTTGTCTCCACCTATAAACATTGCCCCCATAACAATTATATATATACACATACAAATCTAGATCAATTTCACTGTAATTTTGGAATTAATCTAGATTAAAATGGCTCATTTGAATTCTGCCGAAGACATTCAGAATATGTGTGCTACCCAAATAATGACTAAAAGTAAGTCTTTGAGAACGGGTTTCTCAAGCCAGGTGGCGCATTAGACCAGGGGCTCATCTCCTGTTTCCAAAATGCATCACAAACTGCTTGAAACTGTTCTACTATGATAATTGGTGATGAAAATAAATTGTTCAATAAGATGTACTTGTTTACTAACTGTTTATTCAGTAAACATCAATTTTGAACTGTAGGCCTACATAAGCTCGAAAGAGCAATTTTTGATGACCTTAATCCGACTAAAGTCATAACTGATCTAAACAGAAATGGAGTTAAGACGTGGAGTATGCAGATATGAGTGGCATTATTGAAGTAAACACCGCAATCAAACTACTACCGTCTTGTAGGACTCGCCATATTTTCCGACAAGATCCACACATCAGTAAAGGAGTAAAGGATGTGTCAGTAAAGGACCGCACGCACGCGCGCACAGCGAAATGCAGAAGTTTTTTCTTTGCATTTAGCGTGCATTATTAAATTCCATAACACTCTCACCACTTCTTACTTGTGTCTAATACCCCAGTTTGTCACGAGGGCATGAATGAAATGTTCATGAGTGAAAGTGAAACTGCCAAACTGCAGTTAAAGTCACCCAACATTACAGGAGACTCTTACATGAAAGCACTTCATGTAAACAACTTAATCATATTATTGTCTGTTAAAGCAAATAACTAGATTACAGATGTCCATGTAAGCGTAGTCAGTAGTGTCTTCGAAGTTAGTGTAAGATCCAAAAGGGCATCCTGCTGATTTGATTCAGAAGGGCACTTTTTTGTCAGACGGCTCACCTGTTTGACTTTCATTCACCGTCATTCATTTTAAAAAGCGCCCGCTCCATTTTATTTGTATATGTTTTACTGGAATGCATAAACTCTACAGGTGCCTGATAGTTAGATGTGGAGCTGACATTAATCAGATTCACTCTAGTGGTAGATTCACTCTAGTCACGTTTGATGTGGTAATTTCACAGTAGGAACACACACAGGCTCGAAGACTCGTTTTCACCACCTACAGTGCAATTCGGCCAGGTATACATCCGCGCTAAAACATCAAGATGAAAGTCACCATAGCTTGCGTAGAATAAACCCAGCTCCCAACCCAACTTTGAGAATTTGTTTTATTGCCTGATAAGAGCCTTGTGTTAACGCAGAACGTTAACACTGATTACGGCCCACCACTAATATATATATTATTATTATTATTTGTTCTTTTTTATTAGACGAGACAACAGACTCTTGTAGACTTTTTGAAGACGACTGTTTGACTGCAGAACAACCAACACATTCTCAATAAAGAATTCAGCTTGAAACGAGTCTCCTGGTTTGGGTTCTGAAATTTCCTACACTCCAAGCTAGACTCCCGGTATACTTCAAACGAAATGGGGAAAAAGAACTGAAATGACATCATTTTGAATAAAATCCGGCCACAATAAAGTTTAAAGTTCTTTTTGAGTTTGAAACAGCCCACCAAAGCAAACTTTTTGGGGTTTTTGTTTCTAAACACCATTGGTCTGTGACGACTATGAATATTTTATATGATTGATAGATCTTTCTTTGTCTCTCGACGAAGGCGGTATCCCACGCCTTCGTGTGCTTTCAACCACTGAGGGGGTAGGCGGGTCTGTGACCAGCGCTTTTTTCAGCTGCAGGCCGGATGGCTGCCCGCACTTGCCGGACTATATCCACATCCCCTGTTCCAATTCCCTGTTGCGATGTTTTGTCTTGTCTGTGTGTTTATGTGCTTGACTGCCGGGGCTTTTTTAATCCCTGGTCTCACTCTGCCCTAATTTAAGAGCAGGGTGAGAGGGAGTTTTTTTGCCTATCTTTCCTTATGTATCTTACTTCCTTTTTCTAAATAATACCTCCCGCTGACTTGTCTTCCCCTGAAATGTTTGTGTATAGTCGGGGGGGTCCAATTTCGCTATATGTCAGTGTATGTGAATACATGGAAATATATGTGACAAATAAATAGCACATCATCATCATCATCATAAACTCAGATATCTCTACATGAAAGAAAAATTGACACTTTTTTCATTCTTCACCACCAAGTCTGACCTGATGTCAGGATATTTGGAGACCAGGGTGGACACTTCCAGGTACAGTAAAGCAGGATCAGTCAGTTTGAAGACCTCAGCGATGGCATTGATGGAGTCACACAGCCTGTCTGTGTCTTCTCCCTAAACACATACAAACAAAAAACCCTGACATTAACCAGATACAAAAAAACAAAACACTAGAATGCTTCATTATAAGCTGAGCTGATATCACAAATATTAATGTCTTTCTTTACTATTATTTTGCTCTTAAAAATGTAAATGATTAGTTATTTGCTATGATTGTTTAAACTTACCGGCCACTTTATTAGGTACACCTGTCCAACTGCTCGTTAATGCAAATTTATAATCAACCAATCACTTGGCAGCAACTCAATGCATGTATCAGAAGGATGCCACAGAGGATTAAGGCAGTTCTGAAGGCAAAATGGGGTCCAACCCAGTACTAGTAAGGTGTAACTAATAAAGTGGTCGGTGAGTGTATGATTTGCCTTTTGCGGTACATTTGGACTTTATTTCAAGGCCCATTGGCTCTGATTATATCTCTGAAAGCACATCGTACATTCAACCTGATAAGTTAAAAAAACATGTAAAATTAAAACACATGCTGATGTCACAGACTCACAGCAGAAAGTTTCCTGAAGAGGAACTTGAACTGCTCTGCTTCCTTCATCATGCGATCTGCTCCCTCTTTCCTCTCGTCTGCGTTCTTAAAGGAGATGCGCTTCTGCATGATGGCTTTCAGATACTCCACCACCACCCGCAGGTGAGCCTCGCTCGTCATTTCCTGCTCAATAAACACACACACACACACATCAGACACAACACTAATCACTACACAATACTAAAGAAACACTGAGGTCAGTGATTAAGGATGTTACTTTTACATTAGACTCACTCTCTGAAGTACTCACTCGCTGCATCATATTGAAAAAATCGGACATTGTGATATTTTGTATGTCTGCGATATATATTGCGATATACTCTATCTATACAATTCCAGCAAATTATTAAATAGCACTGTTTGGAAAGAATTTTTGGTCACACTTTATTTAAAGGCTCAATTTTCAATCTAAGCAAACCATTACAACTTTTGCTTCAATAAACTCCTAATTTACTCCTTATTAATATTTATTAAGGTAGCAGCCGATATCTCGATAACCTAGTAACTAGGTAATAGAGAGAAATGGTCCTTAAATTTCAGTCTGGCTTTAGATTGAGACATACTGTAGCACTGAAACAGCTTTAGTAAGGGTCGTAAAAGACCTTCTTCTAATAGCTGACTTTGGGGCTTGTGGCATTCTTGTCCTGCTAAATTAGACATGATTTGCCACAGTGTTTTGTTGGTTAGACTACATAAGTGGGCCGGTTGATCTGGTACGGTGTGTTTAGGTGGTTTGCATCATATCTCTCCGAACGCTCCCAATTCGTCTGTCTGGGTGATCAACAATCAAGAACGGTCCCATTGTGTCAGGGTGTCCCTCAGGGGTCAGTTCTTGGTCCTCTTTTATTTAGTATTTACATGTTGCCACTAGGACAGATTATGCTGATGACACACAGATCAATATTAGCATCATTCCTTATCTCACTTCGGCTATGTCAGATCTACAGTATCAGCCTGCTGACAGGAAATCAAAGCATGGATGAAGCAGACCTGTCTTAAATTAAACAGTTAAAAACTGAGATTTTACTACACGGCACTCCCACTGTTCTTAACAGATATAATGATTTTAAGCTCTTAATTGATGACATTTAATTATCCCCTTCTCCCCAGGTGCACAACCTCGGGTACTATTTGATGTTCAGCTCAGTTTTGATTCCCACTTCAAGCACTTAACTAAAACAGCCTTTTTCCATCTCCGTAATATTGCACGCACTAGACCATGTCTGTCACGGCCAGATGCTGAGAGGCTTGTCCATGCCTTCATAACATCCCGTCTTGATTTTTGTAATTCGCTCTTTGGGGGTTTACCTGCAAATTCTCTTAAAAGGTTACAGTATATTCAAAATTCTGCCGCACATATTCTGACTTATACATCCTCTCGCCAACACATCACACTTGTTCTCCAGCAACTTCATTGGCTGGGTCACGTATTGATTTTTAGACTCAAAAAGCAGTCCATAGGCTAGCTCCTGATTACATCTGTGATCTTGTGACACTTTCTACTCCTGCTCAGTCTTCGCTCTGCTTCGGGTCTTACCCTGTTCAAGCCACGCTGCAGACTTAACACCATGGGTGGTAGGGCTTTTTCATACAGTGCGCCAAAATTATGGAATGCAGTACCTGTTACCATTAGGAATGCAGTGTCTCCGGACTGTTTTAAGAGGCTTCTTAAGACTCACCTCTTTAGTAGTGTTTTTAATGTGTCATCTATTGTCATCTTACTTATTGTTATACTTTCCTACTTATTGTTTTTACTGTTTTATTGTTTTTTGCCTTTGAGCTTGAGAAAAGCTCATAAGAAATAAAATGTATTATTATTATTATTATGTATAGTGTTACCAAATGTATTCATTTGGACTGATTGGGATGATTCTGTAGGGCAGTGAATCATGCATAAAATGTAATAAACAAATTACAAGCATTGATAAATGCAATAAAGCACAGATAAAAGTTAAAGTGTGCATTCTTTATTGTTTTGTATACGTAAATGTAAAAATTACACTGCAAAGTCAACTCTGCATTGCAGATCTATGCGATGTGACTATTGCGGATGATGTATTGTGCAGCCCTACTCTGAAGCATGAAAAATGACTATATTTGGAAAATTAAGAGATGTGAGCTTAAGAAAATCTTAATATTTGATATTATTTCATATATGTCTGATAGAATTTCCCCCAAAAATCTGTCATTTGATTTATTTTTTATTTAATTTGGTTCCTTTTTGTGACTGAAAAATCAAGGTTATTTCATCAAATATTGCTTTCTTCTTCTTCTGAAATTAAAAACAAATTATTATTTCCATGAAATATTAAACTGTTTTGAACAGTGATATTAAAAAGTAATGCTTTATGATCATTTCTGAAGTGTCAGGTGACTGGATTTATGGCTGCTTATAATGTAGCTTTGCATAACAAGAATAAATTCAATATTGAAGTATTTTCAAATATAAATCAGTTCTGTTAAATTGTAATACTTATTACCGTAGTATTACCGTTTTTACTAGTCAAATAAATGCAAACCAAACAAAAAAATGTGGTCAATATGAAAATAACAAACAAGACTACACTACGTAACAGTACACTTGTTCTGATTGATTTAATGTGCAAACCTGATTATAAGGCTTTTTAATTTTGGCAAAGTCATTAAAGTAGTCCTCCACGGTCACGCAGATGGTGTCTACAGCATGAGTGCCTGTCAGCCACTTCCGGGTCAGCAGTTCATTAAGATGATGCTGTGGAGAGACACACACACACACAGAAAAAGAGTCATAGTTAAACATACTTATCCTAGTGACTAAACCACTGACAGCACATGACAACAACATGAGCATCTTCACCTCCAAATCTAGAAAGACTTCATCCAGCAGGAACTGACAGCCCTCTTTAGCCACGTCATTCAGGAGCTTGTCTATGGTGGCGTCGTCCTGTGTGGGTTCATGAGACTGAGAGTACTTCCTTTTCAGGCTGTTTATAGACTCTCTGAAAACAAATATATTCCAATTAATTTATATACTAGTTTGGTTTACAATCATTACTGCTGGTTAACAAATAGAATAATGCAAAAAAATTCTATTTAAAGGGACGGTTCACCCTAAAACGTACATTTACTCACCATTAAGTGTTTACTCACCCGTAGTTTCCAAACACAAAAGAATAGATTTGGAATAATTCTGGAAACTGGTAGCCATTAGCAACCATAGTAGGGTTTTCAACATTTTTCAAAATATCTTCTTTTGTGTTTCAACAGAAGAATGAACCTCAAATGTTTGGAACCACTTGAGGGTGGGGGTAAGTTTAGTTAAAATTTAACCTAAATGTAATTTTTTGGAGAACTATACCTTCGTTACAATCTTGCAACTTGTACATATTACGATACAAATTACATATAGATTGTGCAATTGAAACTGTTATGCAATACAGCACCATTTTGACTTTCAAATGTGCATCACTTAAATTTTTAGATTTTTAAATAAATCATCATGACAACAGGCTGTATCGCTACTCCATTTGATCTGTTCAACTGTGCCACAAATCAACATTCTTCAAAATGTCTGCTTTTGTGTCCTAATCTTAGACTGGTCGGGATGTAACATTAAGTTAAAGTGAGCCCTGTGAGGCTAAGCTAATGTTCACAATATTATTTTTTGGGTGAACTATCCCTTTATATACTTTAAACTATATACTATTAACTACAGTATATACTTTCTATACTTTGAATGTAACTATCTCTTTAAAGGTGCTGTATGTAAGTTTTTGACTCTTCTTAAGCATAAAAATACTATAATATGTGTGCAGATATTTAAGAAACATCCCAAGTGAACATACTTGTTTAACTGAAAAACAATGCTGAAGTCAGATATTCTGCTTTGAAAATGTTTTTTCCGTGCCGGAACGCTGACTTTGTTTAGGTAAATTTAACCTGCACAATGCCAGTTTAGCCAATTATAATTCAGCACCCCGGGCTGCCTTGTTGGAAAACAGCGTATTTCATTCATTTATTCAGAAAGGCTCTGATAGCTTGTGTCTGTGACCGAAATGAGACAGATTCAGGTCCACATAAGGTTATTAATTAGCAAATAATATAAATATTATGAGCATAAACATTAGGTAAGCAGGTTACATTGTAACCGCGTCCTAACAACATGCTTCATGATGAGATAAGCAGTGATGAGCAATTTGGCTGTTTGCACCAGACGAAACACGACAGAAATTTTAATGCAGCCTTGAGAAGCACAGAATATGCACTCACTCACGAAACTATAAAGTTTATAATCTATTTAATACATGTTTACCCTCTTTAACATCATTAAATGTAGATGCTGAATCACTCATATGTGTTTAGTTCTAAAGTTCATATTCATTTCAAATGGTTTATTGTATTTTCAAGATCTGAGGTAAACTTTCTGCTGTTGCTTTCAGTATATGGAAATAAATATCATGTAAAATGGCATTCAAACTCACATTGTTAGCATTTAGCACTGAATAAAGCACACAAGGTTTACCTGAGGTGATCACTGTCATAGGTTTCTGTTGTTCAGCTGTGAGAAATAGAAGTCGCTTCTAATATATCAATTCGAGGTGATGGTTTTGACAAAAACTCCTTTTAATATGGAAAATATTCCTTTTATCGCGTGTCGTTGCTTTCATTTAGAACACAGTTTAAATCACTCGCTCCTGTCCTCAATCTGGCAACCCCGCGCTTGCATTTGTTTTGATCCAGGAGTGCAATACCTAGTTTAACCACTGGGCGTCAAACTAACATACTGCACCTTTAATATATACATTTAAAAAAAATTGACCAAACTGAATTTAGGGCTTTTTAAGGGCTGACATTCACCCTGAATTCTGCATTAATGTAAAGTTTGACCTAAAATTATTAAATCAAAATCGAAGCACTTGGAGACACTCACTTGAATGTCTGGCAGTTGTTGATGATGGCGATCATATACTGAACATAGCACTGCGGGAGCTGACGATCTTTCAGATGTTCCTCCTTATAGGCGATCGCCTCCTCTCGGTACCTTCATACACATGTAGGAAAAGTGAAAATTTGAAAACGGAGCCAACATCTTTAACATCACAATGATAGCAAAATGGACAATGCAATTTTTTTAACGGAGCGTTGACGTATACATTATTAATGGTTTATATGTGCAGATCATTAGTCTTTACATTAAAAAAATCATCCTTGCAATCTTTTATTAAAATAATGTTCCCTCTCTATTTAATCTTTTCTTTTCCCTGATGACGTGTTTACGAGAAAGAAGGCAGGATTAAACGGTCACTGACATTAGCGGATCACAAGCAACCAGTCAATTCTATAGTATACCTAAGTGAAATGTTCTAAGACATTTCACTTAGGTATACTATACTTCACAATAGAGAACAAAACTGAAATTTCCTTTTTTGTATCAGTTTAACAGCATGCAAGCTTCTATGGCTATTTTTGTGGCACAAAAAAGTATACTGCAGATTTAGATTATAATAATATAAATAATATTTGGATTAACAGTAGGGCTGCACAATACTGGGAAACTATGCGATAGCGTTATTGAGAGCGATGACGTTTTTTCTTAAGATATAACTAACTTGCAGAATGTCATTTTATTTCATCAAAAAAATCTTTCATTTATGTGATGATCATACTAAAATAAACAGGTAATAAATATTTTTCTGAGGTAATAAATGTAAAATAAACAATGTCAAGATGCATACATTTAGACTTCAAAACACCACGAATAACTGAAAGCCTCGGTGGAAATTCTGATTGACTAATTTTCCTCGCCCGCCTCCCAGCATTAGTGTTTATTTTCATGTAGGTATCTAACAGCACCTACTGGAGAGGTGTTTATAACATAGTAAAGGCCTCATCTGATCTGGTCAGATTTGGATAAACAACCTATGCATGCAACACACAAATGACTGGTACATAAAATAAATTTATTTAATTGCACTTCTCTGCGGAATTAATAATGCATATACTATTATTGCATTAACAATAAATTTTCAATATATTGTGCAGCCCTAATTAACAGTGTAAAACTAGCTTAGAAAGAATGGACTGAATTAAATAAATTTCCTGCAGAATAAAAGCAGGCACAATCTAATAGAATATACTAGATAGCTGAAGTGCACTTAAAAAGCAAACATGTGTGAGTATCTTCTCCAAGTATTAAAAACTTGTGTGTCATTCTGAAGTGACTGATTCTACAGTGGGTAAAAACAAGCTGGTCCATTACTTGTAAAATGAATAGAGGAATCAGCATTGGAGCTAATTTTATGAGTTTGCTTCCTGTATGCGGACGCAATTTCCTTTTCATGCACATTACTGTGGGGAAAAAACAAGAAAAATGGCTAGTATGAGATGACAGTACCTTTTTAGGAATAAGTTCATCTGCCTCAGACAGACAGTCAGCACCTCCTCTCTGAAGATCTCATTAATCTGAGCGGCGACCTGAAGATTCTGCTCGAACATCTGAAGATGATGATGTTGGTTTGAATTAAATGAAGATCTCATGTTGAACTCATATGAGGATTAAAGCATGATGTCAGACGGTAAGTTGTTGTACCTGGAAGACAATAGCTGGTAATGTGGTCTGGTAGTAGCCATCCTGATCGACCTCAGGCTCAGTCTCTTTCTGCCAGTCTTTCTTATCTGTTTCCAGAGCTTTACGCAGCCAGCCTGTGATGTTTGACTGGAGACGATTGGAAAAAAAAAAAGTGAATTATTAAGTAATTTAATAAGTTTATTGAATAAACATTCAAATTGAAGGGATAGTTCACCCAAAAAACTGAACATTAACTATTATAATAATTGTTAACTATTTACTCACATTGAAGTGTTTTCAAACCTATAAAGTTTCTTTAGAAAGTTTCTTTATTCTGTTCACAAAAGCAGACAGCTGAAATCTGGTCACCATTGACTTGCATAGTAGGAAAAAATACTATGGAAGTTAATGGTTACAGGTTTTCAACTCTCATTAAATATCTTCCTTTGTGCTTAACAAAAGAAAGTAAGAAAAAGTAATCAGTGAGTAAATAATGAAAAAATGGTAATTTTTGGGTGAACTTTCCCTTTAAATGTACAAATCTCTGGTGTATCCAGAATGTGTCTGAAGATTTGGCTAAGACTGTACTCACACTATGTACAGTTGCCTTGAACCAGGCCAAAGCACGATTGTCCCCCCTCCCGTCTCCCCCGACGGCCGGCACATTCGGGTCTGGGCGAGCTTACGACATCGATGATGCGCTGCTCAGTGAGCGCTCTCGCTCAGCACAGTGGAGATTTCTTTAGTTATATCGTTTAAGTAATTTGATATGTGGTGACACGCAGTCTAATATTTCGCCAAACAGATCAGCCACTTTTGACGCTTATAAACAATCATTAAGTCCTCGTGCTGCAGGAATTAGGAAGTTTGCTGAAGGCGCAGCTGATGTGCAGTGAGGGATTTGCATCTTTAATAATCTACGACAGTTTGCGTTCATTGAACAGTACGAATGATTAATTAATCCATATGAAACAGTCCCTTAAAAGTCACGTCTCTCTTTCAGTTTCGCGCTTAGACACACTTTCACTCACACTGTAAGCGTACCGCGCCTGAGCCCAAGTGAACCGCGCTCAGGCCCACCTCTTCCAACAGGGCCAGGGCCGCCCAAGTGAACCGTGCCTGAGCCCGATTCAGAGAACTCACACTTCTTAAACGATCCGGGAAACAGGCCTGGGCATGGTTCAGATAGCATAGTGTGAGTAAGCCCTAAAATGCCACATAGATAATTTATTAAACCATTTAAAGTAAGCAAAGACCAAATTTTGTGTGTGTCTATTTAAATGCAAATGAGCTGCTGCTCCCCACCCTCTTTCCAGACAAGGGCGGGACCTTTACAGTGCGAGTCTAAATTACAACAGCAACAACAAACAAAAGTACTGCATGTTTTTTTTATTTAATTCTTGTCAGTTTAAACTCCTGATCTACTTGATTTTATGAGCTCACAGTCACAAATCACGAGAACAGAAAGCCAGCTGTCAAAAAAAATGTACACAAAAATAAATATAGTGTATATATTTGGATATTTTGACTTGTACGTTCCCAGAAGAAAAGTCAGGACTACATCTGAAAAGTTTGAGTTTCTTAATGCTACAAGCCTGGGAGTGTTGCTCTGTTGTTCCCTCCTCCCCTTTCCGTTTTTATTTGCTGTCTGCTGTACTTCTAAAATGTAGGTGTTTTGATTGGCTAACAGAGTTTTCACAAGAGGACCAATCAGAGGAGGATGGGGGTCATATATGAGCTCCAGTAAGAACTCAGACCAGACTGGGGGGGATCCTTGTCTCTTGTCACTGCTCTGTCTCTCTGTGTGGCTGTCCTGTTTTGCTTTAGCTTTTTTTTTGTTGTACCTTTGTTTTTTTTGTTGTATCTACTCAGAACGTCCAAGCTAAATGTGCTTAAATCTACTAAAAGGGAAGTGAAACTGAAGTATGTCACGTGACTTACATTTTACACACACGTAGTTGATCCTCTGTTAATCCATTAGGTCAGAAGCAGGTGCTACCTTTTGTATGTTTTTTCCAGTGAGTGCAGTTCAGTGAGCAGCGTGTGACGCAGAAGATGTTTTTTTTTTTTTCAGATTTCTCTTTAGTTATTTAGAGGTAGGGAGGGATTAGTTAGTGGGTATTTAATTTGTTGTTTTCTTTTATTTGGCACCGCTTATTTTCTTTCCCTCTATCAGGTTGGTTTCAATTGATTTGTTTGCTTATTTTGCAGTTATTGTACACATTTGTAAATATATTTTGGGTGATAAATATTCTTTTTTTTTCTTCTTATCTTTAATGTAAATAAAGCGAACCACTATTTGCCATGTCCATTGTCCGTGTCAATCCATAGCAGCTAACGTCTCAGGGGAATTTGAAAAATGTTGGGTTATCATTATAATGTATATATATATATATATATATATATATGTTTCATTATTTAACCAGGTTAAAAACCCCTTGAGATCAAGATCTCATTTACAAGGGTGACCTGGCCAAGAGGACCACAACACAAGACTTATGAAAAATAATAATAATAATATTAAATAAAAAGGATAGTATAAAAAATACAGTTTAGTTGTAATGTAATGTAATGTAGTGTGTATTTATATAGCACATTTATTGTGTATGGCCATACACCCAAAGTGCTTCACAATGATGAGGGGAGTCTCTTCACACCACCACCAGTGTTATTCAGCTATACCACATTACAATATGTTAAAAACACATACATTGAGAAAAAGACTGTTGTTGTTTATTATAAAGGATAGAGCGAAATGATTTGATTGGAATGAGCTTAGACATTTTTAGTTCAGACTGAAAAGTATTGTATTGTATTCCAGGATGACGGGGTGGCATGACTTTTGGTTCTAAAGGCCAAGGGAAAGGGGTAGGGGTACAAAAATAGATTTGGGATTGGGCCTAAGGCTTGCTTCTCCATTTCAGTTTAAACTCGGGGAACAGTCAAACGATAAGATTCACTTGAAAGTAGAGCATACTGGCTTTTTGACCTATGAAGAAGGGAACTTTGGCCTTCAAGGCTCTTCTGCATCTGGTGCCTTTATACCCGAGTCATCCAGTGGGTGTACCTTCTTACATTCAGAGAAGGCCACTCAGCTTTGGCATATGCACAATGGTGATTTAGTCTACGTCAGCCTGTACCAAACCTCAGAGCGTTGTGATAAACAGAGTTTAAAGGCTGAAGACATTTGGTTGAAGCATTGATATATAAAACATCCCCATAGTTAATCAATGGTAAAAATGTTGCAGACACCAAATGTTTACGAGCTTCAGGAGAAAAGCAGGATCCATTTCGATAATAAAACCCAAGCCCTTTCGTTTGTTTGGCCCATTTCATCCTCCGAGCCACACGGGGCGTAATACTAGATAGAGTAAAAACTGCTTTTGGAATGAATTTGTGTTTTGTAAAATTGTACATGATTTTCTTGCTCCGAAAGCAACGTTAGGCACTAAAGGAAGCTGAAAGAGCAAAAGCATAATAGGCTGGGAAATAGTCTTTTAAAGGCTGGGAAATATATGTGACTTATTTTGAATCTAGTGCTGCAGATTTGAGAGACTCACATTGAAGGTCTTGAGGTATTTGCCAAGCAAATCGTCGACCACCTTTTCGGGTAATAGAGGCTCCAGCTGCTTGACCTCACATTCAGGCTGTAGATCAGGATGACCCATCATATCCACACTGCCAGAGACACAACACACGTACACACATTTATTCATAAGAATTACATCTGTTTCTGATCCACATTAATGTCAGTGAAATGCCTCAGCCCCGAGTTAGAGTTCTGATGATAGATTGATCACAGCATGACAGAATCACAGCTATTTTCTTACTCTAGAAGTTTTCAATGACTAATACCGATATCAGGAGATTTTCTAATATATAATGCTGTTGTTAATATACAGTTGAAGTCAGAATTGGAGCTCCCCTGAATTATTAGCCCCCCTGTTTATTTCCCCCCCCCAAATTCTGTTTAATGGAGAGAAGATTTTTTCAACACATTTCTAATCATAATAAGTTTTAATAACTCATTTCTAATATCTGATTTATTTTATCTTTGCCATGATGACATTAAATAATGAGAAACTTCTATATAGCTATAAGTGATAATTAAAAGGTTTAACTAGGTTAATTAGGTTAACTAGAGTAATGCATTTTTAGGTTAATTAGGGTAATTAAGCAAGTTATTGTATAATGATGGTTTGTTCTGTAGTCTATTGAAAACAATTGGCTTAAAGGGGCTAATAATATTGACCTTAAAATGGTGTTTAAAAAATTAAAAAAACATTTTTGTTCTAGCTGAAATAAAACAAATAAGACGTTCTCCAGAAGAAGAAATATTATCAGACATACTGTAAAAATTTCCTTGCTCTGTTAAGCATCATTTTTGAAATATTGAAAAAAATAAATAAAATTTAAAGGGGGGCTAATAAATTAAATGAAATTGAACTTCAAAAGTACATACTGTACAGCGTACACGTGGATGCACAAAGCTGCACACAATATTTGATTCAAATATCAAAAATATGCATCTACTGCATTTTGGAACTTTAATCGTGAATGTAAATTTCAATTAATTGTCATGAAAGTAAGGTACGCAAAAATAAATAATCTATATTTAAATACACCTTTAGGCATGAAATATGACTACAAAATAATGCCATATATTTGTAAAAATGTAAAGAAAAAAACAAACAAAAAAACATAAAATATAATTAAATAAAACTAAGTTTGCAAAAATATTAAGTTCATTTATTTATAGAGCACATATAAAAACAGTCATTGACCAAAGTACTGTACATAAGTCAAAATAAAATAAAATAAACAGACAGAATATAAAAACACAAAAGACAAGATAAACAACAGATTTTTTTTAAATGTAGCAGTAGAAAGGACTATTAAAATAATATTAAAAAGCCAAGCTAAATAGGTACATTTCAGGAGTGAATTAAAAATGGATAGAGATGGTGCCATTCTAATCTCAAGAGGCAAAGTGTTCCATAACCGAGGACTCTCCACCGAAAAAGCTCTGTCCCCTCCATGTTTCAGTCTGCACTGAGGAACTAAAAGAAGGTTTTGATCACTTGATCCAAGAGATCTTACGGGAGTGTAAAAGTGCAACAGCTCTGAGAGATCTATTGGCCAGATTATGAAGGGATAATATACCAGTAAAAGCACTTTAAAATCAATTCTGAATTGAATGGGCAGCCAATAGAGGCCCCTTAGAAGAAAGGTAATGTGGTCATATTTCCTACTATTACAAATAAATTTAGCAGAAGCCTTTTGGACCAACTGAAGGCGAGAAATTTGAGATTTTAAAATGCCACAGTAAAGTGCAAGGCAGTAGTCTAGTCGTGACGTAATAAAAGCATGGACAGCCATCTCTAGTGTGGTGGGATTTAAGAAATGTTTGCAAGTTGATAAAAACTGGAGCCAATGGTTTTAATGACTCATCAGGGATGACTCACTACTAGAGTACTACGAAAAATACTACAACTTATGAACATCCAAAAAATCTAAATACACAAACAAAATTAAAACAGAAATAGAACAGAATTTGAAAAACTAATTAAATAGCAAACGCACAATTACTAAAACATGAAAACAAAACATAAACAAACAAACTAATTACATTAATATTGTATTTTATAAATACTGTAATAATACAAACATTTAAATCAGGGGGTCATCAATCTGGGTCCTGGAGGGCCGCTGTCCCTGTAGGGTTTAGCTCCAACTTGCCTCAACACACCTGCCAGGATGTTTCAAGTATACCTAGTAAGACCTTGATTAGCTTGTTCAGGTGTGTTTGATTAGGGTTGGAGCTAAAATCTACAGGACACCGGCCCTCCAGGAACAAGTTGGTGACCCCTGATTTAAATAAACAAACAATAATAATGACTAAATCACTGTTGGGCAAAAACAAGTTGTAAATGTGCTATTACCGAATCAACTTCATTCATTGATTCATCTTCCTTTGGCTTAGTCCCTTATTTATCAGAGGTCGCCACAGCGGAATGAACTGACAACTATTCCGGCATATGTTTTACACAGCGAATACCCTTCCAGCCGCAACCCAGTACTGGGAAACCCAATCAAACTCATTCATTCATTCATTTTCCTTTGGCCTAGTCCCTTGATTCATCAGAGGTCGCCACAGCCGAATGAACCGCCAACTTATCTAGCTGGAACCCATCACTGGGAAACATCCATACGCACTCATTCACACACATACACGACGGCCAGTTTAATTTATTCAATTCACCTATAGAGCATACTTTGGACTGTGGGGGAAACCGGAGCACCCGGAGAAAACCCACGGCAACACAGGGAGAACATGCAAACTCCACACAGAAACACTAACTGGCCCAGCCGAGGCTCGAACCAGCAAACTTCTTGCAGTGAAGCGACAATGCTAACCACTGAGCTACCGTGTCGCCCACCCAATCAAATTATTAAAACTAATTAAATAAATAACACTTAATTCAACACAGTTAAAAATGCAATGCCTATAGTTTACAGGGCATCAGCAGTTCATGCAAAACAGCACTAAAAACAGAAGTACAGATCTGCTGGCTGCTCTTGTCTCTCTGTTTAGATCTACTACACATAAGTGCATTAATCTTCCAGGTTCAATCCTGTGAGTGCACGCGATCTGATGCTCTGTTTTGAGTCCATCAGCCAGATTAAATACACAGAGCTGTGCTGCTGTTTTACATGCTGGGCTAATTGCTGCACTGCTGCACTTTGACAGACTGATCTGCCACTGAAGAATGCAGAGCTCACCTACAGTAGCTTACATCAAGTTGCTTTTTACAAGAGAAATGACTGCTTCTAGGTTTATTAGTCACAGCTGGAAGTTATAATTATAAGTTATATAAACACTTTGCACCCGCAAATGATGCAATATAATGCAATTCATATACTTTCTTGAAGTATTAATAATAATAATGTTACTATTAATCTTATTATACACTAAAAACATTGGCAATCAGTTAATCCCATTTTAATTAAATGCTTATTTAAATATATGTTATGGATTTTAATCCATTTTTTTTTTATCTATGTTAAGTTACTTTGACACACTCTAGACCAGAGATGCCCAAAGTAGGGCCTGCGGACGAAAGTTTGTCTATGGTAATCTTTGATTTGGCCTGCCATCCTATATTAAAAGAGGGTAATCATCAAGAAATCGTCATTTTAAATTTAACAATCTTTTGTTTCTTGGTTTCATGCTGAGCTACAAAAAAGCCAACTGAAATTAAATGATTCAGTTAAATGTTGCAAATGAATCAGACTTTTAAAATGTAAATACTGTCACTTGATGTACAACTGACATCCGCAAGCCAATCAAGATAAAGGCAGGAGCAGCTCAACTAGTGTATTCATCATTGAAGTCCATTGTGTTATAAATGGGATTTTTGATGTTTTCCTGTAATAATATACTGTAATTATTATTTTTTTTTATATTACCAAATAAATTAGGAAATTTCCCTTGGTAAATTCATTGTAATACAGTTTGGTATATGTTCGGCCCACAGCCCTCAGTCAAGTTTGGTTTTGGTCCTTTATAGAAAAAAGTTGGGGCACTCCTGCTCTAGACTGTAAAAAGCGCTATAGAAATATTGATGAATTGAATAGACTATATGAACAGAGACTTTTAATTTTGAATAAGTCAGCCAACCCGGGCACTTCTGTTACGCCATTATAAACACGCCACGTTTAAGATCTGGTTTGTTTAAAATCAATGATTTTTTTAATTGCCTGATGGAGACACAATGTAAAGTGTAAATAAATACCTTTCTTTTCACCTTAGTCCCTTTATCAATCAGGGGTCCCACAGCGGAATGAACCGCCAAGTTATCCAGCATATGTTTTACGCAGTGGATGCCCTTCCAGTTGCAACTCATCACTGGAAAACATCTATACGCACTCATTCACACACATACACTACGGACATTTTAGCTTACCCAATTCACCTATAGCGCATGTCTTTGGACTGTGGGGGAAACAGAAGCACCCGAAGGAAACCTACGCGAACATGGGGAGAACATGCTAACTTCACACAGAAACATCAACTGACCTAGCCGAGGCTCGAATCAGCGACCTTCTTGCTGTGAGGCAAACGTGCTAACCACTGTGCCACCGTGCAGCCCGTAAATAAATACCTCACAATATAAATTTCATTGTTCCTCTCTGTCTCCTTAAAATATGAACTTTTTTGTTACCAAAACTGAAAACCCTGTCATCATTTACTCTACCTTCACTCATTTCTAACATATTGAACACACAAAAAAAGATATTTTGAAGAATGCTGAAAACCACTAACCATTGGCTACAAAAGTGTTTGTTTTCCCTACTATGCAAGCCAATGGTTACTGGTTTTCAGCATTCTTCAAAACATATATATTTTTTGTGTTCAACAGATGAAAGAAAATCTTAAAGAAATGGAACTTCATTTTTGGGTGATCTATCCCATCACACTAGAAGATATTCAGTGGCTGAAAAACACCTCTGTGCATAAAGCCTATTGAACTGAACTTGTATCTCACCTTTTATAGGTGTTGAGGACCCATGTGAGCATAGAGACAATCTCGTTGGCCTCCAGGTCCTCTGCTGCGAGCTCCTGCACTCGAGCCGACACCGCTTTATGATAGAGGTTGAAAAACACATGGAAAGTGTTGTAGTGCGGAGGAAAACACTGCACCATCAGGTTCTTCACCACAGTCAGGTCATCCAGAACGTACTTCCTCATGATCTCCAGCAGCCTCACCAGCCACATTTTATCCGACTCGCGGGTTTCTGACTGCGTGCTCTCGATGCGGGCACTTACCGTGCCCTCCAGGACTTCGTTCATGCGGTTCTTCCAGCACTTGGGCCTGCCGGGCGGGATAAAGCCGGTCTGCTTTTTACGATCCAGCATTCTGCGGTCGATCTTTTCCTCGCGCTCAATGATTCGGACCACAGACACCAGCATGGTGGGATCGCTGCGGACAGTGACCATGGCGCGTTGGAGGACCATCCAGAGCTGTTTGGAGAGCTCCTCAGACAGACCCTGCACCTGGCCGAAGTACCCGCGGATGAGGTTCATGTCATGAACATTCTTGCTGTCCATGCGGTACTGCTCATACATGAGGTCGTCCCGGGAGCACTCCAGGTCCATCAGCTTGCGGTGTGCTTGAAGCAGCTCGCCCTGCTCGATCAGGTCATGGGTCTCTTGGACAATCTCAGGGACTGAAAAAAGATGGTGCAGTGTCAATAAGTGCATATAAATCATAAAAAAAACATTAAAAGATACCTATTAAGCAAAAATCACTTTTATAAGGGGTTTAAACAGTTGTGTGGTAACAGTATATTAATATAACCAGCTTCTTATCGTAAGAATATATTAACTTTATTTTTTTATAATCACACTTTAAAAAACAGGAACATTTTGATTGACATTCTCCCTTTTGTACATATTATCAGAGGGGAAAAGCCCCACCCATTAGTGACCAACTCTCCCTCTTTAGCATAGGACATTAGTCTTGTTTTGGAATCTGCCACTATGCTGACACATAAGCATTTGAAGCTCTAAATAACAACTAACAACCACCTTAACCTGTTCACCTAGCTAGCTTGCTAGATAAAAATAAGGAAAATAAATATGTTGAATGTCAAATAAATTGTTTGCAATCAAGGTTCCCACACATTCATGAACAGCAGATTCAATGACTTTTTAAAATCCCCATTAATTTTAAATCAAGCACATTTGTGATTCATACCTCAGCATATGTTGCGCCATGAAAGTCCTTACTCTACTTAACATTTTACTTACACTTATTATTTACATTAAAAGATGTCATTTTAAAAAGTTATGTTCAAAGAATTCAATGCTGGCGATATGCAAATACAGATAAAAAGTGCATTATTTGTCAGTGTTACTGTACAAGAGTTAAATATAAGATATTTAATTTAAAGGGCACCTATGGTGAAAAATCTACTTTTCAACCTTTTTGGACAGACATATTTGTATGTATGGTGTATAGACCGTCATATTGGGCTGATATAAACACACCCAGTCCTTTTTTTTCAATTTAACAACATAAAAACGGTGGACCAATTGGAGCGGTTTTCAGACCGACCGCAACTTGATGTAGGAGTGCGGTCCCCCCGCCCACCGAATTGATTGACAGCTGCGTATTAACATGTCTCCGTAGTAACGCGTGTAATCATATCAAACAGACACAGGACCAGGACGTGAGCAAACTAAGCAACCATAAATAAAAGGTCTGTTCAGTTTGCTAGGATCATCAATCATCATCAAATGTAATCAAGAGTGAGTTTTACACGTTTAAAATGTTTTAAAACAGTGCATGTGTGTAATGAATTACAGCCATTTACTTCATCAACACAGCCGCGTGTCAGAACAATCATAAAAGACGCTTCAATCCCGGTTTGTGGACGTTAAATCAGGTTTATTTTGTACATTAACATAACAGATATCCATACAGCAGTGGATATTAACCTGTATCCTGTCACATTTGCGTGCAAAAACAGTGCAAAGCTAAACGCGCGCTGTCTGTGTGTGCCTGTCAGCGCTGTGTGTGTGTGTGTGTGTGTGTGTGTGTGTGCGTGCGTGAACTTTGTAACGACATTGTGTGTGACTCATCCTGCAACTCCACAACATGCATCAAATACTCATTGGTAATGTTCTTACTTGTTGTTTTTCCTCACAAACGTTACGTGAGATCTTATTCCTTCGTGTTTGTCTGTTGTCTGACGCAGCCGAGGGAGCCGCTGCCAGGCACGTGGAAACGGTGGGCGTGAAGGACTAGCCTTAAAGGCGCAGTACACAAAAACAGCTAGCTTCTGCTAAATGCTACAAAAAAGGAACTTATGACAGGTATAATAAAAAATCTGATGGGTGTTTTTAGATGAAACTTTACAGACACATTCTGGTGACACAAAAGACTTGTATTAAATCTAGAAAAAGTGGTAACCTAGGTGCCCTTTAGGAAGTTCTCACTTTTTCATTCTGTTTTTGACAATTGAGCCCAATTGTTAAATAATCCATAAACAAATTTAATGCAAGCACTTTCAAGGACCTGTGCTTGCTGTTAAGCACTTTCCAGGCCCTGAATCCATGTCTGAAATTTAAGTACTTTCAACATGCTTGAGAATCCTCTGAAATGAACAGAAACGCTGATCCTATTTTTACAGAAGGATCTCTGCAAACTGACGAAGAGTTTCAGCCTCACCTGAGAAAATGTTCTTGAGGTTCTCGACGGCTGACGCCAACTGACTGTGCTGAACCACAGCATCCTTCACATCCTTCAGGTTCTCAATGGTGTTGATGCTCTGCCTCCAGTCCTTGCTGACGTCTGCCAGAGAGTTCTGGATGTCCTTCACATCACACAAAGCATTGTGGAGCTGTGTGAGGCCTGTTCGTACCCCGTCCAACTGAGACTGAATAGCAGCCTGTAAAGAGATAAAATGTTTTGATTGAACAGAACGGGTAAAATCATCATGTGTAGTTCAACAGAAATAGCATAACCTTTAACATAGCTCCCACATATGCTTTCTTATATTTTACGCAGGCTCACACATTACTGCAAGGTCAACAAAATTACTTATTTTTTTTAGAAATTTTTTTATTTCACAACAAGGGACAGTGTACATTAATACACATTCCCCAAGAATGCAAATGCACCAAAATCAGCCCAAAGGCTAGTGTTCATCGGTCATCCTTTTGCCAGACGTTATAAGCCTATAACCAAATGAAAATACAAATTCAAATTTCATAACAATAAATAAATACAAATATATTGCAGTGTTGAATGCTGATCAGCTGAACGATTAACAGAGATTAACAACATTCTAGATAGTGGATAACGCAGCAAAACTGTCTAAAGACGCTTAAACAAAGATTATGAAAACATCTATTCAGCTAACGCTAAACTACTTTTAAAACATTTTACTCATTAATTCAAACATAAGTGATAAAATACTCGCTTAATAAGATATAATGTTCAGTTTCATAGCAAATGGGAATGAGAAATCATGTAGAATATGTAAGAATGTAAAATACTTAAAGTCCATTTAATAAGTCCATTTCTAAAGTGATTTATTATATAAAACAAAAATCATTCTATAACCAGTTTAAACACAGTTGTGTGGTTACAGTGTGTGGATATAGCCAGACTACAATAGAAAAAAAATTATAATTCTATTTTTTATAATCAGACTTCTTAAAAACAGTCTGTAGAAACTCTTTGATTGACATTCTCCTTTTGTAAGTCATCAGATGTGAAAAGCCCCGCCCATTAGTGACGATCTCTCCCTCATTAGCATAAACAGCCCTCAGTGAAAAGCAGCCGTCTGCCGTTAGTTTTAAATCTGCTGCTATACAGACATGTGTTTATAGCTCCACCCTCTTTTAAACTAGTTACGTTCCCATCCCCCTTTTTTTATGGGCATTTTGTATTTGCGCATAAAAATACAAATAAAAAATAAATACAAATAAAAAAATATGTTGATGGAAACGGCATTATGCGCATAAATTTTGAAAATGCGCATAAAAACATATGCGCATAACTGAGTAGAACATGTTTTTTATTCGATAAGAAAACATGCGCATAAACTACAATGGAAACACTTTTACCGAACAAATTCTAGTGTGCGCATTAAAACAAGTCATGTGATTTTGTTATAAGAGATCATGTGGTGAAAAAAATGTGTGAATGAATAAACCAGCAGGCTGAGCAGAATGTATAACATCTGAAATTTTGTTTTGGTCAATCTAAAAGGCCTTAACCATTTCAGTATTAGCGTTATTATATTATTAATGACCTCCAGAATCTAGAGCGTCTGTGCTCCGCATCTGATGCCTTCAAACATCACAGTGTGTTCACTGCGTGTCAGCATTGCCTTCTGAGGCGCAAGTCATTTATTAAATGAAGAAAAGATTCACGCAGCTTCTCCTATCATAGCAAATTCCGTTTTTACTGTTATTTGGCACCAGTTAATCTGGAAGTGACAATTTAGTTTGTTTTCGCTCAATGGATGGAAACCCTGACTTATTCGCACGTCTTTTATGTTTTCCAGTTTTGCGCTTAAAATTAATTTGCATTTTTGGATGGAAACATAGCTAATGAGGGCAGAGAGCACAATCTTATTTAAATTTAAAGCGATAGTCACCTAAATGGAACAATTAAGTTCAAAGCCTAAAAGGGGCAGTTTCAAAATGTTATAAAAAAAAAGTGTGGTATTTTGAGCTGAAATTTAGCATACATACTCTGTGAACACCAAAGACTTATTTTACATCTTGCAAAAGGAGGCATAATATATCCCCTTTAACAAAAACCAAAAATAAGGTAGTTGTGACTTTTTAGCAACAATTCGGAGAACAAAAGTCAGAATTATGAGATGTATATTAAGAGAACATTCTGTTAGATTTACTAGTAAAAAAAATAATAGCATCACCTTTAATCTAGCTTCTACAGATGCTTTCTTGCGTGCTTCTCTCCGTCTGTACTGCTCCACTTTATCCAGCTGGTCTGAGCGCTGGAGCATCCCAGCAACCCTTTGCACCGCTGTGGCCACAGCCTCTCTGTTCGTCTCCTCCATAGTAAACACTCCCAGATGGCAGGGATGAAGGTACTGAAATAACAACAAGGGTTAAAAGTGCTTAAAATAAACCAATACAAAATATACAATAACCCAATAGTACTGCATGACACAATCCAATCCTATGGGTTGTATGAATTTAAAATGACTGACATAGCAGTAAACAATACCAAAAATAAAAGTAAACGTACTACAATGACCTTGAAGTATGTATGTACTTTTTTTTTTATTTATTTAATGCTATGTCAGCAACCAAAAAAATGACCTTAAATCTGAAAGGGGTAAATGCATTGGTACCACTTTAGTTAATGTTAGTTATTGTGTTTACTAACATGAACAAACAACAAATAATACATTTATTACAGTACTTATTCAAATTTGTTAATGGATAAAAGTCATTCGTTACTGGTTCTTGTTAACTCATTAAATAATTAAATGCTGTACTAGTACTGTTCATGTGTTCATGTTATATACATTAACTCATTAACTTATGAACCCATTTTTGTAAAGCTTGACCAATGTATTGCAAAAATCATTTCAATAATTTGAGTTGGTCTTTTTCCTGATGTAATTTTGTTACTTAACTTTTTTATTGTCGAAAGTTGTAGTAATTTAGTTTGGCTTTTCTCTACATATTTTCTGACAATCAACAAACAAACAAACCCAAATACAAGTATTGCGTGTATTAAAATGACTGAAATAGATGTAAACTGTACAAAAGTATGTTATATATAACATTCATCCATTTATTTTTTTTGTTTCAGGTATATTAGTATATTAAGTTAATGAAAACTACAAAGGCAAGAGTTAAGTAACAAATTGTGTTGGTGTTTTACTCTTTAGGGTTACTTGGTAATAATAATATATGGTAATAATAATATTGGTAATAATAATATACAATAAGCCTAATGTATTAAAATTACTCAAATTGGGGGGAAAAATGAACGGCATAAAGAGAAAGGGTGCTTTATAAACATGCTGTGTCATTTTGCTTTCAGTGCCTTTAGTATATTTATGTAAAAACTCACATACAAACCTGTGCATTTGTAACTGTATTTGTGTTTGTTTGCAACTGGTTAAACATGCAGAACCAAACTAACACACACAGTCAGTAATCCTAGACGCAGGGAAAACATTAATGGTTTAAGAAAAAGCTGTTCAGTGTTTTGTGGGACATTGTGTGTATTCTGACCTACAATATCCTCTGATAAGCTGTTTCAGATGTTACTGTAGGTCAAACTATGCGTCTAATTTTACTTTACTTTTAGGCTATATGTAGAAACAAACACCTATTTGACAAGAAAAATGTCTTATGAACACTTACCATGTCTATTGGTGTAGACTGCTTGACGTGATTATGACTTCACAATGGTATAATCCATCATAGGGGTGGTCAAATGTTTATTTATATTATCTATTATTCATTTATTTTCTTTTTGGCAAAGTCCCTTAATTAAACAGTACAAAAAATATGTTATATATAACATTCATTCATTTATGTTTTTCAGTTTCAGGTATATTAGTATATTAAGTTAATGTAAACTACAAAGGCAAGAGTTAAGAAACAAATTGTGTTGGTGTTTTACTCTTTAGGGTTACTTGGTAATAATAATATTGGTAATAATAATATACAATAAGCCTAATGTATTAAAATTACTCAAATTGGGGGGGAAAATGAACAGCATAAAGAGAAAGGGTGCTTTATAAACATGCTGTGTAACTTCATTTTGCTTTCAGTGCCTTTAGTATATTTATGTAAAAATTCACATACAAACCTGTGCATTTGTAACTGTATTTGTGTTTGTTTGCAACTGGTTAAACATGCAGAACCAAACTAACACACACAGTCAGTAATCCTAGACCCAGGGAAAACATTAATGGTTTAAGAAAAAGCTCAAATAAAGTTTCTATGCGTTTTATTTGCAGATACATTTGTTTATTTTGTGCTGAAGGCCCACATAGTGACAAACGCTAACGTAACCTTGCTAAACAGATTAGCATAGCACTGCGTTTTACATACATATCGTTAAATATTTGAGGTCATAGAAAAGTACTCACCCGGAGGAGGTGTTCGTTCTTCGAGCTGGGTGTTGTTATAAGCTGTTCATTAATGTTTTGTTTTCATGTACGTTTATTCTGTTCATTTAGCGTCATAACAGCGGCGTCTTCCTGGTGTCGCCCTCCACTTACCAGTCAGATGACGGTAGCGCACTGCGCATGCGCCAACAGCATCAACTGCGCGCACATTTTACGCAGACTCAGAGATTATTGCGAGGTCAACAAAGTTAATACTAATATTTAATAATAATAAACACAAAAACAATTGCAGTGTTCGATGCTGATCAGCTGAACGGTTAATACATGACAACAACAACATAAATAATAGTGGCTAAGGCAGAATCACCGTCTAAAAATGCGTAAACAAACTCAGTTATGAATGACAGATGAATTAAAAGTACTTGAAAAATGACAAACGTGATTCTTTATACATTCATTCACACATCAAGCAATTAAATAATATATTAATACGATTTTATTTTCAGTTAAATACACTCACTGGTTACTTTAGGTACACCTGTCAAACTGTGTGTTAACACAAATTTCTAATCGGCCAATCACATGGCAGCAACTCAATGCATTTAGGCATGTAGACATGGTCAAAACAATCTGCTGCAGTTCAAACCGAGCATCAGAATGGGGAAGAAAGGTGATTTATGTGACTTTGAACTTGGCATCGTTGTTTGTGCCAGACAGGCTGGTCTGAGTATTTCAGAAACTGCTGATCCACTTGGATTTTCAAGCACAGCCATCTCTAGTGTTTACAGAGAATAGTCTATATTGAAAATATCTAGTAAGCGGCAGTTCTGTGGGTGCAAATGCCATGTTGATGCATGGTTCGAGCTAATAAAGACAACAGAAGAGCATCTCTGAATGCACAACACGTCCAACCTTGAGGCGGATGGGCTACAGCAACAGAAGACCACACAGGTTGCCACTCCTGTCAGCTAAGAACAGGAAACTGAGGCTACAATCCGCACAGGCTTATCAAAATTGGACAATAGAAGATTGGAAAAACGTTGCCTGGTCTGATGAGTCTCAATTTCTGCTGCGACATTCGGATGGTAGGGTCAGAATTTGGCGTCAACAACATTAAAAAGCATGGATCCATCCTGCCTTGTATCAACGGTTCAAGCTGGTGGTGGTGGTGAAATGGTGTGGGGGATATTTTCTTGGCACACTTTGGGCACATTAGTAACAATTGAGCATTGTGTCAACGCCACAGCCTACCTGAGTATTGTTGCTGACCATGTCTATCCCTTTATGACCACAGTGTACCCATCGTCTGAAGGCTACTTCCAGCAGGATAACGCACCATGTCATAAAGCGCGAGTCATCTCAGACTGGTTTCTTGAACATGACAATGAGCTCACTGTACTAAAATGGCCTCTACAGTCACCAGAACCCAACCCAATAGAGCACCTTTGGGATGTGGTGGAAGAGGAGATTGACATCATGGATGTATATCCGACAAATCTGCAGCAACTGCACGATGCTATCATGTCAATATGGACCAAAATCTCTGAGGAAAATTTGCAGTACCTTATTGAATCTATGCCACAAAGGATTAAGGCCGTTCTGAAGGCAAAAGGTGGTGCAACCCGGTACTAATAAGGTGTACCTAATAAAGTGGAGATTATGTGGAGATGAGAAATCATTTAGAGTACATAAAAAATGTATGTTTGAGCATTAAAAAATACTACAAACACAAAAGAAAGTTTTCCAAAGGGAAAAAAGATATTTATTTCTTACATACATGTACATCCAAAATCTGTACCTAAAAGTAATAAAATACAAATCATCTTCTCAAAAATATCTATGAAAACAACCTGAGTTTTTGCATGTGATGAAACAGTCTAGAATTGTCGAAAATGTATTATATGTATTACTTATTAAAATATCCTGAGGGTAATATCTATAGAAGTCAATTTCTGAATTTAACCACAAAAGGTAATGACTTTTTTTTAGCAATAATTCATGGAACAAAAGTCAGAATTGTGAGGTACAAACTGAGAATATTGAGACACGATGTTGGATTTACTAGTAGTAAATTCTGAATTATGAGCAGGGTGCGAATTATACATTGACGATTAGGGGGCTCAACTTTTTCGGTAATGTTATTTTGTGTGATGCCTCCTTCAGTAAATCAAAATGTATGCATTTATTTAAATGACACATTTTATTAATAAAACATATTTAAGTTTTCAGTGTTTTGTGGGACATTGTGTGTATTCTAACCTACAATATCCTCTGATAAGCTGTTCAGATGTTACTGTAGGTCAAACTATGCGTCTAATTTTACTTTACTTTTAGGCTATATGTAGAAACAAACACCTATTTGACAAGAAAAATGTCTTATGAACACTTACCATGTCTATCGGTGTAGACTGCTTGACGCGATTATGATTTCACAATGGTATAATCCATCATAGGGGTGGTCAAATGTTTAGTTATATTATCTATTATTAATTCATTTTCTTTTTGGCAAAGTCCCTTAATTAATCTGGGGTCACTACAGTGGAATGAACCGCCAACTTATCCAGCATATGTTTTACGCAGTGGATGCCCTTCCAGACGCAACCCATCACTGGGAAACACCCATACACACTACGGACAATTTATCTTACCCAATTCACCTATAGTGCATGTCTTTGGACTGTGGGGGAAACCGGAGCACCCAGAGGAAACCCCAAGTGAACACGGGGAGAACATGCAAACCACACACAGAAATGCCAACTGACCCAGCCGAGGCTCGAACCAGCGACCTTTTTGCTGTGAGGCGACAGGACTTCCCACTGCGCCACCGTGCTGTCCTTATTATCTATTATTTTAATTAATAATATTAGTATTTAGGATACAGATCAGAGCAAACTATTTCTCACTATTTAGAGGGATACATGCTGTTTGGATGTCCTTCAGGGGGGATCAAGTATTAATTAGGAGGGGTCAACCCCCCCCCCCCCCCCCCAAACACCCCTGTATTTCACACCCTGATTATGAGTATTATGAAATGTTTTCTTGCAATTTCAAGTTGATGTCTGTTTAATATCTAATATTATTAAATAAATAAAATAAAACTTAGATTTTGTTTCCTTTGAATGTGAGTTTATAGACTCTCACACAATTCTGACTTGTATATCTGACCTATATAGGCTATCTTGCAGTCCTAACATTGTCTTTTCATAACTTACTTCAGTTTTACTGAAAGTAAAATATAGTTTTTAAAATATATTGAACTCATATCTTGCAGTTTTGACTTAATATAATATAATATATAAACCTAAAATTAGACACAAAGTTGCAATTCTGAGGGGAAAAAGTCAAAATTGTAAGATGATACTCTATTTACTTGTTTTATTTGCATCCTAACAAGCTTCCATAACCAAACAGACAGTTTTAAAGGGACAGTTCACCCAAAAATGAACAATCTGTCATCATTTACTCAACCAGACCTGTTTAACTATTCCTTTCTTCTGTTGAACACAAAAGAAGATATTTTGAAGAATGTTGGTAACCGCTAGCCATTGACTCCAATAGTATTTGTTTTTCCTATATGGATGTTAATTTATGTTCGCTTACACAATTCTTTAAAACAGTTATGTATACATCGCATACTGACCCTGAGCATGCGTCAATAGTGCTGCCACATTTGTACAGTGTTCCCAAGACAAATGTCACTCAACCGCAGTAGTCAAGACTGAAGCCAATCTGTAGATGCTGGACTTTTGCGTTGCATACAGGTGTAGTAACGAGCAAACAAAGAAAACAAAGCACAAAGGCAGAACATTTCATAGGTAAGATTTCGTGTTTTACGTTTTTGTATGTTGCAAACTTTTGTGCTACTATAATAACACAGTCACTTACTTGAAAAAATATTTGCTCATATTTAAATATTCATTTCAATATTCATTTCAAAGGAGCGCAACCCTGTCCTAAAATGGCGGCTTTATTGATGCTTCCAATAGTAATGTAAATGGTAAAGATATAGAGTAAGCAAATTGGCTGTAACTTTTTATTTTTCTGTGAACTATCTCTTTATATTTTGGTTAAAATGGTTTTAAAATGCATTTTTTAGAGCTACTATATAATTTGTTGTTGCTGTGACACTTGATCTAGCAATTTAACACACAAATAAAACAATGACATCACTGCAGATGGGTTTTAAACACACATCATGATTTTACCAAGTATGATGCGATCCTGGATTAACATCTATTTTGATCTTGGAGCATCATTTTTGTTCGCAAATGTAATCTATATCTATTCCCTACTCCTAAACCCAACCATAACTCTAAATTATTCCCAAAATCAGAGGGCAATAATAGTTGGATAACAGTCATGTAGAAGTGCATAAACCGTAAACCTAAACTTAAAATAAACTGTAAATGTATGCCTTAATTCTGATTGGCTGATTGTAATTGTTCCAGGATCAAAATAGATGGTAATGCAGAAACATGTCCTACTTTTTAAAATCAGGTCGGCACTCGGCAGTTTTAAATATTGCATCAGTTGTAAATATTCTTTAGTTTTAGATTTTGTTTTGGAAAGTTAGTGTATTATTCAGTTTAAGCTAAATAGATCCTTTTCACATTATCAGCGGAAGTCGTCATTGGGTGAACTTAGAGAGCATTAAATGAGAAAGTACCACAAATAATTTTCTTCATTTTAATTTGCTTAAATAAAAAAAGAAAAACTCTGCAATAGTGTTGTCGTGACTTTCAAAAAAAGTTAAAAAAATAATTTAAATAAAAGTGATAAAACAATAACGACAGCCAGAAAAGAGAAGAACAATGTCAAATTAACTGTCAAATTTTACACCAAGCATAAGCGTTAACTAAATTTGATGCAAAGATGATAAAATACAAAGTATGGCTTTAAAAAAACATTAAAAACGGCTTTCAAAACATTAAAATTGTTCAAGGATTCAAAGGTATAGTACACCTAAAACAATAATGTACTCTATTTACTCACCCTCAAGAGGTTCCAAACCTTCATGAGTTTCTTACATTGAACACAAAAGAAAATTATCAG
>CAIGQZ010001336.1:1299030-1313990 GCA_903798205.1 Danio tinwini | reverse complement strand
TATATATATATATATATATATATATATATATATTGAAAAAAGCTAAAAACCTGTAACCATTGACTTCCATAAAAGAAAAAAAAACAAATACCATGGACATCAATGGTTACAGGTTTCCAGCATTCTTCAAAGTATCTTAATTTGTGTTCAACAGAGATTTAAAACAGGAAAAGGATTAGTAAATGATGACAGAGTTTTCATTTTTATGTGAACTATCCCAGCGTCATCATCACTGTCTTGTGAAAAGTGTCTGTTAAAGCAGAAGAATCAATCAGTCAATATGGTCATTGCATGTGAACATATGGGTTTGCTTTGTGCAGAACATTGCTCACAGTGCAGTTTGCAGGAATATTGTGTTGCACGTGTCCTTGACTAACATCAGGACACCAAACGGGAGAATCATCAGGTTCTTGTTTGATCATGTGCAGCCGGTTATGACTTCTAAACTCATAAGCCAGCCGCTGCATGTTGTTTTTATGCTCATTAGTGAACATGTATCCATCTTGACTCCCGATCGGCACATCCGAGTGATTCAGGTCTTTATACAGGACACACTTACGGGGTCTGCTGACTCCTGCACACAGATACTTGTGGTGTCCATTGGTGTAAGGACTGACGGTGGTTTTACCTTTTTGATAAAAGCTACAGTAGTCATAATACTCAGGCTCGGTTTTCACCTGTGCATATTCAGGACGCCAGAGCATCCCATAAGCATTACAGCCGTTTTCTGAGTCAGAATCTTGTTCGGTTTTAATGGCGGCTTCGGGGAGTGTGTTAAAACCTTCATTTTGCATCATATATCTTTTTTCATCATCCACTTCATACTTCTGCAGCTGTGTGTTGCAACCAATTCGTAATTTAACAGAATAGTTGTGTTTGTGGAAGCTTCCTGGTTGGTAGTTTTCAGTGGAGTCTGTGCGCAAGGCAACAGGACAGCGGGCGTCCCATGATGCATCAGCCGTCTGCAGTTTAGAGGACACTGAAGTGGAAACATGCGAGTTGAGAGGCTCATCTTGAGTTTTGTAGGAATCTCCTTTGTATTTTCTGCTGTATGCCCACGAAGTGTCATGAGAAAAAGTGCTCATCCAGTTATAACGCAGCTCGTCTTCACTGTCAAATGACCCTCGGGGAGCTCGCTGCCTTTTCTCACTGAAGATGGCACAAGTTGGACTGGTTAAAAGATTATTTATACTCACAAATTATATTTTGAAAATGTTTGTGTTTCAAATACTGTAAAGCATGCATTTTTTGCTCCTTATTATGCTTGGGTATTGTGTAAATAGCACAGTATGTTGATATACTTATGAAGCTGTTTTGTTATGTGGTCATTTTTAAAGGTTTAGAGTCGGTAAGCTTTTAAAGGTTTAATATTTAAGTCTTTATTCACACTAAGGCTGCATTTAAAAGAAAATGAAGCATTCTTGTCTGTTTTTCTGTTTAATATTATAGTTAATATTTTATTTTATTAATGAAGATGTAATTTAGTAATGTTTAAACGTTTGGGATGGGTAAGCTTTTAATTTTTTTTATATTTAAGTCTAATATTTAAGTCTTTATTCTCACAAAGGCTGCATTTAAATGACAAAAGGTAACATTGTGATTTTTTACAATAATAAATACCTGTTTTTCAGTTTGAAATGTTAATATTGTATTTTATTAATGAAGATGTTTTGTTATTTATTAATGTTTACAGTTTTGGGATCGGTAAGCTTTTAAATATATACAGTTGAAGTCTGAATTATTAGTCACCCTGAATTATTAGCTCCCCTGTAATTTTTTTCCACAATTTCTGTTTAATGAAGAGATTTTTTTAACACATTTCTAAACATAATAGTTTTAATAACTCATTTCTAATAACTGATTTATTTTATCTTATTTTTAAGATATTTGACTAGACATATTTTTCAAGACACTTCTATACAGCTTAAAATGGTAACATTCTGATTTTTTACAATAGCAAAAACCTGTTTTTCTGTTGAAAACGTTTAATATTTAATTTCTATAGTTTATTATATTTTCTTCATGCAATGCACTCTGAATCTTTCATTTATGATTATAATTTCATTATTATAACATGAGCATTTGCTGCTTAAGAAAGATTTATTATCAAAAATGCTGCACTGTTTACATTTTTTAGGGTTCTATGATTAATAAAATAGCAATGAATTACAATGATTTGAAAGCTATTTTGTAACATTGTTAATCAGGGATGCAACGGTTCTTGATAAAAAATCGTATCGTGCCGTTGTCCTCCCACGGTTCGGTGCGCCCTGTGATCCGCAGTTCAGAATATGCATTATTAATATTGCAACAAAGCAAAAAAACTCTGCCTTTGTACACTTTTGATTGCCTTTCACATGTCTGTGACCCATCCAGTCACCTCTCAGTATGTAAATATGTTGTTGACATCATGTTTCCTCACGTTTCGGTGTGTGTGTGTGGAGTTTCTGAGAGTTACGCTTGGTAGGTGAAGGAGATAAAGCGCAGGTAAGACCAAAACAGTGAATTGCAGTCAGTGTTTCAACAGGCACTCAATGTAAATTCAGACAGACACAAAAAAAATAACGACTGTCAATTTTTTTTGTTGTTGTTGCAAAGATAACCTAGATCAGTGGTGTCTAACAGGCAGAACGAGGTCTGTGTCCAGACCCAGAAGCATTCCATATGGACTCGGACATACAGCCTAAAGGGGTCACGCAGGTCTGTTACTGCAGTCCTGCTCCTGCTTCTTAGCTGCCTATGGTTCATTCACTACGATGGTAAGTGATAACAGAGATCTCTGTAATGAGTGTTGATAAAAATGTGTAGGTGCCTTGGTAAAGCAAGCATAATGTAAACAGAAGTAAGCAATACTCCAAAAGTGCTCAGTTATTAGGATGTTGACATAATTGTTATCTGCATAATTGGTTAAGAGTGTTGCGTCAATATGTAAAACAGGAAAAGGGGAAGTTTGAGCTTTTGTCTCTATTTTTCTTAAGCATTTTATTTGAACATACAGTTTTCAAAATGCCATACTTTTATTTAAGTAATGAGAGAACATGCAACTCTACCGTCATATGTGTGAAGCCTGCTCCATTGTCAGGTGTTTGCTATAATAAATAAGTTTATTGTTCTTTAATTCTTACTGTGAATTTTTCTGTAGCCATTTTTTTCCTAAACATAGCACGTACCGAACCGCACCGAAACCATGACCCTAAAACCGATACATACCGAACCGTGAGTAGACTGCACTATTGCACCCCTATTGTAAATGTGTTTGCTGTCATTTTTAATCAATGTAATGCATCCTAGCACAGTAAAATTTCCTTCAAGCTATTTTTGTTGAATTAAAGTGTACAAAAATTATATTTAAAAAAATGATTATGTACTTTTAAAAACGTTTTATCCTGGTACTTTAAGTGAACCTATTACTGTCTTAAATTGTTCACAGTAAGACTCTAACTAAATATTATCTAAATAAAATTATGATAATAAATAATAATAAAATAATTTTATTTAAATAGGTTCTAAACAATTTCATACAACTGAGAACAAAATCTAATGTTATTTTTTAACTGCATTTATCACAGAAGATTGAATTGCATTGGATTCAATTTATTTCAATTTCACAATTTGCTATGGAAAATAATACAAACTTTAACTAAAAGACATGTACAGTAGTCAACATTTAAAGTGGATCAAAACATTTCCTCTAAAACTACTGAACAACACTTATTCTTGTCTTAGGACAATTTTGAAAAGGGCTTTTGAATGTTGACTACTGTATATATATATATATATATATATATATATATATATATATATATATATATATATATACATATCAATATTCAAAAACACTTCTGACTAAGAGAGACAGACAGAACGCGTACCTGCAGCCAGAGCTTCTGTGTTTGCACTTGACCATCACACTCTTCATCCTGAGCTCTGTGATGGAGGGCAGCACTAGAGGAACAGCCACACAAAACAGAGCCAACTGAGGCGGCAGCAGCGCTCCAGAAAGAGTCCTTCTCCTCTGACCCTGCAGGAACTTCAGACTACCCTGAAACTGCATGTTCTACAGCAAACCAAAGCAAAGAAGAGAGACAGACTCAGTGGACAGATGCACATTTAGAAATGTCACAAGCTCTTAATTAAAAAGGGTTTCAAGTCAAGTCAAATATAAGACCCTTTAAAGACCATTAAGAATGAAAAATGTATACTTATTGGGCAATTTATCATTAAGAATTGTGTAATTGTTTTTAGCTTTTGTTTACCTGAATAGGAAGTTTAATTTGGGGATTTTGCTGTAAAAATGTCCAAGAGCTGTTGTGAATTGTACCTCTTTGTAATAAAAAACACTTAAAAAAAAACCTATGGTTTTATTAAGATGTATTGTTGGTCATTGGATGGATTGCCACCCAAGCCATGGACTTTTCTCTTTGCTACCTTCAGGCAGATGGTTCTGCAGCATCTGGTCACGCACCAGCCAACTGAAGTAAAGCTTCTTCCCACAGACTATCAGGCTGATGAACACAACACCTCATACAAACTCTTTCCATTCCATTTTTGGGAGTATGTTGTTGTATTTTGCACTGTCTGTATTTTGCACTGTCTGTAGTCAGCACCTAAGCTTTTCACTCATCATAGTACACATGCTGCTGATGATTTATTTTAAAAAAGGCTTTAGGTCAGTGTGCCGATATATTGTGCGACAGAGTTCCAGGTGTCCCTGACAAAAGTCTTGAAAAACAACATTAGAATAGTGTATTTGAAGGGACAGTTCACCCAAAATTTAAATATGACTTACTGGTAAGAAAAACAAAGTAGTATGGGAGTCAATGGTTACAGGTTAGCAGGTATTTTGTTTTCAACAGAAGCAAGAAACTCAAACCGGTTTGGAACACGTCATGCGTGAGTAAATGATTTTCATTTTTAAGTAAACTATCCCTTTAAGAGTAAAGTCGAGATGAGATACATCAATATAGCATAATGTTTGTGACACTGTGCAACAACAATTAGTACTTTGAAAGTACTTTGAGTTGGACTGTGGGTTTAGCTAATAAAATACAATTTAATGGGTAATTTAATAAATAATATGAATAATACTCGTATAATTAATGTTTATACACTACTGTGATGGTTGTCTTTAGGGTTGAGGTAGACATTAATAAAATACAATTAATGGTTAAAATAAGGCGGCACGGTGACTCAGTGGTCAGCACTGTCGCCTCAAAGCAAGAAGGTTGCTGGTTTGAGTCCCAGCTGGACCAGTTGGTATTTCTGTGTGGAGTTTGCATGTTCTAAGTGTTGGTGTGGGTTTCCTCCGAGTGCTTCGCTTTCCCCCACAGTCCAAAGACATGCAGTATAGGTGAATTGAATGAACTAAATTGGTCGTAGTGTATGAGTGTGTGTGAATGCAAGAGTGTATGGGATGTTTCCCAGTGCTGGGTTGCGGCTGAAAGGGCTTCCACTGCGTAAAACATATACTGGAATAGTTGGCGGTTTATTCTGCTGTAGCGGCCTCTGAAAAATTAGAGACTAAGCTAAATGAAAATGAATGAATGAATAATGGGTAAAATAATAAATAATATAAATAATTCTTATTAACTTGTCCGCGGCTGTATCCCTTGTAGCAACATCCCCCTTTAAGTGTGGTACTGTGATTAGTAGTATAAGCAAAACAATTGACTGCAGTCAATTTGAAATTAATGCACACCCAAAGGTGTCACAGAACATTTTCTAATAATTCAACAGAATAAATTATTCCTCATGTACAGTTAAAGTCAGAATTATTAGCCCCCCTGTATATTTCTTCCTCAATTTCTGTTTAACAAAAATATATTTTTTCAACACATTTCTAAACATAAAAGTTTTAATAACTGATGTCTTTAATCTTTGCTATGATGGCAGTCCATAATATTTGACTAGATATTTTTCAAGACACTAGTATTCAGCTTAAAGTGACATTTAAAGGCTTAACTACGTTAAATTAGGCAACTTAACTAGAGTAATTAGGCAACTCATTGTATAACCATGGTTTGTTCTGTAGACAATCGAAACAAATAAATAATGCTTAAGGGGGCTAATAATATTGACCTTAAAGTGGATTTAAAAAATAAATTAAAACAGCTTTTACTCTAGCCGAAATAAAACAAATAATACTTTCGTAAGAAAAAAAAAAAGGAAATACTGTGAAAAATTCCTTGCTCTGTTAAACATCCTTTGGGAAATATTTGAAAAAAAAAAAAAAGTCACAGGAGGGCGAATAATTCTGACTTTAACTGTATATCTCATGACTGACCAGGAAGCCGGAGGTGCTGTCCAGCAGGCATCTCATTCGAGCGATGAAACATCTTGTAAGAAACGGAGTCAGTTCAGGAGAAACAGCATCAGGCTGTTCAGCGCTGTACAGATGAGCAGTCACAACATCCTCATCTACAAAAAACACACAAACGCAAGACACATGACAGATGAATGCAGTGAAAAATATTCTAGTCTCCCTTTTCCATGCAATTACTGTATAATGAAAGACAGCTGCAGCTTATAAGCTTCAAAATAGATGCAAAAGCACCATAAAAGTATCGTAAAAATAGTTCATACAACTTTTCTGGAATATATTCTTGGCTTTAAAAAGTCATATGAACTGTATTATAGCTTTCAGTCACGTGACTGGAAGAAAACATCCACGAAACTGCAGTACACTGAAAAACTAAAATTAATTTGCCGCTTGTTCAAACTTATACTTAGTATTAGTTGGAATAACATAATTCTTGAGATTTTATTTGAAGGCAACTTAATTGTTTTATGTTCAATCCACTATAATTTAAGTTAACTTAATCGATTTGTGTTGGGACAACATGAATGAACTGTAAGGAACCCTGCATTTTTTACAGTTTTTTTTCCAGGCATGAATATTTAGATCAGCTCTCAAAAGGAGAGAAATGTAAGATAAGGCAGTGTCAAGTGAAAGTTGTAAAATATGCAATATACTTTCCTCTCTACCAATTAGGACACAGTTGCTGTGGCTGGATGTGCTTAAAACGGTTTCCTTTTCACATTTTACACACACTTCAATGAGCTGAGAGAATGTTGGTTAAAGTGTTTATATGCCAAACAAAATTGGAAAAATAGACAAAAATCTACCCGTGTCTATCAGTTTATCATCAATCCTTCAATAACCTTTTCAGATTTAAACGCATATACTGAACTACTTCCAGAAGAGAGCTGTCTATCAAAATCTCACAAACCATTTGTCTAGTTGTTGTTTTTTTTGCAGAATATATTTAGAATACATCCTAGATGTACATTATTACTTACATAAAGTATATTGAGAGACCATGTTCTATTTCTGCGACTAGCTTATTTTCTTCTTTCATCTTCATGGCAAAAAAACATTTAAAATAATCAAAATAGAATAAATAAAATAAAAACTAGTCAAGCAAACAAACACAAGTTATATTACATCACACTTTTTACATTAATATAGAAGTTAAATTCAAAATCAAAAAAAGGCCAAATTGTACAAAACAATTCTTTAAGCGAGATCACATCATACAAAAGCCTTTATTGCCTATATGATTGGATGTAGTAAAGTAGGTATTTAATTTGAAAAGCTCCGGAAATGGCTTTTGTGAAACTTATTACAACCTAACAGACTCCTCCTCCTCACCATTTCTGTCTGTTGTCAAATCTGACAGTTAGAGGGGCGTAGTTAGTTATGTTAGCCACGCCCAATACCTCAGACAGACGTAATCTGACCATTGAACTGAAAACACACAGGAAGTGCATTTTCAGATTTCAATTTTAGATTACATAAGCAAACATTTTTTCTTCTTAATGACATGCACAGATGAACAACAAAACTAGCAATGTGAGCTTGCTAAATCAATATGGTTAGTTTTGATTCCATGTGTACTTTATTGTTTTCATGTGACATCACAAACTTTAAATACGGTAAATGGTAATTCTACACACACCAGTGTCTTGCTGGCCGGGGTTCATCGCCCAGTGGATCTGTTTCCGAAACTCCTGTCGCTCATCCACATGGATATAATCAAAGACCTTCTGATGCATCACGTCCGTCTGCCAAAAAACAACAACACAAAAGCAGAAACTGTTTATTTCAGAAGCACTTTAGCTCCCACATCAGTGTTTTATGTTTGACCTTTGCACTTGACCTTAACACCGATTCCCCACACACACACAACTCAATGACCAAACATCTCTCAGTCGACACCAAACATTTATATGGTATAATTCAGTTTTATGATAAACCACATTAGAAATAATATTCATTGCAGTCTTTTTTGTTCATTCAACTCAAGCGCTAGTAAAACACTTCTCAAAAGCATTTTAGATTGTGAGGTTCCTGGCAGATAGGGTGAAGGGCTTTATAATTCATGCAATTATTCTTGCGCATTTGCTTTAGTTACTATTAATGATATGTGAGCCCGTGGCACAGAGAGCATAGAATCACTAAGAGCTGAAGTATGAAAAGTTGATGCGCTTATGGGGATTTGTGCTTTCAGTTCAGCCTAGGTCATTCCCCATTCCCCTTCTCTATCCTTGTACTGTTCTATCAGCTCCATAATAAAAGAAGAGAAAACATACATCAAAAATAAGAATAAAAAATAAACACTGTGGCTGAGTGGGTAGGGCTGTCACCTTACAGCAAGAAGGTTGCTGGTTCGAATCCCGGCTGAATCAGTTGGTATTTCTGTTTGGAGTTTGCATGTTCTAACCGTGTTCACCCAAGTTTTCTCCGGGTGCTCCAGTTTCCCCCACAGTCCAAATACATGCGCTATAGGTGAATTGAATAAATTGGCTGTAGTGTATGCGTGCATGTGTGTGTGTGTGTGTGTGTGTGTGTGTGTGTGTGTGTGTGGATGTTTCCCAGTACTGAGTTGCAGCTGGAAGGGCATTCGCTGTGTAAAACATATGACAGATAAGTTGGCGGTTCATTCTGCTGTGGCGACCCCTGATGAATAAAGGGACTGAGCCGGAGGAAAAAAAAATATTAATGAAATAAATATAAAAAAATATCTTAAAAAAAAAAAAGAAAAAAAATGTAATCATTAAATAGCGTAACTTAAATATTTTTTTTTAAGCTGGAAAAAAAACTAATTTTGTCAAATTTATGTTTGATAAATAAAATAATTATATTTAATAATAAATAGTTATAAATTAAATACTTGTTCAAACAATAAAAATATTATGTAAAATATATTGTTTTCAATATAAAATATAGCAGTAAAAAGTAAAGTAATAAAGTAAAGGTTAGGTAAAATAAAATTTAAAACAGCTTTTTGGGTGTTTGTTCTAAAGTAAAAAGCAAAAATAATAAAACATAAATAAATAAATAAATAAATATAAAATAAAGAATTTTTATCAGATTTTTTAATTTTGCCTTTGATCTTAAATACAAAAAACTATACAAAATATCTAAAAAAATAAATGATACTGAAAACAACACAAATATTGTTAAATATCTATCAAAATTGCTGGAAAAAAAAGATCTGTTTGATAAATAAAATAATTATAATAATAAATAATTATGTATGAAATATTTGTTCCAACAATAAAACTATGATTTAAAAATATATAAATAAAATAAAATATATTGTTTTTAATATAAAATAAAGAAGTAAAAAGAAGAGTAAAGTAAGGTGAAATAAAATAACACTCTAAAACTGCTTTTTTGGTCTTTGTTCTAAAGTAAAAAGTAAATAAATTAAAAGTATAATAATGAATAAATGATTTATAAATTTTCTTTTAAAGAAAAATTATTTAAACAAAAACTATTAAAAATGCTGAAAAATAACTATGATAAAATAATTATACTTATAAATAATTATAAATTATATTTGTTCAAACAATAAAAATATGAAATAAATATAAATAAAACAAAATATATTGTTTTCAATATAAAATATAGTAGTAAAAAGTAACAAAGTAGCATTAAATTAAACAGGTGAAATAAAATAACACTCTAAAACAGCTTTGTTGGTGTTTGTTCTAAACTAAAAAAGTAAATAAATAAAAAGAAAAATAAATATAAAATTAAGAATTTATCTGAATCATTAAAATGTGTTTTTGTCTTTTATCTCATATAATTTAAAATAAATAAACTACTCAAAATAAAAAATATAATAATAATAATAAAAAAAACATAACAATAAAAATATATAAAAAAAAAATGTATAAAATAGTCACTCAAAATCTTTTAACTGCTTTTGGTTTGTCTGTATTTATGTATAATGTGTGCCTGGACCCACAGACTCATTTTCCTCAGCACCATGTGTTTGTTGCGTGACACCAAGGTTTGCTTGCATGCGAACCGACGTGTCTCTACACTGAAGAACAGCAAAACAAAAGCCTGAAATACCAGCCCACACAACCATACCCGCTGTTCATAAACAACAAACTGAGCCTAAAATATTCGACCTTCCCATTATTTTCCAGTCTGGAACATGCATGCAAAGCTTTCAGCACAGCGCTCACGACTAACACAGGCCCGTGTCATCTCAATTTCCAATCAAATTTCCTTCTGCATGCAGAGGAAGCCTGACTCTTTGAAGGCTGTGAGAAACTCTTAAATTAACCGAGGAGTGCAAAAAATGTGACTATTTTTACCCATTCTTGTGGAAAAGGCCTATAACATGACATGCTTTGGGGATTTTCATAGTCAACCACAGATGGCGTGGGTATTTCTTAAACAACCACAAATGATTTTTGTTTAGATTTGTCTGATGAGACAGGGATTTTATTGGAAAACTGTTTTTAAGAGATACAATGTGTCACTTACTGTTTCTTTCTTTATTATGTTGTTGGACTGCCTATTTTTAATTATTGTTTTGGTTTTGCTTTGACTAAAACATGGACACTACTACAGTACATGTTGTTCAATAAAAAAAAAAAAATCATTTTAATAACAAAGGAAGAACATCTTTTAATATTTGAAATGTGTCATGAAGTTGACTTTGTTTTTGTTCTGTTTAAGTGAAATGAACACTATAACAGTATATAAAGTAAAAATCATTCTCATTTTAATAATAAAAAAACTTATAAACATAAGAGCAGTGAATAATCAACAATTCAAAAATCACACACTATTATATTATATATTATATTATATTATATTATATTATTAGGGCTGTCAATATTAGCGCGTTAACGCACGTGATTAATTTTAAATATTTACCACGTAAAAAAAAAAAATTTACGCATTTACCGCAGTTGAAGTTTTTTTAAATTTCATGTTGTGGTCAACGTGTGTTCAGGGCCGGCGCGCCCATAGAGGCGACTTCCTCACTTTCATCCGTGACACCCACCCCCTCCCTCCCGGTCCTCACTTTTATCCGCAAACCGGTAAGTTTCTATTTCACTTTCGGGTTGAGGGCACACTGTTTGCCTACAGCGACAGTTCAGCTTGCTCTGGCCCTGCGTGTGTTTAATGTGCAAAGAAATATGGATAAAGGAGAATATGGATCCATGTAAATGTACTCAGTGAAAGCGCCAGATGATGTCGCAAGCTGTCAAAGACAGCCCATTCCTCTCTAAGTTGACTCCAAGCGCCCTCAAATGTATCTTTAAGTTTGACATGTTTTCACACTACACGCAACTTTTGTAAAGCGTCTGCTTCACGTTGATGTGTCAGAATCCTTGATTGAGAAATAAAGCCATACTTTAGAACGCTTAGTTTAAGCAAATTTGATTCGATCGTGCGTGTTGATGATATGAAGGGAATGCGCTGTTCTCTTTCTCTCCCTCTTTCTCTGTGTGAGTGTGTGTGTGAGTGTGAGTGTGAGTGTGAGTGTGAGTGTGAGTGTGTGTGTGTGTGTGTGTGTGTGTGTGTGTGTGTGTGTGTGTGTGTTGTCCCCGATAATTTCAATAGACTGGTCTGTCTTAGCAACTGGTTAAATCGTCACCTTAGAATTATAAGGTTCTATCTGCCATTTTTGTCCAAATTGAGTTATTGACATATTCTTATTAAATGACAACTTATTTACATTATGGGATGTTGTTTACATTTTAAGACCTTTTATAAAAAAAAAAAAGAAATGATACACATAATGTTTGGTATGGAATGCAAAAACTTTGAAGCTCAATATCTCAAAATCATTCAGAACGCAGACAGAACCTTATAATTCCAAGGTGACGAAATGTTAAGGAGGACAAAGCTAAATTGTTTTTACTTTATAATTAATGTTTTCAACTCGCAATACAACTTTACAATGAATACAATTGTTTGTATTCAATACATTTATTATTATAATTTTTCAATTTCTATATTTGCAATGCCTGTATTTTGGATTTTTTTTTTCGTGATTAATTATGATTAATCACACAAAAGTGTGATTAATTAGTAATTTTTTTTAGTCAATTGACAGCCCTATATATTATATTATATTATAACCCTAAAACAAGTAAAAGTTGGGACAGTATGGAAAACGCAAATAAAATAAGAAATTAGTGATTTCTAAATTTACCTCTACTTGTATTTCACTGCAGACAATACAACAGCACTTTATTTAATGTGTTCCTCATGATTTTTATTGCTTTTTCACCCAAGTATTCCCAATTTGGTTCTTGCAACACATTTCAAAAGAAATTAAAACAGTAAAGCATTTACCAACATGTATTGTTGCTATTCCTTTTCACAACACTTAAAAGAAGTTGAGGGACTGAAACACCAAATGAAGTGTTTTAGGTGTAATTTTGTCCCATTATTTCTGCAAACAAGTCTTAAAGTGGGCAACAATACAGGGTCTTTGTTGTAGCATTTTGCGCTTCAAAAGGTGCAACACATTCTCTTATTGGAGACAGGTTGGGACTGCAGGCAGGCCTGTCAAGTACCTGTATCCTCTTCCTCCGCAGCCAGGACTTCGTAATGTGTGCAGAATGTGGATTTGCATTGTCTTATTGGAATATGCATGGGCATCCCTGGAAAAGGCAGCAGCATATTGTGCTTCAAAAATCTTTATGTACTTTTCAGCATTAACAATGCCATCACAGAAGAGGAAGTTACCTTTATCAAGGGCACTGGCACAAACCCATACCATGACAGACCCTGGCTTTTGGACTTGTTGCTGATAACAGTCTGGATGACCCTTTTCTTTTTTTGGTTTGGAGCTTATGGTGTTCATTTCTCCCCAAAAATATCTGAAATACTGATTCATCTGACCACAGTACATGGTTTCACTGCGTGATGGTCCATTCCAGATATCTCCGAGCCCAGATAAGTCAACAGCTCTTCTGGACACTGTTAACATAGGACTTCTTTTTTGCACAGTACAGTTTTAACTGGGATGTGTGGATGGAACTACGTATTGTGGTACTTAAAGGTTTGCCTGTAGTCCTGAGCCCATGTAGTGATACCTGTATGGCTTATAGATGAATGATTATTCTTGATGCAGTGCCGCCTGAGGGATCGGAGAACATGGTTGTTCAGCTTAGGCTAGTCCTTTTCTCATGGAAACTCCTCCAGATTCCTTGAATCTTTTAATCATGTTATGCACTGTTGAAAGTGAAATATCCAAATGTCTTCCTATCTTTCTTTGGAGGAACACTGTTTTTAAAAAATTCTAAATTTTTCTCATTTATTTTATTGGCAAACTCAGCCCATCTTTGCTCCTAAAGGACTAGACCTTTCTTGGATTCTGCTTGTGTCCCAAATCATAATTACAATAACCTGTTGACATCACCTGTTTTAAATCACATCATTATTTAACCAATCTACCTGAGTACCAGCCCTAAATTGCTCCTGTCCCAACTTTTTTTGGAATGTGTTGCAGGTCTGTATGACAGGAAAGGATGTATATTTACAAATGAAATAAAGTTGACCAGACAAAACAAACTATTTTGAGTTCACATTGTCTGCAATGAAATACAAGTCACAAGTACATTTGGAAATCACCACATTCTTTATTTATTTGCATTTTTCATACTGTCTCAACTTTTATATTATAGGGCTATAAGGGTTTCTAAATCTTTGAGATCCCATGCATCCCCAAATATTTTTGTGTTTGTGCTCATCCAAAGCTATAAAAGGCCCAATGTATATTGAAAACTATCTAAAATATTATTTGGTAAATATATGGATTCTATTATGTAGCATATTGTATTTTTCTAGTAACATTATTTATTTTACTACAGTACTATATTTAATATTATACATATTTTAATCAAATTTTCATTTTTCTTATTCATCCAATTTGGTTGTTTTAAACTGACCCATATTTACTTTAGTCACACACATTTGGTATCCATTTATTTAAATCATATTTAATCAGTGAATTTATTGTAGTGAATATATGTAATGGTTACCTGATGAAATCCCAGGTAGTCAATGATAGTAGATGATGCATAGAAAATGATGCCGTCTGAGCTCACGACCAGTGCAAATCCAGAGAGAGACTATAAGACACATAATAACAGATTACTGTAGGAAACATGTACATTTAGCAAACTAATTAACAAATAAACAAACAAACAAAATAATCAATCATTTAGAGTAGAAGTGAAATAAAGGCTTCAGCAGTCACCTGTAGGAGAAGGTCACTCTCTACAACACACGGCTGAATTTCTTTCCTCGTCTCTGTGGGTGAAACATCAGCACTGTGATTTTCTTTCTCCTGAACTGCTGTGAAGAATAAAAGCACATGAAGAAGATTAATAAGATATCTGAGCTAATCAGTAGGCATCAACTTTAACAATTTACACCCCACAGCCTCTACTCTAAGCATCTCACAGTGATCATTGATCACTGTTCAAATTTAAGTTTTCCCGGGTCTGCTGCCTCATATGGGTAATGTTTCATAGAAACGGCTGCACAATATTGGAAAAAAACTGACATTGCGATTTTTTTTTTTACAATATATATATTGCGACATGGAGTTTAATTTCATCAGACAAAATGAATAGGTCTATTTGAAAATAATGGAGAATTTTCAATACATTCTGATGATTTTGCAAACGAG
>CAIGQZ010001336.1:1261803-1274030 GCA_903798205.1 Danio tinwini | reverse complement strand
ATTTTTGACAGAAGGACGACAATCACCTAAACATAGGATCACTAAAAACGTAGCATCTAAACGCTAAAACAATGAAACACTCCTCCTTACCTTGAAAGAAGCTCTTGACCCGCAGGAAGCTGACGCTGAGTCTCAGCACTGACAGTTTGTCCAGTTTAGTGATGACCTCTGCACTGAACGGCAGGAGACTCGCCAGCCGGTCCAGCTCTGCATTCAGACGGTCACGGTGCCGCTTGGATGGATTCGATTTCTGATCTGCTTTCTCTAGTTTCCTGATGATACAAACTATAATTTAATGTGGCACTTCAAACACATGTGGCATCCAAGCGACTAACTGACACGAACACCACTCGCATATCAACACACTTACTAGCAGCTTGACACGCTGGTGGAATTATCGATTATTAATATAAACATTACATAACATCATTTCTCCTTTTGCCAAACATAATACATACTATAATATTTATAATAATGTTTTGGTTATTGTCAGTAAATGGTTATGCAAGAACCCTGAAATAAATAAATAAATAAACATTCTAAGTCTATTATTATTACTACCACAAATAGTACACTATTAAACACTATTAATAATAAATTATCAATTATGTTGTAAGATTACTTAATCATTTTGTTTTGTACATATGAACAGAAAAATCCTAAAATTATTAAAACAGACATCAGAAATGACATATACTCTGTTTTTATTTGTACTGACAGCGGTTAAATTATTATTAATTATTGTGAACATATCAATAATTATACTTTACAATTTACATTTTACTTTCTTTGTGTTTTTCATTATTTTATTTATTATACATCTCATTGTTTTCATTAGTATTGGCAGTATATAGCAGTACTGATGTGATATTGCTCATTTATACAGTTCTGTCTGGTTCAAATTCGCTGATACTCAGACTTTCATATTAAAACTAAATAATGACTACATTAATATAACTATACTACCATTTATAATGACAATATCCACAAATATATACGAACATGAATCAGCATTCAATTATAATGATCAATATCTACAATTAATAATTATAACATAGATGTTTTATTGTAGCTTTCTCATTTTATTGAATTCACTGACATTGCAATTAACTTTAAAATCATCATGAACTTTAAATGATGTATTGACAAGCTTTACTTTATTACCACTTTACTAATAGATCTATTTGTTATCATACAGTGACATTTGTTATATTAATTGTGTATATGAATACGGAACAACATTACCAAGCAAATAATAATTAATGGCTCATTGTTCTCTCATTATTTTGTGTTATTTGTAATGCCATAAACACAGACATGGCAACAAACTACTCAACTGTTTCTGCACAGGTTTTCTCCTCTTTCTCCCAGCATACAGACAGTCTCCAGGTGGAATCATCTTCTCCAAATATCTTACAACTGGCAGGCGCTGAAAACAAGCCTTTTCTTGTCCTCGAAAACAGCTTTAGTCATGTGAGAAAAACATAAGAGAACAGAATAAGGAGAAGCTGAAGCGTATAAACAAAGACGCATCAGAAGCCGTTACAAAAATCACCTCAGCGAAAATATAAACAAATAAACAATTAGTCCTGCAGTGACTGAACATACATGAAAACTCACCAAAATCCACATACAGCCGACGATAACTTGAACGGACTTTAAACAGATGTTAAACGAAGTCAAATCATCCTAAAACATATAAAAATGACGGAATTAACTCTTGACTGAACAGACACATCACTCGCGCGCTGTCCTTTTATAGTCGCTCTGGCAGGCGCGCGCATTTTACGCACGCACGCGCACAGACGCGATTCACTGGTCCAGTGAAGAGTCAAATCAACATTGTAATGTTAACGTCTATCTGCCAACACTTACATTTCACAAATATATACATGTTATTATTATTAATAAATAAAAGTGTGAATGAAAGCGAGTGAGACTAAAACAACATACATTGATTTGAAGGAATTTATACGACCTATTCAATCTGTATCATTTAATTATTACATTCGTGAGTATAATTTTTGTATCTGATTTAAAAATGCATGGGATATTTGAGTCCACATGTAAAAAATACTATGATTTACAGTAAATGCTAGTTTTTATACTATATGCTATAGTAAAACGTACTGTACTATGCTCACGATAAATGTAATAGGCTACTGTAGTATTTTATTAGCTTTTACCACAGTAAACTGTGTAACACCACAGTAAAACACCCTATAGATGGAGTAAACTTAAGAGTGCAATTTGCTTATATTACTATGTCGTGTCACTATTGTTTATTTTACTATTACACAACCACAGAATTACCACAACTAGCATTTTTGAAGTGTAATTCAAGAATTTTACTATAGTATGATCTATGTAAATACAGCATTATTTGCTCCTATAAGTTACTATGGTACCTTTTCATGTGGAAGAGTCTATGCACAACGTCAATTTACACAAAAGCTTGAATTTAGACTATTAATATTACTTACATTTTTAATAAGTCATCAAAATATCTTCAAGCCAACTGGTGGCAAACAGGGCCAGAAACTAAACATAATTTAGAATATATAGATCATACTTTCATGGCGCCAATTAGCTTCTATACATAATGTTTAAATAATATAGGCATAAGTTGAATACAATTGGCATGTCAATGTCCAAAAAAAGTCTAACTTTATCTTCCAGATCACTCTCAGACTATGCTACACTTAAATGAGACTTCATATGGACATTAGACACTCCATCTATTATTAGACTGAATTATACATCATGTTTTAGTCATTCACCCTAATGTGAAAACTGAAATGCCCAATTTTTCACCAACATAATGGCTTAAAACCAATGAATAGAGATATTGAGATGCACTGAAACATGCCACCACCTAGTGTTCAAACAATCACATGGCAAAAGGATGCAAAACATTTATTTATTTTTTTGCATATTACATTAATCATGACTTAATATCATAGAAGCTTTAAGCCAGTAGGTAAAAATTATCACGTTTGGTAAATCCAGCTTGGACTAGTCTTCCAGTACATAATTGGGATTCACCACAAGAAACGGGTCATCCTCCGTGACGGGCTCTTCTCCATCGTCACTGACCTTTTTCAGCCCTGTTTTAGTCAGCTCTATGATGATATGATCCTAAAACAGAAAAACAAAAGCATTTACAGAGAGAGTTTTGAATTTACCATATCAGGCAAAAAACAAGTCAAAACCAGATCAAATTAACAATAATTAATATATATATAACCTTTCTATAATAATACTAATTTTTTTTATTATTCAAATAAAAAAGATCAACTGCAATAAATACATAAAAAATAAATTAATATTTAAAGAAAACAGTTAAACAGTTAAAGATTTACTTTTAATAATGCTACTTTTTTTTGAAGGATTTACATTAAAGGGAAAATTTTTATAAGTTTCAAAGCATTATGGAGACCCAGAAGGGATTTAATGGTGTGGGGAAAAAATATGTAGGAGAAAAAAACCTGAGTGATAGGAAAATAAATAAATAAATGTATGTGTGTGTGTGTGTGTGTGTGTGTGTGTGTGTATATATATATATATATTTTTTTTTTTTTAAGTTTTTGCGTTCCCTCGCAAAACTGTTGTTCCACAAACACATCCTGTTCATTTCATACATGTCAACCCTCCTGTTTTTGCTGGGATTCTCCTGTATTTGACCTTTCTATCTATCCCACTATCATCCTATCATTAAGTATTATCCCATATTTCTCCCAAATTTGTTTATCTTAAAAGCACAGTGAAATAATATAAAAATGTCTGCATTCACTTTCTTTCCATTAAAGCTGTGTCGATCATCGCCTTTCCTATGCAACCTCTGAATCAGTAAATGCATGCATTAGAGCTGACTGACGGATGCACTCCGTATGTTAAACTGATCCCAGATCAGCTTCTGTACATGGGATTTAAAGAAAAGCAAAAGTGGACACTTTTGGATTTGAGTGTGTGTTTGAACAGACAAATACACTGTACGTCCTGTGGGTTTCATTTTAAACAATAAATTTTCTCTTAAATAAGCATAAACGGTTACTAAAGTAATGGGAAGCTTTCATTATAGATCTGTGCATTATTACAGTGACACCTATGTTATCAAACAGAGCATGCTGCTTTTCACTTGTTTGATAACAGAGGTGTCACTTTAAATGGTGTGTACAGAAGCTGATCTGGGTTTAAAACTTAAATTATTTATTTTTCTTCACTAACACGTCCCTTCCAGGTCTCTGTAAAGTATTAATAGTGCTTCAGTTAAAGTACACATGCTTTTCAAGCTGATCTAAAATGTGCGCTAAACTAGTAGATCACCTGAATAAAAAATAAAAAAAAGCTTTGCATTAATGTACGGATTATTATGATAGGCAAATTTTTTTTTATCAGAGATACAGCTATATCAAAAATATGAAACCAGAGTGTATAAAAAGGTAAAAATTAAGAAAACTCACCATTAAAGTTGTCTAAATTAAATGTTAGTAAAATCAAAGATAATTAAAATATTTTTACAGTAGGAAACTTAATTGATCATGATCTTTACTTAATATCGAATGATTTATTTGCATAAAACGAAAATCTAGCATTTTCATCTGTACAATGTTGGCTATCACAAATATACATATGCGGTTTTGTGGTTCAGGGTCTCAAGTTATACCTGTCAACATTGGGATGTAAAAATAAAGGATAAATGGCTTGCATATAGGGAGGATTGGCCCTTTGATGTTTATTGCCACCCTTTATATAAAGATTAAAAATACGGAAAAAAATGAAAATATCTTTACGATATGATGGTGGGATAGAGTTGTAAAATCCGGGAAAATCCCAGGAAAAACTGGAGGGTTGACAGGTATGGTCACAAGTAGCGTTGCAGACTGATAAATGCATACTAACAAAATTGATGAGTCTGTACAGCACTCTCTCGATGAGGTTCTTCTTAGCAACGAGTTCAGCTTCTGAATCAATTTCACTCTCCATCTCCTTCAAGTACCAGTTAATGAGTTCACTCTTCTTCAGTGACGACTCTTCATCCACTAAAATCACAAAACCAACATCAGACATGCATCGAGATAGCATATTGTTTGTTTAGACTTTATTAATCCCAAAAAGAAATTCACGTCACAGCAGAGCTCACCATACTATAAAAGGCAATAATATTAATAAAACTACATTCATACTGCATTCATAGTCCCTATCTACAGTATCAATGCAACTACAATCATGCATAATTCAACCAATATGCCTTTGGTTATATAATCTGATGACTGTTGGTAAAAATGACTTCCTGTATTCTTCCCTATAACATTGGAGCTGAATTAATAATAATATATAGTAACATAAGAAAACATCAGTCATGCATGTTTAAGTCTTTGCGTTATGCTCTTCATATTTTTCACTTGATCATTCACCTGTTGCCTGTAGTTAGAATAAATATAAGAGTTAAAAATAATGTTTTCATGATGTCAATATGTCTGATTGATGATCATGTAGGCACAGAATGCAAACAACGAACCACCCCCCACGGCCAAAAGGTCCAGAATTTGTCCTTTTAATTATGTTATGTTAATTTGAAATAACTATGGCCAGTAATTCGAATCCCATTGAGCCTCAAAGCCACAATAATGTGACGCGGGTCACATGACATAACCCATTTTACCAATGATGCCGTCACATCTGTTTTTTGAGGCGGTTTAATCACTACATTCGTTTTGTTCTGATCAAATATAAATCCGATTGCTCAAACCACTTCAGAAGGTGATCTGGGATGCATTCCAGATAAAACTGGACAGGTCTAATCATTTAGACAAAATTAATATAAATAAAATAAATTATGACCTAGAGAAAATCTGACCTGTACCTGAAACACTTGTAGGTGTGCTTTTACAACCAAAACTCTATTAAAAACATGTTTACTATAAGCATAAAACGTGTTCTAACTTTGCAGGCCTGTAGCCAGGGGGGGTTCGGAGGGTTCGGAAGACCCACCCCTTAGTGACAAAGGTCCAGACTTTGTCCCATACATGAGCTCATTTGTCCTATTTTGACTGCTATGCCATCATAAATAGTGAAAATAATCCATCAAAAAAGGCTTTAAGACCAAACGGAATCCTCTGTCGGCTGTTGCTTCGGTGGGACTTTAGCTAATCAGTTTTGGCCAATGCTAACAAACTTTAATTTATAATCTGATGTAAGAGAAGTCTTCTTTCACTACTGTATTGTATTAAACAGAGAAAACATTTTACAGGTAACTTTTATTCTAAATATTGGACCTTAGCCTATTCCTGAAATAAAAAATGAGCAATAAAAAGATGTGAATTAAGAACCAAAAGCGGACCATATTACATTAATTTGAATATATTTTGTCTTTTGTTGATATCTAGGAATTTTCAAATTTATAATTTTTTTTACCAAAAACGCTAGAAAAATTTGGAAGAATTCATTATTATTATTTTGTTTTAATTATATTTTTTTATTGAAATGTCCAAATTGTGACTGAGGACAGTTGAATGTGCTGGCCAGTTTATTTTTTGTCTAATAAATGACAATAGGACTACAGTTTTTTTTACTTAAAATTAACAGATTTCTATTTTTCCTAATGATATATGATGTAATAAATTTGTTTTAATTTTAGTTTATTGCAATTTTTACGAAATATTTTTAGTACATCAAAAAGTGTGGTTATGGCATGACTAGCTAATCCAGCAAAAAAAAAAGTACTGCTTAAAATGTCACTAAATTCAGCATTTAAATCTTATAGTTGAATAGAAACATGAGGCGTATAACTGCAAAAAGTCCACTTTTTGAGAAAAAAAGAACCAACCCTTTCACCAGGCTGGCTACGGGCCTGTAGCATCACCAGTCTGGACGTGCATACTGGTAACTGTCTAAACATTAATTCCAAACCCTCTATACAGTGCCTTTAGAAAATCATCATACCCTGTGAAAATCTATACCTTTACTCACATTATCCCGAAGGTCTTTTGAAAGCAGAGTGTAAAGTAGTAGAAAGTAGAGGTGTCAAAATGAATAGTTTCTTCGTTGCACCGCGATGCAGACGTGGACAATTCGATATCGGTTCAGTAATAATCATAACTGGTTATTATGTATTGACGTCATTTATCTTTTATGCACAATGTCGTGGTAGAATATTATGGCGAAAGAGGTGAGGGTGAGTAAATAAAAAGCTCCAACTACTTAAAAAGCAGATAATTGTGCACAATTCACTGCTTGTGAGTTTGCTGAACAGTCCTTTACTGACAGTGAAGAAGGTATAGCACACAAGCCGCTACTTCACAACTAGGGAAAAAAATGAAAGCTGTAAAACTCCATCTCTGCCTCTCTCACTTTGGACATTTGACCCGCTGACATGTTCGTGAGGTAACATTTCCTCTCCTTTCGGCTGTTAAAGCCATACTTATGGATCCAGACATGATCGTGTCTGTAGTGCGAGTTTTCTCCATCGTGTCCATTACGTATTACCTGTGATAACCGCGCAAATAGACTGTAACCATGGCAATTCTTCCCATGTCACTCATCGGTAAGCAGCGCTGAGAGCTTTACAGCCAAATCGCAACCGTTAGGGCTGTAAGAAAAAGCAAGCGGGATTGTTATTTACTTAAGTTTATTTGCTATAGGTGCTTATGTTGTCTTCTTTGCATGTATTTGAGTTTTGTTCAAAACATTAAATAAACAAAGTGTTTTCTTTGAGCGAATAAAATAAAAAGGTACAGTTCGTATATCTGACTGCTTGTATTAAAAAGGACAAAAATGTTTGCAAATACTATAGAAATATATTTATAGATTTTAATACAATTATTTTGTGTTGTGAAAAAAAAAAATCTAATTGTGGAGTGAAAGCAGTCAATGCACCGTGATATCGAATTGATATCGAACACCCCTAGTAGAAAGGCACAGGTTAGAAGGCTACAAAAACATTTCAAAGGATGGAAAAGTTATTTGTAATGTGATTTGATTTCAGGCTGCATGACAAATAAAGTTATAATTTTTAAAGGGTTATAATGATTTTCTATAGCAGGGGTGTCAGCACTACACAGTTTAGTTCCAACCCTGCCTGAATACACATACCTGGAGGTTTAAAACAAGCCTGAAGGACTCAACTAGTTTGATCAGGTGTTTAATTAGGGTTCAAGCTAAAATGTGCAGAGCTGTGGCACTCCAGGAACTGAGTTTGACACCTGTGTTCTATAAACACTGTAAACAGATAAAAAAAAGTGATAACAGTCTGAGGTATATTTTGAGACTCACATTGCTCTATCTTCTGCATGTGCAGCACCAGCAGGTTGGAGACTCTCTTGTACTCTGCGAAAGACATCCTGAGAGCAGGTTTGGCTGCTGCTGATTTCTCTTGTTTTTCAGCCTGATCAGTCTCCATGTCCTCCACCGCATGACCGTTCACATCAGCTCCATTCTGACCTTCAGTCACCTTACCAAACAGCTCGTTCTGATCTATGGAATAAAGATTTTTGCTTTACATTAAAATGTGACCCTGCACCCCAAAATCAGACACATGGCAACTTCTTTTCCTCTGACAGCTGAATGAATGAGCTTTCCATTGGTTAAACTTTGTTTTGATAAGACAATATTTCAATATGTCAGAAAACAGCCTACTATAAATATTTTCAGTAGGAAATTCACAAAATAATATTCAAGGAAGATGATCTTTACTTAATATACTAATTACCTTTGGCATAAAAAGGGGTGAGAGAGAGAGAGAGAGAGAGAGAGAGAGAGAGAGAGAAGGAATTAATCATTTGGACGTATACAAATGTATTTTTGGCTATTGCTAGAAATAAGCTCAAGCAACTTGACTCTGGACCACTAATCAAGACTTATGCATCAAATTTGACCTCAGTTAGTGAAGTTCACTTCATTGTAATTCAGTATTTTTTTAAATCAACTGTACTACCTGACAAAAGTCTTGTTGCTATGCAATTTTTAGTAACAACAAATAATAAACTGACTTCTAGTTGATCATTTGGTATCAGAAAAGGCTTATATGAAAGGCAACAAAGGCCTCTAGATTACACTTATTTTACCAAAATAAAATATGATCATGCCTTGATTTTTAAGTCTTGTCATTTAACAGAGATAATGTACAGTATAGAATATAAAGTCATGGTGCAGTGAAAAAATAATTAATATTGTGTCTGACTTCCATGAGCTTGGAGGACTGCATCCATACATCTCTGCAATGACTCAAATCACTTATTAATAAAGTCATCTGGAATGGCAAAGAAAGCGTTCCTGCAGGACTCCCAGAGTTCATCAAGATTTTTTTGAATTCATCTTTAATGCCTCTTCCATCATAGCCCAGGCATGCTCAACAATGTTCATGTCTGGTTTCTGGGCTGGCCAATCCTGGAGCAACTTGACCTTCTTTGCTTTTAGCAACTTTGATGTGGAGGCTGAAGTATAAGGAGCGCTATCCTGCTGAAGAATTTGCCCTTTCAGTCTTAATACCTCAGGCTGTTGATGTTGCCATCCACTCTGCACATCTCTCGCATGCCCCATACTGAATGTAACCCCAAACCATTTTTTTTCCTTCACCAAACTTGACTGATTATATGAGAATCTTGGGTCCAAGCGGGTTAGACCAGTAGGTCTTCTGCAGTATTTGTGATGATTGGGATGCATTCAACAGATGATTCATCTGACAAATCTACCTTCTGCCCCTTTTTCCAAATGATCAACTAGTTTGTTGTTGAATTAGAGATAGGTTATATTGATTACCTATTACATATATTATTTACATAATGCTTTCAGCATATTATAACAGCTTGTCACCCAGTGATAAGCACAGTTATTCGGCAAAATTAACGTTCAAAGTGAGCAGCGTTCGTCTGACAGGTACATTTGCGGTAGAACCCTCCCAATGGATATTGGATGAGACGAAATGGCCAAGCCTCCATCCCGAAATATACAATAATCTCATTGAAACTCCAAGTGATTTTACAAGAGAGAAGTTAAAGGTCTTTGGATGCCAACAATTGTGTTCTGTGTGGTCATGTGCAAGAAATAATGTTCCATGATTTCCAGATTCAAAACTATGTAGTGCTAAAAACCAAGGTTCTGCCTAGCCAAAGACAAGACGACGGAACTGTACAAGGCCTGGGTAATCATCAACAAGCAAAACTGCATTCTGACAGCAAACTGCACCTGTATGGCTGGCTATGTGAACTTACGTTTTTACTTTTCATTCTAAGCATTCAGTGTCCGCAGTTTAATTAACCATATAGTTTATGCTGACATCATTGCTGCAATTAAAAACGAGTTACGTGTATGATTCAGCATAGCGTGAACTTACCTGATATAAAATGAGAACTGCAGAGTCGAGCATTTTTTATTAGGTCCTCACTTCATTCAGCTCTTCTGATGGCTGTTAGCCAAATACATCTGCGGTTGGCATTAAAAGCAATGTGGTGTACGGTAAAAAATTTTTTTCGATTTTGGTATTGCAACCGGTCCTTTTTTGCAACTGGTATGCGCGGTTGAACCCATGTGACGTAGGTTGGTAATTCCACTATAGTTATATAATATATAACACAAGGAAGACTGTCATTTACCTGATTCTCAGATTCTCGTTTTATGCAAAAAAAAAGTTAATTACACACCTCTAGCATGTTACAGTGCACTGTAAATTATGGGATATAGTCAAAAAACAGGATATAGAGTCAGTTTCTCTTAAGATGACACTAGAGTCAATCCATTAGATTTAAAAACACTTGTTTTTTTTTAGCTGATGCAGTATCATTCAGAAGCATTTTGCCTAAATATAAGTCAGGCATGTGATCAGTAACCACTATGACACTCATGTAGTGCTCTCATGACAGCATTAATTCACAGATTTTTTTTGTTTTGCAGCCATTTAGTACACCCTTTATTCCTACATGAAAAAAATAAACTACTAGTTATTAAAAGGACCATGAAGTCCATTTGAGTAACACAAGGATCCTAACTGAGATTTTTGACAGTCTACCTTCACCAAATGGAATTGAATGATGTTCAAAAGGCCAAACAAAAACCGCATCTCACCATTTATATTGTCTTCATCATGCTCTTGGTCAAAATTGATATCAGGTGAGTCTACACGAATGATGGATTTATTCAGCAGCCTAAATGCCTCTTTCACATGTTTGGGTTGAACCTTTACAAGGAGAAAAGTACACATTTCAAACTCTGAAGTACACCGTAATGTTTTGAAGCAGTTTTTTTTGACCGCTGACAGACCTCATCTGAGCAGTAGAGTCTGGCCATGCCCTCAGACAGACGCAGCATACTTTCCAGCTGCCTCACGGTGATCCGCCAGGCTGATTTAGTGGTTCCTCCTCCATCCCGCTGCCGCAAACGCTTGTACTGGTCCACCACAAACTCCTTGGCCTCCACGGTTATCTACAAACAAATGTATATGAGGACAATCATCTTAGAAAACCATTAAGCACAGCTACACCAAAATGATTTTCATGTTATACTCAAATCTGCAAGACATTACCCGGGCTGTCTAATTTTAAGTATTCAGACCCTTTGCTCAGTATTTAGTAGAAGCACCCTTTAGATCTAATACAGCCATGAGTCTTTTTGGAAAAGATGCAAATTTTTCACAACTGGATTTGGGGTAATGATTTTAGCAAATGGCTGCAATATAACAAAAAGTGAAGTGTGGGGTCTGAATACTTTCCGTACCCACTGTATAGTGAATGCATCTTGCCTTTGGCTGAAACTGGCGGGCGAACAAGATATATCGCTGGATTTCATCAGTACTGTAAACTCTCTCTACAGACTCAACGTTCCTAGCATGAAGATCTACAATCCGCCGGGCAATGGCGTAGTCTGTTACCTAGTAGAAAAACAAAATATTGTTTAATTTTTTTTTTAAAAGAACTTTGGCATGTACTTTATTAGGGTTAATAAAATAGGGTTAATTTATGAGAATACAAATACAGTCAAAACTATAATAATGTGAAATACAAATTTAAAAAAGGTGAAATACAAATAAATTTAAATAAACATTTTTAAACAAAATTATATATAAAAATATATAAATAAATAAATCTAACAAAAAAAAAAAAATATATATATATATATATATATATAAATAAAGAAAAATATATATATATATATATAATATAAATAAACATATTTTATATATACACAAATAAAAAAAAATAATTTAAACAAATTAAATAATATAAAAAATATAC
>CAIGQZ010001336.1:1241778-1258006 GCA_903798205.1 Danio tinwini | reverse complement strand
AAAAAAAAAAAAAAAAAAAAAAAAAAAAAAAAAAGAGAGTCGACTCATAGTGGTTTAAATGAATCGTCTTGATAGCAAGTCTTCAGCCGTTTCGGCGTGACGTCGTCGCTAAACATAATGGTTGCGCGCGCAGACCCGGCAAAATTCAAACCTGCGGCCCCGCCCACTAACACAGCAGCAAGACGCTCATGAAGACGCTGTGTTTACCTGGATACTGTTGGAAGTGTGAGGGAAAGGAGTCGTTCAGAAATCTGCACGCTTACAATGGGCGATCCATCACTACACAGCTCATTCATTAGTTTCTGCCTGACACCAGGGGTGCAGGCAAAATAAGGACAAAATAATAGGTACACCGGCAGGCTGCTGCACGCTGGGCTTCGGGCTGTTGAGCAGCACTGAAAAGGCTTGCCAATGGAGAGATAGCTTGTCAGAGGACAGAGGATGCTACAACCTCCCGGCTGGGGATGTGATCGTTTAGAAAAGAGTACAGGTAAGCACTTAGAACTTATATAGCAGTTCACGGACGAGGTGCCACAGCAATGATTGCAAATAGAAATGATCTACATGTTTTGTTACTAGTAACCGCGTGTACTGTATCAGGTTAACTCTTTATATTCTCATATCGCGTCTAATGCCACGTTGTAAACGCGACGCATGCTGCTTTGTTTACAGATTTAAATGCTTTCGTGAGCTCGTTCCACTGCCGTTTGTCGTTGCTATGGCCACCGTTAGCTGATCCTGCACACGTGCAGCGGTCAAGGTTCAGAATAGTTTAGCTTTTGCTGCTGTGTGAATGTATGTCATGCATATGCTAGTGTTTAACTCCACTGCTTTCGGCGCTGAGGTGTCTGAATAACAGTTGAGAACCGGGTACTGTTTACTGTGGTGTTAGTAAGTTTACTTTTAAGCATGTTTCGAGCGTCCCGCGCTGAACGCTGTCGACCAATGGCAACAGGCTGTCATCGGTCCAATCAGCGCAGATTAGCTTCGCGCTAAGCAGGGGTTTGGGAACAACTGAATCGCTGAACGATTCATATGGGAGTCACAGGGGATAATTTAGTAAAAATAAATGCATATTATAAGACCATGAATGTGTTTTTGACCTTGCATACATATCAGTATTTTGTTAGAGACCCATAAAACCGAAATATGACACTAGTCAATGTGTAATAGGGGCTCTTTAAACAGCCTACTGCAGGAAAATCGTGCTGTAGTGCGATTTTTAAATTGCCTATGTTCAAATCGTGATTTCGATATGATTTCACTTAATCGCACAGCCCTACTTTCCATAAGCATTTTAATAATATTTCAAAATGCACACAAAAATATGTGGATAGTATAACTATGCACTTGAAAACATACATTATCTGCCAACATGAGTGCTCCAGCTTCAATGACAAACTCATGCGACTCCTCGTCTTTGACCACAGCAGCGGTTAGACCTGCGGCACTGCTGGCTTTACCACTGGTGTACACCGCTCTGGGAGCAAAATCCTCCACATGCCTGAGCAAAAAAACAAACACATCCAATATAGCCATTAGGCTCTGTGTATGTAATAATTAAACTCAGTGAAAGTGAAATATATTTACTTGAGAAACTGGCTCTTAGATGTACTGGGGTCTCCAACTATACACACGTTGATGTCTCCGCGTAAAGACGTCCCCTCCATTGTTGTTTTAGCAACACCACCAAATAACATAAGCAGAATGCCACGTTTAATTTCATCATTACCTGGAAAAACAGACAGAAATTATTCCCATTAAATAAACTTCAGCACTGAACTGACAGCTGCATGAATAAGAAAGCAGAAGCTGAATAAACCCTATAAGCTGGTATTCAAAACCATATTTACCTGCCACTTATAGAATATAAAATAGGCAGTAAATGTGAGATATGAGTGCTAAACACCGTGAATGGTGGGGAAGAGACTCGTGCACAGGTTATGATAGAGATTCTTGTCTTGGCTCATCTCGAAGACTTTCTCCCATTCCTGTACGGTCATCTGGTTCTTCACGCTCTCAGCTGTCTGATCCTCCTGACGAAGCTCCTTCCCTCCAAACTAACAGAACAGGGAGAAAAACTAAAATTACAAACAAAAACAGTCCAATTAATGTGATACAGCTGAAAATGTTTAGATAAATGAACAAAAATATAAGCCCTAAATGGGATAGCATGTAGGAATAAATGTGTAGAACTGTAGGGACCAACCAAAGCAATTTTTTTATTTTATTTTTTTCCCACATTTTATTTTTGTTTTGTTTTTAGCTAATTTTCATTTAGCTAAAAACAAGGTTCAGGCAATTAAATTTGGGCAACTAAAAATGTTTTGAATAAATTATGCCAGTATAAGACACTCAAATCTCCCCAGATAATTTTACTTATTGCTATTTCAGCTAACTTTTTCAATACAGTCCACATCCACACTGCTGAAATATTTACCCATTTTTGACAAAATACACCACTGAAGTGCTGATTCACCATATCAGTTAATGATTTTGTACCTCCAAAACGATTTTAGTTAAAACAGAAGCAGACACTTTTGTCCAAAGCAACTTACAATTGAGGCATTCAGTGATTCAACAAGAGGCAATACACACAAGTGCTGCTGATTATACAAAGGAACTGTTAGTGCTCAAAGTATGGAGGAGTATTTTTTTTTTTAAAGAGGATTGTTTTTACAGGTGGTTTGTCAAGCCCACTTACCCATGGGAAGCTCACTTCATGAATATACAATTTGTTTTAGAGATATGGAGTGATTAAGAACGTGTCTGATGCAAACATGCAAAACTTGTGCAAGTGTCAGTTAAAGTGTCAGAGAGATGAAAAGTGTTTTCTACAGGTGGTGTGTCAAGCCCACTCACCTGTGTGAGGCACACTCAGAATCTAATTTTAGATTAGCCTAATAGTTCATCTCCAAAATTTGTGTCATCTTAATAAAAAAATTCATTAAAATTGAATGCCAAGTAGTTTAGTCTAATAAAAAAAATTGTAATTGATGGAGCCAAATTTTTCAGATCTAATTGTGTTTGTTTTCAAACAACTGACAGCAAAAAAACAGCAATGATTATCTAATACAACTGATGTTGCACTTAACATCTCACCCGTGGGTTGGTTGGCGCCACATAGTTAGCCAGGAAGGCCAGTCGGTAGGAGAGCTCTCGGACACCCAAAGCTTTGAGTCCCTGAATACCATCAGCTTCGAAACCCTCCTTCCCAGTCACCCTGCTGCTGGTTTCAGCTCTTGTGCCTGAAAACATGAGAAATACTACTAAAATATGACGGAAAATGACACAACTATGCATTTGCTTAACTTGTGTGCTTGTTGGAGAGGTTTTCATCCATTCTGTGGTGATTTCAAGTCGTAATTTGGCCACAACTTTCTCTGTGTTTCAGCAAATGGAATAACTTTTGGTGACAAATCTTATTTTGATATATATTTTGGGAAAATGCTTTGACATTTTTTAAAAACTCAACACAGTCTGGGCAAATTTACTACCTTTCTATTATGTTGGAGGCTGTTTTTGCCCCACTGACTTCATTTATAATTATTATTTTTGATTGCAAAGCCATATAATCATGCATTGATGCTGGTTTTCCCTGTTGGGAAGAGGTTACATTTATCATTTTTACTATTGATCATCAGTTGCAGTGCAAAAAAAAGATTAGTTTCTGGATTAAAATTATATGGTTATATGGAGTATAGTATGTGTGTGTGTGTGTGTGCACGCGGGTAGGTGAGAGAGAGACCTTTGTGTATTTACCTTGATATTTTTGAGAAAATAATAAACAGCTCAGCTCTCAGAACATAGTAAACACAGTAAGTGTATATTATAGTTTGCGTTTTTACACCATAGGACTGAAACATTTTTGCACAAGCCCATTTAAAGATTTAATTATGCCAACTGATGATCAACAGTCACTTTCAAACAGGAAAATACACCAACAATCAATAATGCATGAATATATAACGTCATTGCTTCGCAATCAAAAAATGTGCTTATAATGGAAGTCAATAGGGCAAAAACCGCCATGAACATAACGAAAGAGTAGTCAATTTGAACAGTACACAGGAGATTAACTGGATACCGATATATTTCCAAAAATAAAGAGAGGCATACATTTTAGACTATTTGAATTTATAGTAAAACATCAGTACCAGCGAGAGCCATAGCGGACACATCAGGAACTACAATGAGAGTGCCGGTGAAGTCGCAGCGATCTCCTGCTTGTGCGGTTTCCACAGCCTCTGCTCTCAGAATCACCTCCACACTGCGGGGAATTGATCCTCTCGGCAGCTCCGCCTGCGTCTCCTGGATGCGCACCTGATACAGAGTTACAATCCGTGTGAACTGGAAGTTTTGGAGACTTTTATTTCAGTATGTTAATGCACTTCTAACTGAAACTGAATATTGAGAAGGGGCGGAGCTTTCTTTTTGCGCATCATTTCCTCATAAACTAACGGTAAAGGGGCATAGTTAAAGCAAAGTCCCTTTAAGATGAGTCATTTCACTTGGTGCCCATCTTTGAAACGTCTCTCGGGCAGTATGCTCAGGCATTCTGTCTGAACGGGAAAACCAGGGTTTCTGCGGGGTATTAAAAAGTCGAAAATTTATAAATCGAAATTTAAGACCATAAAAAGCCTTACATTTGCCATTTTAGATCTTAAATATTTTTGCACAGGTCTTATTTATCCAATGTCCATGTAACGCTACATCTAATGCTCACTTAAACTTTTTTTTTTGCCATTATTGCTTGGTTTTCGCGGTGTTGTAGTTCTTTATTTCACTAGTTCAAATGTAATTTGCGGTATTACAACTACACATGAGACCAACATGCAGTAGCCAATCAGCCTTGTGTTATTGAACTCAGTGCGCGCGGCGAATATGACGTCATCGCTGGGTGCGAGTGACATGATTTCAGCTGATTTCAGATTTCAGCATGGCACAGCAGTTGATTTAAGTTGAATATGAAACACTTTGAAGAGATTTTGTCTAAAACAGGTACGCCTGTACAGACATCTTTATGATTCGTCCATGTGTGATCATAGGGATAACCAGATGAACAGTAATTCTTGGCTATAAATTGCAACAGCAGTGGGAAACGAGGAAAGTTTTTGTAAAAGTTTAGAAAAACTTGAGGGATAAGTTTGTTAAAAACAAAAAGAGAGGCCATGGCAAAAGTGGAGACCCAGGTGGTTTTAATATTACAGAATATGTTTTTCCACCATTCATAGGTTTTACACTGATGTATATGTTACAACATTGAATTTAAAACAATGTATTAGTTACAAACTAAAATTAAAGGACAAATTATTTCTTTGATAACTAGAAAGAAAAATTTGAACCTATCGGTTTATAATATACTGATGCCCTATTTCTAGGCTTTATTGGTGATAATGGTCAGGAATGTTGGACCATTATTGCCTTTTTTGCTTATAAGTAGAGGACAGAAACTAGCCAGACAGTAATGTGTGAAATGTTGAGTGGCAAAATAAATAAGTCAGTATTTTTAGTAAGTGTACTTTTTTTTTTGTTGCTTTATTTTTTTTTTCTTTTTTCTTTTCGTAATAAAAATATAATTGTAGAGCAACCCATGTTCTGTTGTCATCTTTAATATTTAATTTTAAAAGGTAGAACTGTCTGAGATATGATCAAACGCAAGTGATGCATCAAAGATTTAATCAAAAAAAATCTTGAATGGTTATAAAAATTTTTATAATCATTAAAATAAATACAAAATAATTAGTTTAAAAATACTGAATGATATTAATGATATGAGGTAGTTCCGGAAACTTTCTACTCTGTTGGAGGGTGCGTGTACAGTCAGCGGAGGTGTGCGATGCAGCGCCAGGTGAAAGTATAATTAGCCTTAAGATGTTTGTTTTTTCCTTGTAGTTCAATGTTGCATCTAACCTGTCTTCAGTACTGTTCAATTTGAATACATTTATTTTGTCACAAATTTTGTGATTTTTGCATTTTCACTTTATGTGTATGCGTGTTTTTGATATTGTGATATAGATTAGATTTTTTTAGATTAGATTCTGACTTTCTGATTCTGACTGTACATGTGTGATGACTTTATTGTCATCACACATGTACAAGTACAAGGAAACGAAATGCAGTGTATAGTGTATAGGTCTTAAAGTTAATACTTAATGGTCCTAAAAAGTCTTTAATCTCCAACACTACATGCCAAGCCTATGATTGAATTTCATATTAGGAATCATCAATAAAACTAAACAGCAACTGTCTCATAAGTTAAGTTTCTAAATGTTCGACTTGCACAAAATCTGCAAAAACTCATGTCTGATCCAAGCCCCTCCCCTGGAGTTTTGTCAGTCTATAGCGATCGATAATTGGCTCCTATACTAGAAGGTGGGCTTTATTCGCCATATTGACTGTTACACTTTTCTCCATTCAAAACAATACGAGTGACATGTCTTGTGTATTCTATAGTCTTTGGTTAAAGGTGCTGCATGTACGTTTTTGACACTTCTAAAGCATAAAAATAACATAGATTTGTAGATATTTAATAAACATGCCAAGTGAACATTATTGTTTATCTGTAAAACAATGCTAAAGTCAGATATTCTGCTTTGAAAATGTGTGTTGTGTGCCGGAACGGGTGTCTTTGTTCTCGTTAAAGAGCCCACTGCCACTTCAGCCAATTACATTTCAGCACCCCGGGTTGCCTTGTTAGAAAACCGCATATTTCATTTACTCATTCGGAAAGGCTCTCAAAGCATGCACCCATGACCATAATGGGACCTCCAGTAGACAGTAGCAGACTCTGAAATGAGATGCAGATTCAGAGTTCCACATGAGGTTATTAATTAGCAAATAATATAAATATTACAAACATAAACATTAGATGAGCAGGTTACATTATAACCCTGAGTCATAACAACACGCTACGTGACAAGCAATTTGGCTGTTTGCACCAGACGAAACACGATTTAAATACAACCATTCAGAGGCACAGAATATGCACTCACGAAATGGTAAGGTTTATACTCTAATTAATACATATAATACCTCTTTAACATTATTAAATGTACACGCTGAATCACTGATATGTGTTGGCTAGCACTGAGTCACAGTTCCAAAGTTCAACTTCAAATGGTTTATTTTATTTTCAAGATCTGAGGTGAACTATCTGCTGCTTTAAGTAGAATGCAATAAATGTGATGTAAAATGGCATTCAAACTCATTGTTAGCATTTAACACTGAATAAAGCACATGAGGTGCACCTCATAAGGTACACATGAGGTGATCACTGTCAGTTTTCTGTTGTTCAGCTACAATAAATAAAAGCCACTTCTAATATATCAGTTCAAGGTGTTGGTCAGAACAAAAACTTTTAAATATGGTAAATATTCCGTCAATCATGTGTCGTTGCTTTTAAATAAAACACAATTTAAATCTGCCTTTAGGCTCGATCATCAGACTTGCTCCTGTTGGTCATCAATCTGGCAACCTGCGCTTGCATTCCTGGATCAAAACAAGCACAATACCTAGTTCAACCACTGGGTGTCAAACTTACATACTGCACCTTTAAGAATATTGTGACTGAGGCTGTCAAGCTGATGTTATCAGACAAGCAAATGGTCAGATTTTGATTGAAGATTACCAAAACAAAACCTTTTTTCAGTGGATTAACTTGAATTATTTGTTTACTTTAAGAATAACAAAATGTGCTGGCTTAAAACAATGTACTTAAAACAATGACTGATGCACATATAAGCATATACAGGCGTTAAAGTCCTCATGAAATCAAAATTGATAGTATTGATATGTTAGTCTTCACTTATCTATAAGCTAGTGTGCTCCAAAACTTGCATGTAAAATATAGAAACATTTATAGCTTCCACGTTGTAACTTCTGCCTAAATGGATCAACAATTTTTTTCCAGTCACCTTATCAAATTTTCTGACCAATCAAATGCTCTCTTGTACAGGGGTAAACTCGGTTCTGGAAGGCCAGTATGCTGAAAAGTTTAGTTCCAACCCAATGAAAATTGATGGGCTCTAGCTACATAGCATTCTTCAAAATATATTCTGTTCTCAAAGAAAAAAAATCTCATAAAGGCTAAAAACTGCATAAGTGAGAGCAAATGATGGGTTGATGTTCATTTATGGATGAACTACCCTTTTAAGCCAAATGTAAAATTTTGAGCCTTACGAAATAATCTAAATCATTCCAATTTAAACAAAATATGGTACAAAAAAAGACTTTAGATTTACATATTTGGCAAATGTACTAAAATGTAATTCTATCATTATTTGTAGTCTTGTTGCAAACTGTAAAAGGAAACACAAGTGTACACTTACCTTCTGGAAGTCAACGAAGCGTGACTTGTTGGTGTCGAGCATGAAGCGGCGGCGGTTTGCGCACACAGGGTTCTTGCAGATGGTGGGCTGGGTGTATTTAAACTGTTGCTCCACATCTTTGATGACCGACTGACAGTCCAGGCAGAGGAAGGTGCCGCTGACCAGCTCTGGGTGCACGGGGTGGGTTCGGACCACCTGACCGCTGATGCGCAACAGAGTGCCAATACGCACAGTGGAGAGCTCGCGGATCCTGGACAGCACAGAGAACATGACTCATTTCACATGCAGCACAGTAAGCCAATCAAAACAGAGACAATTTACATACAGGTTTAGTACAAATGTATTTATTTACTTATGAAAGATGACAGCACACATTTGAATTTAAGATTATACACTTTATGAAACAGAGGTGGTAGCTCTTTTTCCCTAAATAATCAATTTACAGTTTATTTCATATTTAATTTACATTAAAAAAGGCAGCTTTCCCTGCTATTCTATGAATTTTCCAAAATATGAAATTATATGAAACAGTTTAAACGTACTCATTTCACAAGCAGAGAAGTCAGCCAATCAAAACAGAGACAATTTACATACAGGTTTAGTACAAATGTATTTTTTTTTTACTGTATAAGGTTCCAAAAGAGGGCGTAGCAATTTTTTTTAATGCATATAAAACACAGATTGAAATAAACAACATTAGTGTATTAACCCTTGTGCAATGTTCAAATTGACTACCCTTTCATTATGTTGGTGGCTGTTTTTGCCCCATTTACTTGCATTATAATGATATTTTTGGATTGCAAAGGCATGAAACCAAATCATGCATTCTCGATTGTTGGTGGTTTTACCTGTTGGGAAGAGATAAAAATGTACATTTTTACTGTTGATCATCAGATGGCAGCATTAACCCTTTAGATAGACCTGTGCAAAAACATTTCCAACTTTTATATGGAGTTCCATGGAGCAAAGCATCAAATTATAGTGTGCGAGCATAAATACACTTAATATGTTCTGAGTTGCTTATTTTTTATTTTCCAAAACATCAATTTAAATGCAAAAAGATCTCACATTCTCACGCACGCACGCTCACACATACACACACTATACTCCATATAACCATATAATTTTAAACCAGAAATTAAGCTACAACTAATGATCAACAGTACAAATTACAAACAGGTAAAACCAACATCAATCAAAAATGCATGATTATATGGTAATTTCTCTGCAATTAAAACTATCATTATAATGAAAGTCAATGTGGCAAAAAAAGCCACCAACATAACAAAGGGTAGTCAATTTGCCCAGAGGGTATGGTTGAAATTTTGAATATTTTCTAAGCATTTTCACAAAATGTGTCAAAATAACATGTCACCAAAACGCATCCCATTTGCAGAAAGACAAAGATGTGGCCAAATTAACTTTTGACTCAAAATTACCCCAGAGTGAATGAAAACATCCCAACAGCACATAAGGGTTAAAGGGATAGTTCACAAAAAAAGAAAAGAAAAAAAAAAACAAAGAAAATTATTTACTTACCATTTGCTCGCACTCAAGTGGACATAATCTTTCATGAATACAAAACGAAATATTCTGAATAATGTTGGAAAGAACAACATGACATTGACACGCATAGTAGAAACAAAACTATGTTCCTACAAAAATGCTATGAAAGTCAATAGCTGTTTTTTTCCAACATTCTTCTGAATATCTTCTTTTGTGTTAAACAGAAGTTCAAACAGGTTTGAACAAATGAAAGATGAGTAAATAGTGAGTATTCTAATTTTTGGGTGAACTATCCCTTTAAAGAGTGTCTACAAAAGTGTTTAAGCACAGAAATTGTTACTTTTGCCTTGATGGAAACTCTGAAAAAGCCACATAAAACTCTTTGGAAGGTGGAATATTTCCATGATCTCTGGCAAAGTGACGAACTGCTCTGCAGAGAAACGGGTAAACCCTGAAAAAAAAAGAAAAAAAAAAAAGAACGTACATGATTATGAAAGATGACAGTACAAATTTGAATTTAAGATTATACACTTTATGAAACAGAGGAGGTACTTTTTCCCTAAATAATCAATTAACAGGTTTAGTAAAATCCTCTGCTCCCAAAGCACTCAAATTGTACTAAAGTACTACTATGATTTTACCATACTATCAGTAAATGATATTATCTGACTGTAATAACATCTTGGAAAATGGTTTGATCACACTTCATAAGGATTCATTAGCTCATGCATTTACTAACATGAACTAATTATGTACAACACTTGAACAGCATTCGTTAATCATAGTTGAATGAACATTTACTAATGCATATTAAAAAAAATTATTCATGTGTGGTAAAGCACAGAGGTAACAAACTAAAATTAACAACCCATTAACTAAAGTTTAAACAAACGAATAAATTATATATGTACTGCTTATTGTTTGTTCAAGTTAGTGAATACATTAAGTAATATAAACTTGTTTACATGTACCAACTGTGACTTTTTCTGTTAAGCATTTTGAAGCTGGAAACCTGTAGCCATTGACTTTACATTGTTTTACTAATATTGATGTTAATGGTTGTAGGTTTTCAGCCGAAATATCTTCTTTTGTCTTGAATATAATAAAGACACTCGTTAAGGTTTGGAACACCTTGAGGATGAGTAAATGAAATGTCAATTTTCAGTTTTAAGTGTGAACTATCCCTTTAAATCGTCAGTTGTTAACCTGTAGTACTCCTCCTGGATGGTGGTTGCCAGCTGCTGGTTGTAATGCTCGATGTTGCTGAAGCTCACGGTCAGCGTGTTTCTCTCCGGTCGGATCAGCTCCTGCGCGTCCGACACATATAAAGCGTCGCCGTTTTTATCCTGAAACCTGACAAATACCAGACACAGATTATAAAACACGCAAATCCAGCTTATTAGCGCAACCAGCTACACTCACTCTTCCAAAAACTCCAGAAACAACTTCTGACATTTTTCGGACAGTTCATCGCGCACGTGCACGCCCGCCGCTTCAGCTCCAGGCTCCATCACTCGACCAACACACAGGCACACACCTGGAGCAGGTAATGACACAGCCAATCATATACAAGCGTCATGACGTCAACTAAACGACGTACGTTTCCATTAAAAAGACAAAAATTTGTTATTATTTTACATTAAAATATATATATTTTTATTATGAAACAAATCCAACAAATGTCTCGAATATATTGTTAATCTCTTTATTTTACTGGCAGTTTTACATACACAAACAGAAATTTGCTAAATCATCTCCCACATTAACAGGTTTTTTTCATCGAGTTTGACTTCTTCAAAGCAAAAAATCTGAGATATGCATCAATTATTATGATACTTTTTTCGATTCCCCTGTCAACTCTTAAAATCATTGGATGTAGAAATGCAGTACACACAACACTGTGTATTTAATTTATCTTTATTTATCTTAGTTTTTTACCATTGTTATTTTAGTTTTTTATGTTTCATATTTTAGATTGTATTGTATGCTTGTTCCTGATGGTTATGCAATAAAAAAAAATCATAAAAAAACACCTAAAAAAAATTTTAAATAAATTACTAACAAATAATTCGCAAGTATATTTTCCTAAGTATATTGGCGGTCTACCTTTTTTGTTAGTACGTAATTATAATATTTCTAAACTTCCTATTAAATTATTCAATTTCCATAAGCAAGTATTATTGGCATGGCGTCTGATATGTAAACACAACTTCAGTCTCCATATCGGGAATAACCATGATATTTGTTATAAAAATAAATCTATATTTCTATATCCTAATTGGTTTAAGAACAATATTTGCTTAGTTTCTCAACTTTTTAATAATAATGGCTATTTACTTTCTTTTTCCGAGTTTTTAGATAAATACTGTATTCCTACCCCACGAGAGTTTGCCATTGTCATAAACACAATTCCCAGTGGAGCTATTGCCCTTTTAAAAAACTCTCTTGATTCTGTTCTCTCCTTTAGTACTTCATTGATTAACGCTTGTGAAACAGTGATTGGAAAAGTTTGTTTCACGCTTAACCCTTCTCTCAGAAATAGAAAGATTTGGCATCTTTATCAATATGAAATAACCTCCATTCCTCATGTCATATTTCACTGGAATAATTTATTTCATGATATTCCTTGGAAGATTGTGTGGTCTTTACCCAACAAATTTTTAATCACAAATAAGGTCAAAGAGATTTCCTTCAAATTGCTACATCGAGTTTATCCAGTGAATGTTTATATTAAAAAATGCTTCCTGAAAAGGATCCCCTTTGTTCCTTTTGTGGAATAATAGATGAATCTGTCGATCATCTTTTTTGGGAATGTGTCCATGTTAAGATTTTTTGGTTAACTAAATTTTTTGTTTTGATTTATATGTGTTTCTCTTTTAGATAATTTTTCTTTGTCATAAAAGGATGTTTTATTTGGTTTTTATCATGTTGATAAAGTAAGATAAATATTTTCCAATAAATCTATTTATTTTACTAGCATTTTTTTTAAAAACACAAATGCAAATTGTTGTCTGTAAAGCCCCTTTTTCTTATTTTTTTTGTAAAGATTTGAAATATTATTTTAATACAATCTCTACCTCCAGCAATGTTAAAGCTTTAAAATCAATGGCACTATGTAAATCTTACAGTATTGTCTCTTTTCTATACTCCGCACACTGCAAAAAAAAAAAAGCTTTTCTTACTTAATGTTTTTGTCTTGTTTCTAGTTTAAATATCTAAAAATTCTTAAATCCAGAAGCATTTTCTAGGCAAGCAAAACATATTGTCATGTTCTCAGAAATAATATGCCAATATTAAGTCAGTTTTTCCTTAAAACAAGCTAAATAATCCGCCAATGGGGTAAGCAAAATAATCTTGTTTTTCCTTTTGTCATAAGATTATTTTGTAATTTACGTAATTTGTGCGTGTGTAAACATCACATTCTGTAGTGCTTTTAGTTATTGCCCAGTAGGCACACAACGTCATGAGACATTAATATAAGGTTCGATTTAGATTGTGATGTCAGGTGACCAAAATTAATTGTCAAGCTAGCAGATAAGGACATTATTTTGATGTCCAATAATGACGTCAAATGACGTTGATATTTGGTTGATTTTAGGTTGTTAGAAAGTGACCAAAATCCAACGTTGAGCCAAAATCTTAAACCAACGTCATATATGACTTCAAATACTGATATTTATTTATCAGGTACAGCAATTAAAATCCAACGTCTGATAGTAACACCATTAACTTTAAGCTGCAACATCATTAGATGTTGATATTTGGTTGGTTTTAGTTTGAACATTGACATCGGCCTGACGTTGAGCTCTGATGTCAACCTGATTTTTATTTCCAAACAAAATGCAAAGTCCCCATGACGTTATGTTGATGTCTTGTGCCGGCTGGGTGTTTAAGGCCCTTTCGATCATCATACAGTAAACATCTTCTCAGTAAACATCTTCTCATCAGGGACATGCATCCAGTCTCTGGGTCAATCGGCTTAAAGATAAACATCTTCCTGGACACTGTTAATACGTCCAGTTTGCTGCAATTATAAAGTGCACACATCTTGAGGTAGTTCATTATGATGCGATTTACCTTCTACAGTATGTGCGATTTGATTGGACAGAAATCCAGGACTGATTCTTCTAATCCCCATAGACAAGAAAGCATAGTGACTGTAGGTTGAAAGAAAGTAGTGGAGTAAAAGTACAGATACTGCAGTAGAAATGTACTCAAGGAAAAGGAAAAGTAGACATTTTTAAAATTACTCAGTAAATTACAATTCCTGAGAAAAACTACTCAATTACAGTAATTTGAGTATTTGTACTTTACACCACTGATTTTAAGTGCATGTTTTATTTGATTGTGGATCCGTTTCACAGGTCTGGGGTCAGCTCTAAACAGTCTAGTGGATGTCTGATGTTTATATGCTTGAGATATTCTCCAGAATTGTGCGCGCACACCCACATGGAAATTTTCCTAGATTATCTGTTTTAACCAATCAGCTTAGAACACCTATATGTATGACGCATATAATGACCTTATGTGAGAGTATAATTGATGTTGATTTATGACCTGCTCCTTCTGTGATCACCAAACTGAAGATCTCTCACCTTTTTTGGAATTGAGTGTATACCAAAAATCTTTGGAAAAATGTATTCGGTATATTTAGTGGTATAATGTTAAAATATGAACATGTTATTTTAGGATATAACCATCAGAATGAACATCCAGATGTTTTTTATTTATTTAATCTTCTTATATTTTTGGCCAAATATTTTATATACAAGTGTAAGCGTAAACCTTTCTTTCAGATTTTTCTTCAACACTAAAATATCCAACTTACAAATAGTTAACTCAGTTTAAAATTGTAAGTTAGGTGGACATATTTTTTGAGCTCAGAGTTGAATTTACTTATAAAAATGATTCAGCTGCATGTTTGGAACTGTTTGTTCAATGAAAGTAAAATATTCAGTTGAGGAGACTTTACATTTTTATTTCTCCATATCTTCAAAAAATAAAAAGTTGAGTAAACATTTTAAAGCAACCGGCTGCAAAGAAATTTTGAGTTTATTAAGCTTCAGTGTTTAAGTTGTGCCAAATTATTCCATAAAGTATATTTGACTTAAACCAGCCTTTTCGGTCAACTTAAAAAAATTATTTGGCAACCCCTGAAGTTTAATAAACAAAAAAAAAATGCAGCTGGTTGCTTTAAAATTTTAAGTTAACTCAGCTTTTTATTTTTTTTTTTACAGTGAAGATCTAAATCTTTATGTCTTTGATTTCTAAATCTACTAACAAAAAAGCTGTAAAAACTGAATCTGTTTAAAAGATACATTTCTGTTTTGCTCCCTGGGATGTAATGTGATATAATGTACTGTACTGTAAATGTTTCATTTAGTTAAAAAAATTAAATAATGATTGTAAGCAGAGAGGCCTAGGAGCTTGAAGCTGGCAAACTATCTACAATAAACTGAATCACTGACTCCGGCTCTTCTTCATCTGACAGACTGGTCATTCTTGGGGATAAACTGTAAATTATCCCAACAAATCTATGTGAACAAAACACCTCTCATGAACGATCAGAGGCATCCTATATCATACACCTTGCAATTGTTACCATCAGGTTGTGGATATTGTTCAATTCAATTTATGTTTATTTATATAGTGCTTTTTACAATGTAGATCGTGTCAAAGCAGCTTAACAGTTCTAGTAAGGTTCAGCTTTCAGAGTTGAAGTTCAGTTTAGTATGGTTTAATTTTCACTGCTGAAATTTCAAACTCTGAAGAGCAAATCCATCGATGCACAGCAATCACCAATTGACAAAATGAAAGGAAAAAAAACCTTGAGAGAAACCAGGCTCTGTTAGGCAGCACCATTATTCTTCCGGCCAAACTTCCTATGTGGAGCTGCAGTCTAGGCACCGGAGGCTGGACATCCATCGTGGAGAAGCTGCAGGGGTGTAGGGCATGATGAGGTCAGGCTGGCACACAGGATCAATGCGGGGACTCGTTTGTCACTGTGGTCTTTCGGGAATCAGTCTCATGCACTCCATTCCTCCATGACCACCACAGCATCAGCTCGGGATACGGCCTGGTCCAGGATTATGAATACCTGGATATGGATATAGTCTTCCCAGATGTGTAAGAAATAGGACAAAATGAACATATCTCAAGCAATTACGTTTTTTTCTCAGCAGCAGTCGATGACCAGTAGACTGAACCTTTATTTAGAGCAGGGTACCATGGTATTTTAGGCTTTTAAATTATTTATTTATACAAATGGCAACTGTGAAATGTCAGAAGTCTCTGTAAGTGTGTGCTGCAAATTAAACTTTCCTATGGGGACAAATAAAGTTAACTAACTAATGTACATGTCTTCCTGTATTGTTTTCGTTGTGTGTGTATAT
>CAIGQZ010001336.1:1204225-1230125 GCA_903798205.1 Danio tinwini | reverse complement strand
ACACACACACACACACAGGGCTTGACATCAACATCAAATGCGGGTACTAACCACTTTGGCCGGTTAAAAAAATATATTTTTTAAATTGCCAGTGCTGGCTCATCACTAAAGATTAGAACTTTAGTTTAAGACTGTTTGTCAACATGCGTGCAAATGCGATCAGCACGACTGATAACTGTTCGAAGGTGCAAAAGAAAGCAGTTGAATACCGAATGAGAGGATGAGTGAGACACAGGTTCTCCTCACTCACTGACGAAGGCTTCAGTGACGTGCGCACAGCTGATGTGATCGCGTCCTTGCACGAAGCAACCATTACTGGAAACGCAACTGGTGTAATAAGTGTGATCTTTTTAAAATAGACTGAAAAAAGTGGTGCTCGTGCTGCTTTTGCTTTAACCATTATTTGAACAGATTATTACTAGGCCTAACGGTAACCAAGTGTATATGATCATCCTTTCATTATCGCACACAATGTTTTTCACCTGCTTTTTTTTTTGGTTACAGTTATTTTTGTTAATATGGTTTAAATATCATCCTTTCCAATAACATTGCTTTAAAAGTGTATGTATACACTTTCTATATTCTGCTTGTAAAATTATAAAATAAACTGCTAAATTATTTAAATTTTGTGGCAGGGAAATAATTAGTTTGGTGTGGCCTAGGGATGCACGATACCATTTTTTTGAAACCGATCCAATCTTGATACTAAGACCGATACAGATCTGATCGCGATATTGTGCTGTTTTTTATTTTTTATTTTTTTATTATTAACATAATACGGTTTCTATAGTTCTGGTGATAAACTCAAATATTATATCTTCTTTAGTAAAAATAACAGACCTATAGGCCTACTGTAGATGACAGATGGCACAATTTAACTAAATATGATGCTTGCTATAAACTATGGACTACATTATTTGAGCATTCATTATGACATTGTTGTCTCGATCTGTTGTGCTCCAGCTTATGTTTCCTTTTTAAAATTCAGATTTTTCTTTGAAATCTGTAATAGGCTACCACTATTGACCCTAATAGTTGGTAAAACAATCGGCCTTTTAGCAAAGCCTGATATTTTCCTGCAGGTTTGAAGCAGACTAAACTAAACCTTCTGAGGCCAGTTTTACTTAGTGCGTGAGATGGAGAATCTGAAAGCATGTCTGTAAAATAATTTTTTGTCTGAAAAATTATCTTTTTAAAAATTTCGTTTGGTATAATTTGTTGGTTATTTTAAAGTATTTTTGTTGGTCAGTTATCTACAAAATAAACAAGAATATTTGAGGTGAAGTTCAAAACAAGGTCCGGTTATATGCTTTAGCGCACAATCTGACAAACTGGTCTGTTAAATAAAATGGTAATATATATAAAATTAAAGTGAAATATTCACAGTTTCAGAGTAGCCTATATTAGGCTAAATAATTTTCTGTTAATGACAATTCATATGCCCCGGGCCGTCATTTTCACTTTTAATAATTTAATCAACTAAACCACAATGAGCAAGGCTTTACAAAATTTTCGCGGCACAAACATAAGAAGGAACAAACATTCACGGAAGGAACATAATAACATAAACTTAGCCTATTATAAGAATAATCTTACGGAGCAGCGCATGTCACGTCTGCGCAGCTGGTGCCCGAATGAAGCGCTTGCATCACTGAGACACAGCGCGCAGCCCTCTGGTATACGTACACTTCCAAAACAGCAGCACAAAGGGGAGAAATCAGTGCGTTGAGGATCTGTCCAATGATTATTGAGCCTTTTCTAATTTAAAGTTTCAGGTAGGCCTACTTTGTGTGTGAAGCGCAGGTAATAGCCTAACCCTACTCCAGTGTTGTGAATGTTGCACGTCAAAATGAACCCATTTAATGCAAAACTAAATGCATTTCCACACTGATTATTTAAACTAACAGGAACAAATAGTATTGGAGAAAGTTTTTTGTGTTGTCATGAACGCAACACGCAGCTTGAATTGTGAATGAATGGAGAATGATTGACAGGCGCAGCGGCGGGAAGCACTGAAGTGAACATGAATTTAACCAAGTGAATATTCATCTGTACTTCAGATTAAACTATAGAATGGCTTCAAAACATTTATGATATAGTAGGTCTGCTCGACAACTTTCTAGTGCCTTATAATAGGCTTCCTTCGTGGCTTTTGTTAGCTTATAAATTACACAGAATACAGTGCACGCGCAGGATCGGATTTGGATCGATACCAGCTGGCCGATACCCGATCCAGCAAAAATATGCAATATTGATCCAATATCCGTTCCAAGTATCGGGATCGGTGCATTCCTACTGTGGCCAGAGAAAAAAAAAGTTAAATCCTTAGTATTAGCCCTAAAAATTCCTGTGAAATAAGAACTAATTGCAATGTGACACTATGAAGCCACAATCCCTTTTCTCATGCTCACTGAGCAAGCTCATATACAACACACAAAAAGTGAAATGAGGCGGCATGTGGACATATCAAAATTTAAATTAAGTAATTTTAGCATGACAAAGTCAAATTTATGCATATAAAATATATTTCCTCAACTGAAAATGGCGAGTGGCTAGTAATGTTGAAAAATTACTAGCCACAGTGGCTGGTGATCAAAAAAGTTAATGTCAAGCCCTGTATATATATATTCTCATTATTTTCTAACACATCTATAGTTATGCAGTGGCACAGAGTAAGACCTCTTTCTTGACTTCACACAGAAACTGCAACGTGTGCAGCATGGCATGAATTTAGCACTGAACTGGGAGAGATTCTGGAAGCTGTCCTTTGTTAAATGCTAGAGCTATATTCTTTTTATAATTCTCTGGAACATAAATTAAATTGTAAGCACGTCTGGCTTTGTGTCTTGTCCTTTTGAAGCCCAAATAAAGAAACAGAAAAAGCTCTGTGGAAATAGCAGCGTTTTTAGCTTTCTCTGCTATAACATTATAGCGCCTCTGGCCACGCCCCTTCGATGTGCGTGGTGCATGCGCTTGGTCTATGCACGTAACCTGAAGCGTATGTGATCTCACTAAGCCGGATGTATTTTTTTGTAGTCCCCAAACTTCCTTCACTGCAGACTTTGCTAAACTAACTCTGTAAAAGCCAATGTCCCACTTTGAATATAACTTTGAGCGTCTTGAGATGTTGTTTATGTTCACACAGCTACATTACACATCAACTAAAGTTTAAAATATGATATTGTTGTGGACCACCCCTTTAAAACATACTTTACTAGCATTTAGCTTAAAGTGCAATTTGAATGCTTAACTAGGCTGATTAGGCTAACTAGGCAAGTTAATGGGCTACTATAACTATAGCATGCTAGTAATATTACCCATGCTTTAGTTTTTAAATTAAAAATATTAGCCTAACTAAAAGAAATAAGACTTTCTCCATAAGCAAAATACAATAGGAAATAGTATGGAAAATCTAATTTGGGTTAAATAACAATTGGGAAATCAGAGAAAAAGGATCAGAGGCGGGTTAATAACTTCATCTTCAACTGTAGATTATGATCATTACTCTGTACCTGTAAGGTGTAGCGGTTTTTGAAGCAGTTGGTGACCAGCTCTCCTTTGGACAGGTGGTAAAGCCAGGTGAGTTTGCGACCGCTGTGTCTGCTGGCATAGAAGGCTGTGAACCTTTGGTAGCTCCTCTCCAACTGGAAATACATAACAAAAGTTTAGAAAGTTTACAGGGTTTCCACTCTAAGCCCAATTGACAATTCCCCTGACCTTGTGGCTAAAAAGCTGAATTTCTTTGACTTATAATGAACAGAAAAACAGGCAGATGTGTTAAGCAGAGCCTCTAGAATTCAGCAATTCTGTCATTTATAAATTAAAAGCAAGAATCAAGAAAATGACAAAATTTTGAAGTTTAAATGGTGTAATTGCTGGAGATTACCTGCTTTAGATTATTATTATTGCAATGTACAAACAACACAAGAAATGCCACAAATATTACCTCGAATTTTGAGAGAAGGCACTGCAAAATCAGTCATTTAAAAATTCTGACACTTTCCCACTAAATTTAGGAGGGTCTATCTGAGCACTGGGCAGACAAAAATCAGCTACCGACAGTATTTTATCAGGTACAGTAATGCTTGTACAGGGTTTCTACAGGTTTCTTCAAGTCAAATTTAAGACTTTTTAAGACCATTATGAACAAAATTTCAGACTTACACAAGACTAAACGCTAAGAATTTTTTTCTGATGGCCCAGTTAAAACATTGAAAACAAATGCTATTGTAAGGAAGATAATCCATTTTGGTAAATAGAGTTAATAAATAAACTTTTGTTAACACTATTGAGATGGAATGTTATGTGATTGGATGGGTGTCAGCCTGATTAGCAAGTAATGTATATTTATATAGCGCATTTATTGATGATGCGACAGCAGCCACAGGACAACGGTGCCAGTGCGTGCACCACACACTAGCTATTGGTGGAGTGGAAAGATGATTGGGAGGCCAAAATAGGTAATTGCTGACGGAGGGAATTTGGCCAGGACACCTTACGAGAAGTGCCATGGGATTTTTTAATGACCACAGATAGTCAGGACCTCTTTTTAACATCTTATCAGAAAGACGGCGCTCACTGACAGTTTAGTGTCCCCTTTGGGGCATTTGGACCCACACAGAATGCAGGTTGAGCCCCCCTGCTGACTTCACTAACACCACTTCCAACAGCAACCTAGTATTCCCATGTGGTGTCCCATCCAGGTACTGACCAGGCTCGGCCCTGCTTAGCTTCAGTGAGTAACCGGTCTTGATTGAGCAGCTTTACATGAACATAGGAAAATTAGGGCCTGTTTAAAATGATTTAAGACCTACAACACAGAATTTCAGGGAATTTAAGACTTTTTAAGACCCTGCAGATACCCTGCTTGTAACTGCATTTGATTGCGATCAAATGGCAGTGATAAAAACCCCACCATAAAAATAGACGAAACACGCAAAACAACATTATAATAAACATGGTACAAAAAACATTTTGATAAATGACAAGCAAAATTTAAGGTGACAAACAAAAAGCACTAACATACCATGACTTGAACATAAAATATATAAAATTCTCTGACTTTCAATGTCTAGAATGGACCTCTTAAAATCCCATGATATAGCAGAAAATTCATGACACGTGGGAACAATGGATTTATATCCAAGCCCATTTGCAGAATTACCTCAGATGGCAGAGCAAAAGTGCAGGACTGCTGGAAGGGCCATGAACCCGAGCTCAACACCTGAATGCTGAAGTCCACTAGAAAACAACACAACATTCTTCAATGATTCAATCACAAACAATAGCAAATGAGAGAATTAAGGAAACCCGTTTCTACCCAGGTAAGAAATAAACCTTAAAAAGTTGAAATTATGACACTGGAAACCCAAAATTACAAAATGTCTGTCTATCTGCCCATCTATTATATTAAATAACGAATACCATTTTTTTTAGCTCATTTCAGTTAATGACTTATAAGAGTTACTTGTTTAGATTGTTTGTCGCCACCTATTGGCGTTACAATATCACTTCTACTTTAAAAAGTCAGAACTTTGACCTAAATCATAATTTTGACTTAGTAATAATATGTAATAAGTCATAACTTAGTAATTTCACAATCTTGTAATTTTAAGACATTTTTTACCTAGGCAGAAACAGGCTTCCATAGAGAATAGGCCTAATTTTATTTATACTCTTAATGCCACTTCATTAAATTATAACTATTTGATGGCAAGATCAATATAGATAAGAACATATGACATTATAATGATGACAACCTCGTACATCAATAAAAAACAATACAAAAAACACTTCAAGTTAGGGCTGGGCGATATGAAAAAAATCTCATATCACGATACCAAGTCATCTCATATCTTGGTAATAATATAGATCACAATATGGTACCATTTAAAAAAATAAATAAATCAATCAGTTAGTTTATATATGTAAATGATTTTATTTATATATTTTAAAGCATATACTCAGAAATCTACACATTCATATGCAATCATACTTCTCACTTTATTTAGTATTTAAGGGCAAATGTTTGATAAAAAAAACAAAAAACAAAACATTAATATAGTACTAAAATTTTTTTTAAAACTAATGATAACAGGTGCAAAGCAAAAATGAAAAAAAATTGCTAAATAAAAATGTAAACAAGATGCCTCACGATGCTGTTATTTATGTTTCTGTCCGCATTATCATAATGGAGTCTAATATTGGGCTCTTAGAAATTATGAAAAAGTATAACCATAAACAACATATTTTGTGACACCTTGATATAAACAATGGAGCATAATATGAAACGATAGACTTTAGTCATCTATATTAGAGTCGTATTGCACAGCCCTACCTCAAGTTTTCATTAAAAACATTAAATATGATTTTTTTATGCTTACGGTCTAGAGGCTCAGAGTTTGTGAGGTGCTTCTTGAATTGTTCATTGAGGTCTTTGCTGACTCCGATGTCCTGGAACATGCGCTGGAGTTTCGATGTGTATTCAAAGCCACACGCTTGCTAAAAAAATGACAAACCGAATAGTGTTAGAAACTAATTTTGTTTTTTTTTACTGAGTGAATGCACACTTTAAATGCAATGCAGGTCACATGTGACTTAAATTGTTTACTAGCTACGCCACTTTACTAAGTCACACTCATGCTTTGATTCGTTGCTGAATAACCAGTCAGAGTGTTCTCTTAAGTTGATGCTGATTCTATGTAGTCATACATATCGTCGGGCCAACGAGCAACTTTAACCCGAAGAGAAGCAACATGTGGAAAACACCAAACCAACTAGCCAGACTGTCAGACCAATGAAGCCCAATGGCCAACTGTCAGCTTGGTGCGCTCCGGTCTCTACATTTAAACCAGAATTAAAGTTTCTATCCTTTTGTTTTATAATTGCAATCTCTGTATGACAGTACTGTCATCTTAAAAATCATTTATTTTTAAATAAAGAATTATTCAGGCTGAACAAGCTCTGAATGCAAAAAAGCTAACTACAAAAGGAGCAATTAACAAAAACAAGAATATTCCATGGCAGCACAGTGGATGAGTGGTGAGCACTGTTGCCTCACAGCAAGAAGGACGTTGGTTCGAGTCCCAGCTACGCCAGGGGGCATTTCTGTGTGGAGTTAACATGTTACTTCGTGTTCGCGTGGGTTTCCTTCTGGTGCTTCGATTTCCCCCACAGTCCAAACACATGCGCTACAGGTAAATTGGATGGACTAAATTGGCAGTAGTTTATGAGTGCTAGTGAGAGTGGTGTGTGAGTGAGTGTTCCCCAGTAATAGGTTGTGACTAGAAGGGCATCCACTGCGTAAAACATATGCTGGAATAGTTGGAGGTTCATTCCGCTGTAGCGACCCCTGATAAATAAAAGACTAAGCAGAAGGAAAATGAATAATAATAATAATAATAACGCCTTACATTTATATAGTAGTTTTCTGGACATTCAAAGTGATTTACACATTGAGGGAATCTCCTCATCCACCTGGATGAGGCGACGGCAGCCATATTGCGCTAGACCGCACACCAGCTGATTGGTGGAGAGACAGAGTGATGAAGCACTTTTATGATATGGGGATGATATCCAGAATGCCGGGGTTAAACTCCTACTCTTTTTCCAAGGACATTCTGGGATTTTTTTTAATAACCCCAGAGAGTCAGGACCTCGGTTTAAAGTCTCATCCAAAAAAAGGCGCTCACTGAGCAGTATAGAGTACTCATCAATACACTGGGGCGTTAGGACCCACATAGACCACAGGTTGAGCACCCCCTACTGGTCTCACTAACACCACCTCCGGCAGCAACCTAGTTTTCTCTTGTGAGAAAGCTAGCTGCTGGCTGCAGAATGAATGAGAATCGATCCACAATTGTGAGAGAAAGAATCGCGATACATCAATTTTTTCCCGACCCCTAACTTAAGAGTGAACACTTAATTGAACATTTCTAAATGACGATAAAATGAATAATTTAAACAGCTAGAAGGGATTTTTCCCCCAACTCAAAGACACTATAAATCAAACAACAAAAATAACATTAAACTGAATGCAGATTGTAGTAAATCTTTCAAACTGCTGCACCTTTAGTTTGGAGATCATGCTGGCCTCAGCATCATCACTTGCACTGTTCTGATGTACCAGACGTTTGGCCAACATCTTTGCATAAAACTTTTGAAACACGTCCTTATCCTCAATGTATTTGAACACCACCATCTACAAATAAGGAAGAGGATCAATACAGATAAAAAAAAAAACAGAAGTAGGTAATGTCAATCTCAAATAACCTGAAACGCACCACTTGATTCAGAGTGTCTTCAAGTTCTGCCTCCTCTGGGTTTTTGGAGCTGAAATATGAGAGGTTTGATTCGATTTAGCATTAATCATTTATTAACCATGTGTGTCAGGAGAGTGAGATGGAAACACACACACCTTTTCTTAAGCAGAGAGTCGCAGTATCTGGCCAGCAGTTCAGGAGATTTGCTGGAGGACTGAACCATCTTAGTAACAGCATTATTATTAATGAAGCGTCCACAAGCCTAAAGAAAGAAAACAGACTCTCAATAGAGAGAAAACAACAAAATACAGTCCTGAAGGATTTTTTTTATACAGCTAAAGAAAAATAGAAGAGGTCACTTCAAAATGTCAAATTTAAACAAATTGAAATATGTTGTCATTAGGAGCATTTTATGGAGGACCAAACCAGCAAAAATTACAAATAAATAAATGCATTAATATATAAATAAACTACTTTGTTGACTAAATAAAACTGAAATATGGCCATACCTTGTCAAGAGCAGCAACAAATCCAGCATCATTGTTGAAGGCTGACATCACCAGGGCATTGTACTTCTTATGAACATCTAAAATGGTCTGGACGTACATTTTGGGGTCCTAAAAGCACATCAACAATTTCAAAGCAGCTCAATCATGAAAGATCAGATCTAAAGCTTGATGTACATGAGCCTCACAAACAAACCAAGACTCACATTGAGAGCAGATTCCCCACATTTCTCGATGGCAGCCAAGCCTTGATTATAAATGTGCGTTTCAAGAAGCTTCTTGAGTTCTCCCAATCCATCTGTGATCCGTGACACAAGATTGTACATCCGCCCGAGATCTAGAGAGATTAAACACATTATAGAAAAGAATTTCAACCTTATGGTCTCATGCAAGGTTTCTCAAAGTCTGCACTTCAGTCTGGATCTGGACAGGGAGAAACCACAAATGCAGACTCACCACCACCATTTCACATTTAATTAAATGATTAAAAGTGTGGAGTTGCTACGTGATAAAATCATAAACTTGTTAGTTGTTAACATCTTTTTGGCGATCATCTGAAATGAAATCGGTAGGCTGTTTCTCAATTCCAAGAATGCAGAGAATGTACTTGCGTTCTTGTAAAGACCGGTCTTGCCAGGTTGCCTTTATAGAATGAACTTGGGAACGAGAACACAGAACACGTCCTGTGAGAAATGAGATGCTGCGTTCTTCTAGATGGTCACGTGACTGTCACAGATTTTTGCACAAAAACCTAATACTTTGCACATTAGAAATATAACACATTTCAGCAAATAAACACCCTTAATGTGTTTATGCCTTTATTACGATTTTAATGTTTGTTTGCTTTGACCGTCTCATTTAGGGAAACTCCTGAAATAAAGGAGTTATTTCTCTGAACTTTAATAATAAACAGATATAGAATGCTTCGCTTCCCACCTCCTTTATTCAGCTGCAATGACTTCTGGGACTTCTTGAGTTTTGCGCTCAAGTCTGCATCAATGCGAACTTTAAACTACTGCAAACGGATATCAAGAATACACCCAGGAATGCCTTGATTGGTGTAAAGGTAGTAAAAAAGCATTATCAATAATTTATGAACAGTTACAATCTGTTACCTCCACCTTGACAAAATGTTTTAAGGAAGAGTGGAAGAAAGAACTGGGAGTGGAAATTTCAGAAGAAATCAGGTTTGGAGGATATTAATAAACACTCATGTTAATTGTAGACATTGTCTTATTCTGTTTAATATAATTCATAGGTTACATTATTCAAAGAAAAAATTCAATAGAATCTTCCAAAATATGTCACCTCTTTGCGACAAATGCAATACATCAGATGCGGATCCATCTCACAGTTTTATTTTTTTGTTCTAAGATACAGAATTATTGGAATAAAAGTTTGACGTGCTTTTCGAGGTCTTCAAGTTGCAATTACAACTGGATCCAATGCTTTTAATTATGGGATTCTCTGAACAAATGCATTTGTTGTAAAATACACAACATAAATTGCTCTCATACTGTTTAACTACTGCCAAGTAGCTACTGCTACTGTTTTGGAAAAAAAAAAGGAATTCCCTACATGTAAACTGTGGCTTGGAGAAATTACCTCTATGTTACATTTGGAGCGAATTAGATACTATTTGAATGTTTTAATATGCTTTTTCATCATACTTTGTTATTCAAACAGGTCTTTGTAAAAAGTTAGCTTGTTATGTGGTTGTTTTTTATTATTATTATTTATTATTATGATAATAATAATAATTATTATTATTATTCATTTTATTCGTAAATGGCGCCTTTCTTGACACCCAAGGTCGCCTTACAATAAGCATCAACAGCTATGCTAGAACAAATTAAAACAAATAATAAAACATTACTAAACAAACATTGACCAAACAAGTATAAACACACATAGTGAATATAAAATAATATGATAAAAAAAAACATGATAAAAAATTGTTCAAGGAAAGCCTGTTTAAAAAATGGGTCTTTAGACGAGATTTAAATGTGTCAAGACCATCACTGCTCCTTAGATCCAGGGGAGGCAAGTTCCATAGCCGAGGAGCCATAAAGCTAAAAGATCTGTCTCCCATTGTGCTTAAACGAGTGCGAGGTGGTACCAGGGAGAAAGAGTTGGCTGATCTAATAGTGCGAGAAGGGGTATAAATATGGAGAAGATCTGTGAGATATTGAGGAGCAAGATTATGAAGTGCCTTGAAAGTTAGAAGTAAATAGTTTATTTATATAGACTAATATTTTATATTATTTTATATAACACATTTTCATTATTCAACAGATTTAATACCTCTATTGATCAAATTTTTTCAATTTCATCAGCTTTGCAATAACCTGATTCCTGATAAATATGTTTGTGAATTTTATTTTGTAAGTGCGCGAGTGGATACATTATATGTATGTGCGTGTGTTAATGTTGGAGTATATGCAAGAATCGAGTTTATATGCATGTACGTGTGTATATGAGTGTATGCATGCATCAAGTTTATATGTAAATGCGCAAGTTTCATACATGTTTTGAACATTCAATAGTATAGGTTTATATGCGAGTAATTTATAGGTGTATATGCACGTGTTGATAAGCAAAGTTTGATTTAAATCCTACACGGCGCCTCATAGCCAGCTGTGTTTGCTTCATTGTCTTCTCTTCTGACACAACTGGTTTCGGTGTCGGGGAGGTGGATGGTGGTGAGGCGACAGGTTGGCTTAAACTTTTATGATGCCTCATCTTCTGAGTCTCAGTATGTTTTATCAGAAGTAACTGCTTCAAATGGTGGAACAGATTTGATGTGCTCCCGCTGCTAGTCGGCACCACTCTCCAGCACAATTTGCAGAGTACCGAAACTATAAGTTTATCTGAACTTAAAAAGCCGAACCACTTCCACACCACTGCATTAGTCCTTCCTCTCTTATCAACTATTTTGTCTGCATTCTTACTTGTGGAAGCTTGTTCGTTCACATCTGCATTCAGGGCACTCATATTGTAGCTAAAACTTTCTGCGACGGGTCACGGAGCTTAACCAACTGCTGTGCTGCTGAGCGCTGGCAGCGTGTCTGTGATGAACGTCATAACACAGGTGACACCACGCTCTTTCTGACGGCTGAGCACTGAAAGTCATTCAGTGACAAGTGATACAATGTGTAAGATCTTTATGAATATAATATATATATATATATATATATCCTCAACCCAGTTTGCCAGGGATTGCGCAATCTGACGTGAGGCACAGCTCAGTACTGCCTCACCTCGCTTCCTACGCTGTAATTGTAATTTTTTGAATATAAAAATTATTGAAATCCTTTAAATCATACAGAAATTGCATTCATAGCACAGATCAGTGGACAAATATTTATTTTATCATTAGAATACATCTCATGATTGCAGGTGAGGATGATGATGCATTTTTTGCTGTTACTCTTTTCTTTGCGGTTACTCATTTCTCACATTAAACTGCGCTGTATTTTGCACAATGTTACAATTGACAGATCATTGGCTCTTTTCATAAAATAATTGTGCCATTTAAATTGCCATTAAATAATTGTCAAAGCAAAGGGTCAATTGTCATTTTACCACTTTGTTAGTTATTTTCTTGTTCTTCGTATTTTTAAAATGTAAAAGGCATTTCATTTTTTAAATGGTTGATTTAGGTATGTGGATGTTTATTATGTTTACATTTTGTTATAACCAAATTTTCCAGACGTACTGAATTCAGATTTGGACCTTTGAATTGAGACTTTGAGCCCCCCTGGTCTAATGCATTGATAAATTAACATTCAGCTTTCTCTATGGTTCATACCTTCATTTTTGTCTGCGTCCAGAAGGTTCTGGAACTCTGTGTGGAAGATCTCCAGGTGTTTCTCGATGAGGACCTGCTCACACTTTCTGGCCAGCTCGTCCTGTGTGCTTTCATGGAGGTAAACCTGCACCCTTCTCTGCTCCTCCAGAAGACGTGCCTCAGCCTGCAAAACACATACAAAAACACTTCAGCTCCACACTAGTGCTGACAGACCTATAGAAAGCCATATGTATTAGTTTAATATAAGGCTGGGAGGTATATTGAGTTTGTACTATACATCATTATATGTCTATAATATTTTTAAATACCGTTTATATTGATTTTCAATAGTTTGCACCGTAAGCTCAAAAAAGTTGGTCCTCAACACGAGTTGTGCCATATAATAAAGCACAGTTTCTAATTGTCACCACTAGAGGGTGCCTATTTACAACAAACAAATGTGTAGCTCGATGACGGTGTGACTGAGTGTGGAATCATGGGACCTGTTGTCTTCATTACATCCAACAGGACTCCTGCAGTAATGTTGATGATAAGCTGAAGTATTCAACACTTATTATCATGGTAGTATGATGAAGAGTAAGGCTGAAAGAAGCAAAACAAGAGCCCTAAAGAAATTGCTGATAAGAGACATTTATGACGCAGAATGAAAGCAGCAGAGCTTTTATTATGCCACAGTTCACTGCTTCTAGTTTTTCTGCTCATGATCATGTGACGAAGCAGCAGCGCTGTTTTATCAGACTAAATACATTTTAGGTTTCCCCGTTTTCTTTAAAACTAAACGAGAAATCAATGTTGTGTTAAGTCATTAGCATGTACATTACTTAAAATAGCTTATTTCACTGGATTTGAATATTCTTTGAAACATTTGGAATAAATGTATGTGCATAAGTCAGTAAAATATATAACACTAGTTTTCTAATGGTTTTTTGGGGGGGATATTTTAATGAATATATAAAAAAAATCTTACATATGCCTTTAAGGGCTTTAAAATAACTACATCTTCTGATGACATAACCAGTGTGGATTAAAGCAATGAGATGCTTTGATAGATAGATATGCTACCGACAGATCAGCTCATGTAAACGTTATAAAGTCTACACAGTGATCTCTTGTTTATTGTGGGAGTTACGTTTTAAAAATAAGCTTTATTTTTTACAATTATTATAGATGTTTTATGGCTGTAAAACCCCTCACTAAACATTTTAGACCAGGGGTGTCCAAACTCGGTCCTGGAGGGCCGGTGTCCTGCATATTTTAGTTCCAACCCCAATTAAACACACCTGAACCAGCTAATCAAGCTGTTTCTAGGTATACTAGAAACTGTGTAGGAAGTGTGTGGGAGGAAGTTGGAGCTAAACTATGCAGGACACCGGCCCATTACGATGGTCGTGCTGCGGACAGTTACAACCCTTTTTGAATCTACGTTGAAACTCACTGCTAGCGATCAAAGATTTATGTTAATTTGGCAAGCTGAACACATTCTGTACTGTACGACACATGGAGATTGATTGACAATGGTCTACAGCCAATGCGCTAAAAAAAATAATAAATAAAAAAAAAAAGCATGTCAAATCGCACACAAAAAAAATCTGCGAAACTGCAAGACCACGAAAGGTGAATCGAGTTATAGCGAGGTGACCACTGTATTTTCATTTTGCTGTTGTGGTGCATGAGCAATCTGTAAACGAGTTTTCACGAAACTTCATAAATGTGCATGTGTGTCAGACAGCTGGAGCACAATATATGCATTTTGATCGAATGTTTGTTGGACAATAAATGTCCAAGAATTACAACTAAACCTATTAGTAAGCGTATTTCTATGAGCGCATAAATTGTAACGTGACTATTATAATTGAGTAATAAAACAGCTTATAATGACATTCTAACTATAATTAAATTTATAATTTGCACCTACAGTGCTCAACATAAATGAGTAAACCCCATTTAAAAAATGAATATATTTGTTATAATAATATTTTATTCACAGAGCATCTTTAGAAATAGAAAGATTACACATTTAAAATAAAATTACAAACTACAAAATTTCAAGAAATCTTAATATTTTTAGTTAGCAAGTTATTTTGTTAGATTAGCTCTAGATTTGGCTTCAGTAGGGACTAATCTAATATATATATACACAAGTATAATAATGTAAAGCATTCCATAGTAAATATTAATTTTAACTAGAGATTTGTGAGGGGTGTTTTCATATAAGCTGACAACAGTATATATATATTTTTTGCTATACATTTTTATTATTAATAATTCCATGAAATAATTGGGTAGTCAGATCCATCCAATAACAATCAATAAATTAACTTCTGTCAGTAAGCCATTATCACTCCAGATGCTCAATAAAACCTTCATTAAACTGCTTACCATTAAACTTTCCAAAAACAATAACGATTAGCCTTTTTTTCACACCACCTACACATTTATAAAGGAGCACAGCATTCAATTATTATTTATTTACAGCCTGTCCAGCTATTTTGGCCTCACCTTCTTCATGTACTCAGTAACAGGATTCTGTTGCAGGAACTCTGTGCTTTCCCTGGTGTAAAAGCGTTCGGTGTCTGCCAGAAACTGAGTCTCAAAGTACTCTTTGTAGACAGACAGAGTCGGGCCTTTAGCGAAGGCATCGTCCTCATTGAGACCCAACTCAACTGGAGAGACAGAGAGAAACACTGAGCAACACTGCATCTAAACACACACTCGAACAAACCAACGATGAAGATCCACAATACCATAGGACTGAACCACTCCACTGATGAGTCTAGTGTTGATGGTTTCTCCATTTCTCTCCTTCTCAATTAGCTTCAATACTGCATTTGTGACCTAAAAATCAGCAAAATTAAGTCCTTGCTCATTTAACTACAGTTAGTTACAACAGTGTGTAAGTTAGCAAGTAAACAGTTAGTGTGTAATGTTGCTGTTTGAGCATTAAAAACATCTTCAAAGTTACAACACCTGAAGTTAAATGCAAATAGATTTTTTAAACCGAATTTGTTTTTAAGGCCTAAAACAAGCTGCTTTCTTCTAGGGCTTGTGACATCACAACCCCTAAAACAGACATAAACCCCGCCCTCGACATGATGGTCAGCAAATCAGAACACACTGGGCCAGCTGACCAATCAGAGCCAACTGTGTATTTTTTAAGGGAGTGGCTTCGTGAAGCCAAAAAGACAGTTTTTGAGAAAGGAAACTTGTTGGGTAAAGTTACTTTTAAAATACATTAAAATCTTAAATCTATCTTAATCTTCAAAAAAATCTTTTTAAATTACAACATTAAAAATATAGTAACTTAAAAAGTTAAATAAATAACACTTAACTTTTTTTAAGTGACTTAAGATTGTAACTAGGGTTTTTGTAGGTTTTAGCAAGTCAAATAATTAAGACTTTAAGGCCATTATAACTTTAAATCATTATTTTAAAACCAATTTCAGACTTACACAGGGCTAAATGCTAAGGATTTTTTCGAATGGCCCTATTGGTTAAAAAAGATTTTTAAAATTTGTCATTTCTTAGCCACATATTTTAAGTAATGTGTCAAAACAAGCAAACTGTAGTTGTATACATGCACATGATTTCCAACATAAAAAATTACATACTTTAAAAGCTACAATAATCTAAATGTATGCACAATAGTCTGTCCAGGTTAGTATCCTCACTATATATGGTCTAAAAATACATAAAAAAACATTAAACAAAATATTTAAAAGAAAATAATTAAATCATATTGGTAAATAGAGTTATAAATGGAGTTTTGATACATTTTTATTGAGATGTATTGTTGGTGATTAGATACCCTGATTATGAAGCTTTACATCGACAAAGAAAAATTAAGACCCGTTTAAAATGATTTAAGACCTACAAGACAACATTGCAGTGAATTTACGACTTTAAGACCTAGAATGGTTTCAGAAATTTAAGACATTAAGACCTCACAGACACCCTGTGTAATATATTACTTTTAAAAACTAACTACAGATGGGGGAAATAAGTAGTGAACGTGTCACCTTTTTTCTCAGAAAACGTATTTCTAAAGGTGCTGTTGACTTGAAATTTTCCCAGGATGTTGGTAACAACCAAAGAAATCCATATATGCAAAGAAAACAAATCTAATTAGTTTACAAGTATGTGAAGTTATGTGTAATAAAATGAAATGACACAGGGAATGAGTATTAATCACACGAAGAAAGGGAGGTGGAGAAAGGCAGTGAAAGCCCAGACAGCAGCTGAAACCTCTCAGTAGTTATTCAGCAACCCTCTGCCCTGGTTTTATCAGTGTAAATCAATATGAACTGCTTCAGTTCAACAATCAATCAAGCTGTAGAATGGCCAAGCCAATCACCTGACTTGAATCCAATATATACAAAATAAAGATCAGATTTAATATGATAGGCGTATTTAAGATGCCATCACCTAAAATTGCCTTTTATATAAAGTATTAAATACGTTTCAGTAGTTCAGCACATTATTATTTTCATTTCATTGTCATTACACACAACTAATTTTTCTAATTTTTTATGTTTTGTTTAATTTTTATATTTGTATTGTTTGGGTTTTTACCAAAATCTGGTTCAATTCCATGTCAACAGCTCCTTTAGAAATATTATTCCTAGGAAAAAACATGAAGTGTTCAATACTTTTTTTCCCCACTGTATACCCAACACTGGTGTGGAATAATGGTAAAACTTACAGCATGAACTCATTTCAAAGCATAAAAATAGCAGATTGACCACCAATTTAAGATCATTTAGCTCAATATGACATCTTTCCTGTGTCTGATCTTACCTGCTTATTCAAAGGCCGAAACAAACATTCTCTCCACGTCACCAAAGCCAGCTGAAACAAGTCAAAAATCCCAAGTCATACAATATGAACTGAAATGATGCTAATAAAATCATGCTGTAATGATGAAGACTTACAGAGTAGATTTCATAGATGCCTTTGCGGCCCTCGTCACACTCCCTGCGCACCCAGTGGCGGTTCAGGTAAGCACAGATCCCATTGAGTACTTTACTGGAGAACCGGTAATCCTCCCACTGCTGTGTGTAGAACTTCAGAACACTCTCATCCATCAGATCCTCTCCATCCTGACCACAACAGACAAATATTTTGTCTGTTCACTGGAGGTTCACGTTAAACCAGTGTTTCCTAAAGCAGTCTTGTAGGTACAACTGGTCTATAATCGCCTTGATAAACAATCCTGAGCGCTAGCTTCCCGATGCACAATTTATGCATGGGTGCAAATGTATACGCCGACAAGTATGTACACTTACAACAATGCATACATCTTTCTTTATGCTGTAAAAAAAAACTGCACCAGCATATGTGCACTTGCACCCAAATGTACATCATCGCATAGAAACTTGCGCTCCAGACTGTCGTGAACACTCAAGACTGGATTAATGTAATTGTGTTGTAAATAAAGTTCAGTTTGTTGTAGACTAATTGCTTTAAGACCTTAATGTATAAACCAGGAGCCATGTGTATTAATGCTGTTTTCCCTGTATGTGTTTTTCCCACTCTCAAAGTGCCAGTAGCTCTTACACTTTCAACTAAAAATCTTCATTAATATTTTACTGATTATTAAAAAATGTCCACTAGGGATGGATTGAGGGTGCATCATTTTGCATCAAAGGTTAATTTTTGTGTATGAACCAAAAAACATTTTATTGTAATTGTCTTGAAGTACAATTGGATTTCTCAAAAGCTCTATTGAACACTACCATTCAAAAGTTTGGTCTCAATAAATGTTTTCTGAAAGACATAAACAAAATTAGCATTTAAGCATTACAGTAAAAAGGCCGACTGAATAAACATTCACAATGCTATAAAAGAATACCGCTTAAAATAGATGATGTTTTATATCCTGAATTTGAATTGTTATTCGTCAAAATAAATATTAACCACCACAACTATATTTAATACTAATTACAATAGGAAATGCCTCTTAAGCACCAAATCAGCATATTATAATTTTTTTTTTGACGGATCGTGTGACATTAAAATTTAGCTAATCACATGAACATTTTCAAAAACATTTTAATACATACAATTTTTTTCAATTAACATGTTTGATAAACTGTATTTTAATAAAAAATATATACTGACTCCAGTCTTTCAACCAGTGCCTATTCTTTTAATCTACCTTTAGCAGATTTGTAAGGTAATTCTTGAGAAATTCCTTTAGTCTCTTGTAGAGTTCCAGCCCCACAAATTGAGCTCCTCCAGGTGTGGGGGTTTTCTTTGAAGGTTTGGACGGGGGGGCGCCTGCAACGCGGATTTGATTCGACTGATGCACGCTAGTGCAATAATTATACACATGACTGAAAAACAACATGTTAAGGACACAACAGACACCAGAAAATGTCTTTCAACAAAATATAAAGCTACTACAATGAAATCAATAGGCTTGATGAAGCTTTTTATCATGGTATATGGTATTATTACAAAATTAACCTAAGTAAAAAAAGATTACTTTTTTATAGGTAAAATGACAAAAACGCTTAGTATACTGCTTTATTGTACATACAGGTTGAGTATATGTTTTAATCTAATTAAACTGCAGGAAGATAATAAAGTACAATAGGTAACAATTTATAATAAAGTCTCATTAGTAAACGGTAATGCATTGAAATCAGCAGTGAGAATAAATACAATTGAATTTCATTAGCTATTCCCTACATTTAATTAAAAAAAAATATTAAGAATTAATTAAGAAAATAACATCATAACAAATAACATAACACATAACATCATCACAACATAAGATCAATAAATGCTTTTGTAGTTGTCACTACATTGCTTTATTTAAATTACTGATGTTACCAAATGAAACCTTGCTGTACTGACCAAGGCTGTCACAATACTGGAATTTTAAACCAATCGATACTGAAGTTTAAAAAAAAAGAAAAACATTTCCAGCTAACATTTGAGCGCTGTTGAGCACGTTCTTAAACAGCGCTGATTTGTCATTGTGTTTACTTGCTCAACAGAAATGACTCTGGCTAGCCATGAAGGACATCAGTTCACCGAACTTAACCGCTGTTTACTGAGTGTAACCACAGATACAGGGACACTGGGGCATTTTAAAACCACGATTCATCAGTGGATTGCTCGTATGTCAGCTTATAGCAGGGGTGGGCAATAAATTTTTCTAAGGGGCCACATTAGACTGTGGGATGGTTTGAGAGGGTCAGACCAATACAGTTAATTTGTTTAAAAAAAATTTTTTTAATAAATAAACATTCATAAAAGCTCTAAAGATTTAAAAAGAAATCTATTTTACACAAAAAGTACAAAAAGACCAGCATCACAATATCAACTCCATATAAATGCCACAGGGTTGTTTGTTTAATTGTTTCACCTTAGTTAATTTTTATTAAGTAATTAATTAATTAATTTATTTTTTATTCATTTTTTTCTTTATTTATAATTTACTGTTCAGTTAGAGAATTCTAACCTGTGTTTGGCTGAACAAGTGCACTGAAGTCAGGTTGAATAAGGTGGATATAGGGCTGGGTGATATGGCAAAAAAAATTATCACGATAATTTTTTTTCCATATCAGTCGATATTGATAATTATCACGATAAATGACAAATATTTATTTTTATAGGATTTTATAGGATTTTCAGCATGCCAATCCCTTTGTGCAGCTTATTTAACACATTATATGAAATGTTTTAGCTGTTCGACAATATAAATAATAAAATATTAAACAAAAGAATCTTAATTCAACATTTACTGTTCAAGTTTTCAACAACCAAAGATACTACCTACAAGTTATTGGATACTATCGTTCTACATCAGAAAAAATAAAATAAAACAAGTTTGGAACAAGAAAAGGGGGAGTTAATGGAAACAGAACTTTCAGAATTGGATGAACTCTCCTTTTAATGGGGAGTATGGTGAATTTGGGGTCAAATACCCTTTAATAAATTTTATTTAGGGATGCTAAATAACGATCACTTGATGATCTATTGATTGTCAATAACCCTTTAATCGATAGACCTCATCAATGACTGATTAAGCATGGATAATTAAAGGTTTAGTTATGCTTTGCGCTGTGAGACACGTCGACACATTACATAATTGTGTGCAGTTTATCTTACTTATGGAGTCAGTCACCCTCTTGACATCGCATATTGCGGGACACATAAAAACACTGGTATGCGCAGATCTCCGTTATATCCGCGGGTGTTTTAACCAATTTATCTCAGACTGGCACGAATAGGCCTATGCAAACTCTCATTTTATAAATCACGCATCACGGCGAGACATGCGGGGAGCTCCATTCACACAATGAGTTTCTGAGTTGGCTCTTTCTTAAGACCGAGTTTATTCTTTAGAGGTAAATATCTTAATATTAAAAAGGAAACATAAGCTTGACAACAAAAGAACCTGTAAATGTTGTAACAAATGCCCTTAAATAATGCAGTGAGTAGTTTACAGCAAGCATCAAATGTTCACTGAGCCGTGTTTGATATTGTGTTGTCTGTCATATCTTTCGTCAGTCTTTTCGGGGGGTTTTTCTCGTAAGGCACAGCTTTCGAAAATGAAGACACAAGACTCTGCTGGGTAGATGCGCTGGTTTACCAACACTTGTTTGGGTCTGCAATTTTCTTAGCATCTTCATAAGGGTGGTATTGTTTTAAATGATGAAACAGGTTTGTGGTGTTGCCTGCTTTTGAAGACAAGTCGTCTGCGCAGTTAGCAGTGCACGTTGCTCTGTTTTGTGTCGGATTGCAAAAAAACTAAGTAGCGCCAGACTAAGTTTAGTGACATTTCTTGTCAACAATGTCTGTGACTGTGATCTGTATCTGGAATTGTTAAATCGTTAATTTGAGGTAACTTATTAATTTGTTTTATTACCTTTATTGCTGTGTAATTCCACACAAAGTGTGAAGATGCGTGGTTGGTTCCTGTCACATGACTCACGGTTGAGTCTGAAACAACATGAGCGTGACATACGGCATTGTGCATCTCTTCCGATTTGCGCACTGAACAGGCGCATCACCATTTTAAACAACAAAATTGAGCGCACAAAAGATGCTACATGTGAAAGTCCCATTTTATTGACGCACACCATCAGACCTGTGCACTGCGCACTGTGGACCATTTTGCGGTTGAATTTAAATTAAATAAATACTTCTTGTGTGTCGATCAAAGATGTCCAGCGGGACACAAACTGAAAAATGCTTAGGTCTGGCTTATAGACAAATCAGCTGATCCACATGACTTTGGAACACTCCAGTATCTGTGGTTACACTCAGTAAACAGTGGTGAGTTCGGTGAACTGATGACCTTCACAGGCAATCACAGTCACTTCTGTTGAACACGTGAACACAATGGCAAGTCAGCACAGTTTAAGAACGTGCTCAGCAGTGCTCAAATGTTAGCGGGAAATGGATGTTTTTAAATCTCCAGTATCGTGACAACCCAAGTACACAGTACACTAGTCACAGAATTGAATATCATAAACCAGATTAACGTGTCAAAAGTTGAAATCAAATCGCCAATTAAGCAGTTGGTGCTGAGATTAACAACCAATGCCAATACAGCAATCTGAATATTCATAAAGGAACACTGCACTTTTTAAATAGGCTCATTTTACAACTACCCCAGAGTTAATCATTTGAGTTTAATTATTTTTTAATCCATTCAGCAGATCTCCGGATCTTGCGGGAGCACTTTTAGCTTAGCATAAATCATTGAATCGGCATCCATTAGAACAGGGGTGGGCAAACTCGGTCCTGGAGGGCCGGTGTCCTGCATAGTTTAGATACAACTCTAATTAAAAACACCTGAACATGCTAATCAGTGTCTTCAAGATCACTAGAAATCTATAAGCAGGTGTGTTTGATTAAAGTTGGAGCTAAACTGTGCAGGACACCGGCCCTCCAGGACCGAGTTTGCCCACCCCTGCATCAGAATCTTGTTCAAAAAAATTTAAAAAGGGTTTTGATAACATTTCTATATAAAGCTTGACTCTTACATAACAATTTTAAAGGTCGATATGGCAGTGATAGAAACTATACTCTCATTCTGGCGCAATGATCATGGAAATTTGCTGTCATACCATGGTTATAAACCACTTAAAAATAGTCCTTAATTGATTAACAGCAGTGCATAAAATTTCGCCTGCCGTTGCAGAAGCAAAATCTCTTGATTATTACGTCAGAATGACAATATACAATACTGTGCAAAAGTCATAGGCCCTCAGTTACATTTGTTGTTTTAGTGAGGTTATAATGACATTATATATTACTTGTCATTCTCTTGAATTCTCTAAATTACAACCAGAAAACACAGGTTACAGTTGGATATTTGGGGTCAAATAGTTTAAGACATATGAAAGATTTACAGAAAATGGAAGAATGATGAAAAATACAGGACAGATGAGTTTCAGACAGTTTCTTTCTTGGTTAGATCTGCATTTCTGCCAGAGCTGTTGTCAATATTGCCTGAATTGATGGGATTGTGAATGTTGAAAAGTACAGACAGGTTTTAATTAGTCATGGAATTCCTACTAGAAAGCACCTAATTTGTAATAGTTTTCTTTACACTTTCCACTGCTTATGTAATGAAATCATATTTGGAAAAAGAAGCTGATGAAACAAAGACAGTTATGAAGTGGCCTCCACAGAGTCCAGACCTAAATATTATATATTGTATACGCAATATTATAGGCAGTAGAAAATTCACCTGGAGAGAAGAAGAAAGATTGAATATGCTAAATCTAAGAAAGAACTCTTAGAAATGCTGAAAGACGCTTGGTATTAAATAGCACGAAAAGACTTAACAAAAAAGTTTAAGCTGTTGTTTGGTGCTAAAGAGGTCACGTTAAATGCTAGTATTTTGATTTCAAAAGTCATTTTGTTCTGAACATTTTGTACAAGATAGGGATGGGCGATGTTGACCAATTTGGCATTGTACGATGACTAATGTAAAACATCACGATAGACGATGGCATCGTCGTCATAAATGGCGGTGAATTATTATTTATGAATAATTAATTCATAACTAATTAATTATTTTTATACTATGGTTATATCAAATAAAAATGACTTACAGACAAATTGCCACCCGTCAGTCACGTTTTCCACAGGACTCATGAAAAGGTAGAGTGATCTGTGTCGTTATAATGGCGTTAACAAACTTGATTGGTAAAAAAAGGTGCACAACCAACAGGAACCAACCAACAGTATCTGAGGTTTTCCCTAAAATTACTAAGTACAAGCGTGAAAGCGAAAGACTGAAGCAGTGTACTGACACTGTGACACGTTACCTGATAGATTCAAAAGAACGAAGAGTTGTTAGATAAAGACAAGATTAATTAAATATCACGTTTAACAACTATAGTGAGACGCGATCCAGCTCTCCAACGTGCACTGCTCTCTGGGGTGACTGCTGGAGCTCAGATGCTGCAGCGCATGACAGTGTTTGTGTGTGTTGTCATGTGATGTGCGTTTTCAGGGGTACAGTGTGGAAGGAGGGCTTTTTAGAAATGCTAGGTGAAACGTCAGTGTGGATGTGAATCGTTTTCTTTCTAAAATGCCATTTTAAAACTAAGACGTATTAGTGTAAACGGGGCCGTGTGTATTTTTCGCAAGCGGGTTGCTGCTGCGACAGGGGCAGAGTATCGCGATGCTGGCTCAGTATTGTGATGGCTATCGGCCATCGTCTATCAACCCAACCCTAGTACATAGTTCCCATATTTTCTGTTTGTATATTAAAGGTATAGTTCACCCAAACGTAATGACCCTGCACTTGCTCCATACCCTTTAAATAGTGCCAAAGTCAGCCTCCCAAACATAGTGGTGGCCTAAGACTTTTGCACAGCACAGTTCCTTGCCATATTGACCTAGAAAATAGCAATTCTCTCAGTTTTAGTACACAATGTATGCACAGAAGGGTCAAAATAGAAAAAATATTTAAACTTTTTTGAATTTTTGGAGTGAGATGCTAATGGTCTAATCCGATTCAATGATCTATGCTAAGCTAAGCTAAGCTAAAAGTGCTCCTATCAAACTTGTAGATCGGCTGAATTGATTCAAAAATGGTCAAACTCGATGGTTTAACTCCGGTGCACTTGCAAAACGAGCCTATTTCCAAAATAAAAAGTGGAGCGTTCATTTGAGACACTCTAAAAGTTGAATAAACAATTATTCACAGCATCTTGAAGTGCCCTTGATATCAATATTGTGCATGATGATTATCACAGTTATTACTGAATATCGGCATATGTCTACAAGGAAGGATACGTGTAGAGCTCCATATAGCGTGACTTGGCCATGCTCTGGCGGGTGTACACCTGCTGTATCCCCGAACGCAGATCATCCCAGATCTGGTCCAGCCCGATCTGCTTCAGACCGTGAGGAGTCTGGGTCCGATTAGACGACATCCTCTCTGCAGTCTGACTCTCCTCCTGCCGTTTGATTGGTTCTTGTGCCTGTCACCCAAGAGCTACTCCTCCATAGGGTCCAGCGGGGAGAGAGAGAGAGAGGACGAGGAGGCTCGGACCCTCAGGGTACAGCAACACACAGGAAAGAAACCTGAGAGGAACACAAGAGAGAGATGGATTGATACACACTCTCCAGCAAACGAGTCTCTGGAGTGTCCATGAATCTGAGAAAACCAACAGCAAGAAGATGAGAATTCTGCTGATAGATCTCTAGCAGCAGTTTTTTTTCTAGGATAAACATTCCTTGTATGGAATCTACTGTTCATTATATCCTGGGGTTCCCTTCCTGTATCCATGGCAACAACTCAAGGAACAGAAAAGATTGTGCGAGGAGCTCAGAGCCGCAGCCGGTGCTGTAACCAAGCAAAGCTCACAGTGTTCTGCATTAGATCATTATGACTAACAGTGATTTACTCAGGCAGAACAGCACACCTGTGAGACAGCAGAACATCTGGACTAGAACAGTCTTCAGTCAGTTCTTAATTACAAAACAACTCTAAACAGCTGAACTTGGTAATTATAGCTTACCATGCTATGGTGCAGCAACAGCATATTATAATTACAGCATAAATATAATTATCTGTATTAACACTGATTTAAAGACATTTGAATATTTGATCTATTCTACATTATGACCATCCATATACTAGAGCTGCACGATTAATCAAAAAAAGATTGCGATCTTGATTCTACCCCCTAGACCAGGGGTAGGGAACCTATGGCTCGGGAGCCACATGGCTCTTAGACCAAAAATATGTGGCTCTCCAGCTGTCTCTCTTCAATAATATTTTTAAGTTTAAAAAATTATATATGAAAATACAATTACAATTCCCTTTATATTGTATTTTCTAC
>CAIGQZ010001336.1:1189225-1199225 GCA_903798205.1 Danio tinwini | reverse complement strand
ACACACATATTTAGACATATACACGCCCCAATGGCTCTTTAAAAATGCATTTAATAAAAAAAAAAAAATCCGAAATGGCTCTTTGCTGAAAAAAGGGTTACCGACCCCTGCCCTAGACGATCTTAATCCAGCCTTTTTACGATTCTGCCAATCATATTTTCAAGTTCAGGAGAGAAGCAAAGACGACCGCACAAGTCTTCACATTGTTTTATATACATAGCTTAGCAACGTGGACACCTCCAAATGGTGTTGAGAGAGACACCTACTGTATTTATAAGGTATAATTCACCCAAAAATGTAATTTCTGTTTTCATGTAATGTAATCGTGGCCGCAAAATCAAACGTGACATGAGCTGACTGTGAGCCGTTACCACAGAGAGGGCGGGCGCACGACAGTGAATGAAGTCTACTTTAGTGAACAGAACCTGCATACAGTGGTGCAAAAAGGGGGTATGCAGTATATGCAGTGCATAGCGGCACCACACATGGGGCAAACTATTTTTCAAATTATCCTTTTTAAAAGTTTTATCCTGCATTTTATATGAACATAATATTGTATTTTATAATATAAAAAATTATACCACCCCTCCCCCTCCGCTGACCATTTGATTGATCTGTTGCTCAGTTACAGTCACATGAGAAGAGTGAAGAGACATAGAGAGCAAAATAGAAAACTAAAAAAAAAACAAAATGCCTTAAAATTAAAACTGCCATAACAAATTGGATAAGAGATTGGTAAGCTTAATGTACACTATTATTACGATATTTTAATCAACTTTTAATGTTTTTGGGAGCGACGGGCCACCATATCATTAATTATCGCCACCCAGTCACTGCATGAGCTTTTGCTTAACATAAATGCAGACAAGGTGGTTTTGTCTAGGCAGGGGGGCAGTGACACACGGCCACACCTGTACTGCATCCCGAAATCGCATACTTCCATCCTGTATAGCAGGGCTTCCCAAACTTTTCAGCCTGCGACCCCCAAAATAACAATGCCAGTGACCCCCAATATCCTCTGAGGTGGTTAAAAGTACAGAAACTTTGCATGAACTGGCACACACACACCAATAGACTCAAGTCTATTCTTTGTTTAATTTTTTTTATGTATATCAGTGCTGTAAATGTGCCAGAAAGTTTACCTTGGTGTTATAAAATCAATCGGCTGCATCTGACGCTATGGTTGTGTCTTTAATATGATGTAATTACCCCAGAGGTCGCAATCCAATAGAACTAGGAACTATAAGCTACTATAGTAAGTATAGAGTATATAGTAACTTTAAACGACTATTTTTTTCTCTTCTGTAGGTTATGGATAAAATATGGTAATTTTTATGGTTTAATAAAAATAAATAGATTTTTGAAAATCACCAGGCGACCCCCCTTTCATTGTCCCACGACCCCTAGGGGGGTCCCGACCCCCATTTTGAGAACCACTGCTGTATAGTATGTGAAAAACTGTATAATTCTATGGGCTAAGGCTATAAGACTGCCGTACAGTTGACTTTATGGTAAACGCTTCATAGTCATAAATGCATAGATCGTCAGCTTCATAAGATAAAATTAGTATTTACTGCATTTAAATATTGCAAAACTTAAATCCGCATACCCCTCAGTAAATGTGCAGTTGCGCCCCTGCCTGCATAGGCTGTGAATAACAGGTAATAAAGTTGTAAATAACATTCAGTTTGTGGCACGGAGTGATCGTTTGGGAGCCGTGCGGGAAGTATGAACCACACTTGGCAGTGAAAATGGAACCGAAAGCATGCACATCGTTTAAATAATCATATCGCATTTTAGAGTTATGATTGCGACAAGCATTTAATGTTTTTCTTAGCTAACACAAATTGTGCGTGAGTATAAAAGTTTAAGTGTCAGTATATCTACTGTAGCCTATGTAATGTTGAATATAATGCAAGAGGGAATCTGACAATGACAAATGTCTGATTTCACCAGTAAAAAAAAAGGTCTAATAATGTTATCAACGACAGACTGCAAGCAAATGTCTCATACATAATAATTCAACATCAGAATTATTAATGGTTGTATTCTGATCTCATCACTTTACTGTGCATTAATGACCAGGACAAATTTAAAGTCTGTTTAAGTCCACCATTCAAAGTCTATTCAAAATTTAGCATTTTAACCAAAAGTGGACCTACACATATTATTGTTGTTTAACCATATGTTTGAGAATTAACAATAATAGCAGCCTACTCATTTTAACCTTTATTTTACACCTATAGAATCGTGAGAAAAATTGTGATCTTACTTTAAGCAAAAAATAAAAAATAAATAAAAATCGCGATTCTCATTTTAGCCAGAATCATATACATACATGCACAATATATGTGCAAAAATTATGGCTATTATTCATTTTTATCACAATTTACAGAAGACACACCACAAAACGCAAGTATACCAATTGTTTATAAACCAAAAAAAAAAATCATAATTAGAATAAGTCTTACACAGTTTTCAAAGTCGAATTTAAGCACTCATCAAGAACTTTCCATATAGATTTTCAAACTTTTCCATCACTTCAAGTCAATTAAATTCAATGCATCTTTATTTCTATAGTGCTTTTTACAATGTAACTGTAGCTTTTTACAAGTGGTCAATTACATGTTACATACTAGTGTTGTCTTGATACTGGAATTTCCAACTCCGATATGATACCTTGAAAAATATTGATATTTGATACCATTTTCGATACTGTGGGAAACAAATTCTGCAACATTAAAAGTATGCAATGAAGTAAAAAGGGGAAAAATTATTAAACCATATAACACTTAAACCAGGTATGTCAGCAGTCCTTAAGTCCAAAAGGCAATAAATTACAAAAAGCCAGTATCGATGCTAACTAAACGAAAAGATTATATCATCTTAAATATTTCAGTATTGATATTTGACAACACTACATACGTCAAACTACATTATTTTAGATGCTATTCTAGTGTTCTGTAGTATAATATAGAGTTTTAAAGAAAGTTTGCCTATAAGCTCAACATTGAATTACTGTTATTTACTCTCCTAAATGTAATGTTAAATGTAAAAAAAGACATGAGAGATTATGCTGCAAGCAAATGCACAGTCTCCAGTTTTCATTTGATGCAAAAGTTAAAATATTTATTATACTTAAATAGATTATTACTACCTCTTTAGTACCAAATTATTATGAAAGCAGCACAATTACATTTTCAAGCAGTTGCTAGCCTCTTGACCCAAAATCTAAGCTCTTTTCGATGATTAATATTCAAGCATTTTCAAGAATTTCCAGCACCCGCAAGAACATAAATGGTTTTGAAAAAAAATGTAGCACCCTATAGGTCTGTCACAATACTTCAATACAAAACTTCTCGCACAACACATGGACAAGACCTCAATCATTTTTGGTGATGCAATATCTATCGGCCAATAAAAACCAATTCTAGCAACATTTTAGGTGATTGTGCAACATCTCTATCTCTATTGGAGGTGTCAGTGTGGTTAAAACACTATAGTATTTACTATAAATGACTTTAGTATATTTTCATGTGGGTGTCTGACAACTGAATATAGATCTGGTAGCAGATATCGCAAACTCTGTTACTGTTTACCTAGCACTTTTTTTACATTGCAAGATGCTCCAAAACTGTATTAAAATAGCAGTTAACTCCCAAAACACTGTTAACTCATTTATACAAATTTGTTAATGAAAAATTATAACAGTATCTTATTTAAGTACATTTTGCAACTCAAAGAGGGTATTTTCAACAGCAGAGAGCACAATAAACCAAGAAAGGTCCCGACTATTGGTAGAAAAGTCAAACATGTTGATTTTTCTCCAAAAGAATGGTTAAAAACTGAGAGTCATTTTCCTTCAAACCATTGTACATTCTTTTACAAGAAAAAAATAATTTATTTGTTTTACAATTATTGGTTTCATTTTATTTTACATTAAATGTAATAATAAAACAAAGTGTTGTTAAATCTGTTCAATTTGTTTTGTTTGAAAAAAAAAAACTACTTAAAAAACACTACAAAGAGTACCGATAAGAGAATCGTTAAAGAACCAAACCAATAAGTGCTATCGATAAAAATAGTAATACTGTTAAAACCTTAACGATACCCATCCCTATCACAGACGCACACTTTAATTTGCTGTTATATTCCATATAAATTCCAGAAACTAAGCTTTTTTTTTGCACAGGCCTATCTAAAGGGTTAATGCTGCCAAATGATGATCAAAAGAAGAACTGCAATATATCGTTCAAGAAAAGATAGATATTGTGACAGGCCTAACCGTCATTTCACAATGTCTATCAGACATTTTTTGCATAAAACTGTTAATCAACCTCAGTTCTGATCAAAACTACTAAACCCTTATAAAAAATACAGGATTTTAACTCTTTAATTGCCAAATTTACAAATGATGTCTCTAATATAGTGAAAATAAATCACACACAATGACGTATTTTCAATATAAAAAGTAATTGTGGACTGGATTTAAAAAAAATAATAATCTTTTAGCAGTCTTGGCCATGTGAACGATTAGTAACAACATTGGCTTTGATGCAATGACAGATTATCCTTTTTTCTCCCAAATTCTCCTGTTTTTGCCCCATTATAACCACATATGATGGTGCATAAATACGGTCTTTGTTTTTGTTTACTCCATGTAGTTCTGAGACGTATATTTTGTTTTTCTGAGACACATCAAGGTAAGTGCGTAAAGGTCACTCTCACACACTCAGACACACACACACACTTTAGGTTGCTCTTATACTCCAAATAAAATCCAGAAACTAAGCTTTTTTTTTTGCACGTGCCTATCTAAAGGGTTAATGCTGCCAACTGATGAGCAACAGTAAAAATTTAAAGTTTTACCTTTTCCCAAGAGGGAAAACCACCAACAATAACAAATGCTTAATTATATGGTGTCATGGTTTTGCAATAGAAAAAACATTCTGCTAGCTGAAACACAGAAAACGTTTTGGCTAAATTAAGACTCAAAATCGCCCCAAAAGTGGTTGAAAACATCCCCAGTAGCACAAAAGGTTAAGGAGAAAGTCAGAATGTGTGAATATAAAACCAACTTGTCCTCAATCTGAGGCCGAGTGACATGTCAAAACTGCCTTCATTTCTCAAAATCTGAATGCAAAGCCTGGTCTAGTTTAGTCGGCTCGCTCGCAATGCGTACAAAACTAGCGATAACAAACGTCGATTTACCTTGCTTTAGGCTAATGTGAATGTACCAGAATATAAGTCTTTTATTAAACCCAAAAGCAGAAACACAATTAATGGCTTCGTTAACTGTGCTTCATGTAAATACATTGTGACCTGCTGAGGCCTTTCCTCAAAACAAATCAGAAACGGTCTAAAAACACGAGGAGAGCTGTTATTTCAAACTATGAGAGGAGATGTACATAACGCAGTAGTTATTGTGGTGATACTATATTAATTGGGGTTAATTACTGTGCGTGTTTGCGTTCAGGATTAAAGCTAAAGCTAACCGCTAATCTCGCGCTCTTACCATCATCCAGAAAGAACGACGAAAGCAAACATGAATCTCCAGCACCGCTCGGGCTCCTGGTCAGTGAGATTCCCTTTTGTGACTCCGACTGCGTGTGTGGCGAGCTTTGTTTTTCACTTATAAGATAAAAAGAGCGACGCCGAAACAACGAACAGAAAAACTCCGTCAGCGCGTGCTCACGGAAACACAGTCCCTTCGGAAACAGAGACAAGCTCCAGCAGCGCGCGCGGCCCTCGGAAACCGCGGCTGTGACCGAAGGTTCCGCATTAGCATCCTGTCACGCGAATTATGCGATAATATGTTTTTGAATAATTACATATTCTGCACTTTGATTGCATAAATACGCTTATTCTATATAGTCCAGTTAGTTTAGAATGATTGGATAGAATTTAGTTTACAATGAACATTAATAAACTCGAATAACAAAGTGCACATCGAATTTACCTAATATATTACCTTCCCCAGTTTATTTTCATTCATTCATTTTCTTTTCGGCTTAGTCCCTTTATTAATCTGGGGTCGCCACAGCGGAATGAACCGCCAACTTATCTAGCATATGTTTTACACAGCGGATGCCCTTCCAGCTGCAACCTATCACTGGGAAACATCCACATCCATACAATTTAGCATACCCAATTCACCTATACCACCTGCTTTTGGACTTGTGGGAGAAACCAGAGCACCCGGAGGAAGGAAACCCACGCCAACACAGGGAGAACATCCAAACTCTACTCAGAAATGCCAACTGACCCAGCCGGGGCTCGAACCAGTGACCTTCTTGCTGTGAGGGGATTGTGCTACCCACTGCGCCACCGTGCTGCCCTCAGTTTATTTTAAGATCCGGAAAAATTTTTGTATTACAACTTTTCAAAAATAGGCTAACACTTAAAAAAAAAAACACTTAAGAGCATATTTTGTGTTTCCTTCAAATTAGGCACAAAATATGCATTTCGAAAAGCTAAATGGTGCAAAATCGGCATGTGGGCTATGGTAAACTTTGTTGTGTGTGTATTTTTCTCTGCAGTGTTTAAATTTAGTTTGTTAAACAATATCTATACTCTATATAACTAAGAATGTGAACAAGATTAAAATTATTTCAGCAAAACGACCACATAAATACTCAAATTCTAATTGACCAGGTAGTCTAGGCCTGTAATGAACATTAATAAACTCTAATAACTTAATGCACAATGAAAATAGCTAATATTTATTACCTTCCCTAGTTTATATTAAGAATTGGAAACATTTTTGTATTACAAATTTAAAAAAATGAAACACTTAAGATCGTATATTGTATGTTTCCTTCACATTAGGCTCAAAATATGTTTTTCCAAAAGCCCAAAATCCCAAAATCAATGTGTAATAAAAACTTTTTTTGTTTGCTTATGTTTTTTTGTCTGCAGCGTTTAACCTCAGAAATTTAGTTTGCCAACCAATATCTCTCTATAACTAAGAATTTGAACGATATTTAATATTACCTCAGCAAAACGTTGACCACATGCGCATATAATATATTGACCAGATCGTCTAGAATGATTGGGGAGAATTCTGTGTATAATGAACATTCATAAACTCGAATAACAAAGTGCACATCGAAACTAGCTAATATTTATTATCTTCCCCAGTTTATATTACGAATTGGAAACATTTTTGTATTACAAGTTTTCAAAAATAAAACACTTAAAAGCATATTTTAGATATTTCCTTCACATTAGCCACAAAATATGCATTTCGAAAAGCTAAACAGTGCAAAATCTCAAAATTGACGCATAAGGAAAACTTTTAGTGTGCTTTTTTTTCTCTGCAGTGTTTAACCTCAGACATTTAGTTTGTCAACCAGTATCTATACTCTTTATAACTAAGAATTTGAACGAGATTTAAAATTATTTCAGCAAAAAGTTGACTGCATAAATACGCACTATATTGACCCTATAGTCTAGAATGATTGGGGAGAATTTAGTGTACAATGAACATTAATAAACTCGAAACGTGCAGAAGCAGCTAATATTTATTACATTCTCCCAGTTTATTAAGAATTGGAAACATATTTTCAATAATGAAATGCTTAAGAGCGCATTTTGGATGTTTCCTTCAAATTAGGCACAAAATGCTTTTCGAAAAGCCAAAAAGCCCAAATTCCCCAAATCTGTGCGTATTTAAAACTTTTTTGTTGGTTTGTTTGTGTCGAAAATAGCTAATATTTATTACATTCCCCAGTTTATATTAATTGAATTAGACACATTTTTATATTACAATTTTTCAATAAAGGGGTGGCGCGGTGGCTCAGTGGTAAGCACTGTCGCCTTACAGCAAGAAGGTCGCTGGTTTGAGTCCTGGCTGGTTAGCTTGCGTTTCTGTGTGGAGTTTGCATGTTCTCTTTATGTGGGTTTCCTCTGGGTGCTCCGGTTTCCCCCACAGTTTGCAACTGCAAGGGCATCCGCTGTGTAAAACATATGTGGGATAAGTTGATGGTTCATTCCGCTGTGGCGACCCCTGATGAATAAAGGGACTAAGCCGAATGAAAATGAATGAATGAATAAAAAAACCAAAAAGTCCCAAATCCCAAAATCAGAGTGTATGCTCTTTGTGTGTGTGTTTTTTTCTCTGCAGTTTAACCTCAGAAATATAGTGTGCCAACCAATATCTAATACTCTTTATAATTAAAAATTTGAACGAGATTTAATATGATTTCAGCAAAACGTTGACCACATGCGCATATAATATTTTGACCAGATGTTCTGCTATGATTGTAGATAATTTAGTGTATAATGAACATTAATAAACATTAAACATTAATAACAACTGTGCAGAAGCAGATCTAAAAAAGCTAAAATTTATTACATTCCCCAGTTTATATTAAGGGCGGCATGGTGGCTTAGTGGTTAGCACTGTCACTTCAGAGCAAGAAGGTCGCTGGTTCAACATTTGACATCCAGTTGACATTTCTGTGTAGAGTTTGCAAGTTCCCCCTGTGCTGGCGTGGGTTTCTTCCAGGTGCTCTAGTTTCCCCAAAGTCTAAAGACATGCGCTATAGGTGAATTGAATAAATTGAATTGGCCGTAGTGTGTGAGTGTGTATGGATGTTTCCCAGTACTGGGTTGCAGCTGGAAGGGTAAAACATATGCTGGATAAGTTGGCGAGTCATTCCGCGGTGGCAACCCTTGATGAATAAAATGACTAAGCCAAAGGAAAATGAATGAGATAAAAATTTCCACTATATCCATGCAAAAAAGCCATTTTATGCACTGATCCTTGACTACATTATGTGCAGATTTAAAATGCCTAAAATATACAATTTAAAATGATCAACTGTGTAATAATAATAAAAAAATAATACAAATAATAAAGAGAGGATTACACATGTTTTCTCATGAATCACATCACTTTTTTGTTAGAATAAAAAAACAATCCAGTAGTTTATTGAGATCTGCAACATGTTCATTAATGGAGGGTCACTTTCTTTACGACCCTCAACAAAAAATGACATTGCATCATATACAACATGAGCATTTTTCAAAAAAGAAACAAGAAAACAATTGACTGATTACATTATAAATAAAAAGCCACATTAAGCAATTCTGATGTGACAAAACCTTAATAAATATGCAATTTAATTTAACATAACATTTTAAAAGACCTAACAACAGATTGGTAATGCACAATTTTAAAACAACCCAAAATCTACGCAAAGCAACATTATTGTGCTTTATCGTTAACCCACTTTCTGATAGCTGAATAACACTCTTATTAGTGGATTTGTGTGAGCCAAGACGCTAATAAGACCATGTTAATAAACACCCCCAAAAATGACAGAAATGCTTCTTTATGTAATTCGGACATAGTTAAGAAATAAAAAACCAAGCACAATGAGGACATTATTCAAGACGATTTGTACATAAATTTGTGCTGCTGCGGCTGATTTTAAACAAACACAAATTCTCCTTAATTATGGTCATCAAATCTATCACAAAATCCATGCTTGGCCAGAAGAAGCCTTCGAGGCACATTAAAAGACATCGGAGCAATTGAACCAGTCGTGATCATTTACTACTGAACTATCCAGAGCTTCCTTGTTTTAAAAATGCCCCTATTATGCTTTTTCCGATATTACATTCCACATAGTGTGCAATGTAGGGCTGTTTATGAATGTAAAAAGTCAGCAACATTTCAAATATTATTGGAGTCATTGTTTCCCAAAAGAAAGAAGTGATTGTGAACTACATGAAAGGAATCTTCAGTAATTCCTACACCAACCTACACATGTTTATAACAAATTTGCATAATGCCAGTTTGTTGTCTTCATTGGCTACCTGTGAACAATAAACTCTCAAACACTGTAGCTTTAGATGTGATCTGGAAGAGTTGGGTTTGGATTAAAAAGATGCTGTCAAAGCATATCTACTTTTTCCACCAATTACAACACACTGGAGCTGTGATCTGACCAATCAGAGCAGGCTCTCAAAAAGGCTGGGTTAAGATAGACAG
>CAIGQZ010001336.1:1166586-1185111 GCA_903798205.1 Danio tinwini | reverse complement strand
TAATATAATATAATATAATATAATATAATATAATATAATATAATATACAAATGTACTTTGGAAATTGTTTGGATTATTTTAATAATTAATTTAGAATTGTATTATATTATACAGTACATACAAAATACATAATATATTATGTAATTATATTATATAAACACAATAATAAGATCACAATTATCTTGAAAAACCATGTGATTAAAATCAGTTTTAAAATGTTATTTTATAACGATATCAACATAAACTGCATTAAAATGTATTCCCATGTCAACAGCAAAAAGAATTAGGATGCAACAGATTTAACATTCAATAAACAATAAAACATATAAAAAACGTTTTTTTTGTACAAACATCTATTTAAAATATTGTATATTAATAATAATAATGATGAATATATATATATATATATATTTATATATATATATATATTTATATATATATATATATATATATATATATATATATAAACACATTAAATAACATATTAAATTATAAAAAAATCATATAATTAATAATAATCAAATTATATTATTCCTATTTTGTTGTCTATGCTTAAAGTTTGTGTGAAATCAAAATGTATAATATTTATTTTGTTATTCTTTAGGTGAACAATTAATCATACAAATAAATACAGCAAAATTTTTTAGTTTGTTTTGGTAATCTTCAGTGAAAGTCTAATCATTTGTTTCCTTGTTTGTAGGGGCGGTCCTTCTCTGATGACATCAATTTGACACTTCAGCCACAATATTCTTAGCCACGACCCTCTTACCATTAGTTTGCTACAAGGGAATGATGCGCAAAAATAAAGCCCCATCCGCTACTCAATATTCCATTTCAGTTGGAAGTGCATCAACATACTAAAATAAAAGTCTCAGTAACTTTCAGTTCACACAGACTTAAGTGTAAGCATATTTAAAGCCTAAAAGTGGTTTAAATAAATAAAATAATAGTATATATTTAAAAGTATGTACAAAAAGCATATTTCACCTCCAATTATTGCAGAGTCTCTGTTGACTCCATCTCGACTGATGCGCTCCTCGTTAAATGGGAACTGAGCACCGACTTAAAAGAAAAAAAGAGAGTTTATTGAGTTTAATGATGAAGTTCAGCAGGTAAGTGAAAAGCCATAATGTGATTTAATGTAATTTATTCATAGAGCTCAGATACATGTACAGTTTACATACTGTTGAAGTCAAAGTTATTTGCCCTCCAGTGAATTTTTTTGTTTTTCAAATACTTCCCAAATGCTGTTTAACTGCACAAGGAATTTTCCACAGTGTTTCCTATACTTTTTCTTCTGGAAAAAGTCTTATTTGTTTTTTTTCTGCTAGAATAAAAGCAGTTTTAATTTTTTTTAAATCAATTTTAAGGTCAAAATTATAAGCTCCCTTTAAGTTTTTGACTCTTCTAAAGCATAAATATACCATAATATGTTTGCAGATATTTAAGAAACATGCCAAGTGAACATTTTTGTTTATCTGAAAAACAACGCTGAAGTCAGATATTCTGCTTTGAAAATGTGCGTTACGTGCCGGAACGTCTGTCTTTGTTTTGCTTCTTTTAACACGCCCACTGCCACTTTAGCCAATTATATTTCAGCACCCCGGGTTGCCTTGATGGAAAACAGCGTATTTCATTTACTCATTTAGAAAGGCTCTCAAAGCATGTGCCCGTGACCGAAATGCGACCTCCGGTGGACAGTAGCAGACTCTGAAATGAGACGCAGATTCAGAGTTCCACATGAGGTTATTAATTAGCAAATAATATCAATTTTATGAACGCAAACATTAGGTGTGCAGGTTACATTATAACTGCGTGTCCTAACAACACACTACGTGTTGAGATTTGCAGTAATAAGCTATTTAGTTTGCACCAGACAAAACACTACAGAAATTTAAATACAGCCATTCAGAAGCACAGAATATGCACTCGCTGAGGAAATGGTAAGGTTTATACTCTAATTAATAGATATTAAACCTCTTTAACATTATTTAATGTAGATGCTGAATGACTAATATGTGTTGGTTTTGAGTCACAGTTCTAAAGTTCAGTTTCAAACAGTTCTCAAGATCTGAGGTGAACTATCTGCTGCTGCTTTCAGTATATGGCAATAAATGTCAAGTAAAATGGCATTCAAACTCACATTGTTAGCATTTAACACTGAATAAACTTCTGTTGTTCAGCTACACTTGAAGCCACTTCTAATAAATTAATTTGAGGTGTTGTTTAGAACAAAAGCTCCTTTTAATATGGAAAGTATTCCTTCTGTCGTGTGCCGTTGCTTTAATTTAGAACACGATTTAAATCAGCCTTTAGGCTTGATAGTCAGACCCGCTCCTGTTGGTCATCTGGCAACCTGCGCTTGTGTTTGTTTTAGTCCACGAATGCAATACCTAGTTCAACCACTGGGTGTCAAACTTACTGCACCTTTAAACAATATTTTTTTTCAATTGTCAACAGAACAAACCATCATTATACAATAACTTGCCTAATTACCCTAATTTTAACCTAATTAACCTAGTTAAGCCTTTAAATATCACTTTAAGCTGAATACTAGTATCTTGAAAAATATCTAGTAAAATATTATGTACTGTCATCTTGACAAAGATAAAATAAATCAGTTATTAGAGATGAGTTGTTAAAACTATTATGTTTAGAAATGTGTTGAAAAAATCTACTTTGTTAAACAGAAATTGTGGGAAAAAATATACAGGGTGGCTAATAGCCCTGACTTCAACTGTAGGACATAAGATCAGAAAGAGTGCACTTCGATTCAGTCACCTGACTCTGGGTGCCAGGGGTCAAAGACAGCAGACATGGGTGGGACGGTGAGTGGAGACGCGCCACAGTTTGACTCCACCAGGACTCCCTGTATGGAGGCAGTGGACGTGCCGGTCCTGAGCGCCGCCTTCAGAGGAGAGATCCGGTTGAACTGAACTCTGGACAAACAGCCCATGAATCCTGGAGTGTTGTATCGCTCTATCAACACCGGATCAATCTGACCCGTTTCTGAAAGACACACACAACAGCAGCAAATATCAGTTAGATAGATCAAAGATACAGTGTTATAAAATAAAATATTTAAAATCTGAATATGTACATTATTACTGTTAAGCTCATTGCAAAAGGTAAAAAATAGTGCTGGGCAAAGATTAATCGCATGCAAAATAAATAGTTTCCTCAGTTAGTACTAATGGGCCCAAAGTGTGCCAAGAAAGTATCCCCCACACCATTACACCGCCACCACCAGCCTGAACTGTTGATACAAGGCAGGATGCTGTCATGTTATTAATGGCAAATTCTGACCCTGCCATCCAAATGTCGCAACAGAAATCAGGCAACGTTTTCCCAATCTTCTATTGTCCAATGACAGGAGTGGCACCCGGTGTGGTCTTCTGCTGCTGTAGCCCATCTGCCTCAAGGTTGGATGTGTTGTGTGTTCAGAGATGCTCTTCTGCATACCTTGGTTGTAACGAGTGACTATTTGATTTACTGTTGCCTTTCTATCAGCTGATCCAGTCTGGCTGATTAGAAATTTGCGTTAACAAGCAGTTTGACAGGTGTACCTAATAAAATGGCCAGTGAGTGTAAATACACGTATACATATATTAGAGAAAATGTTTATTTATATTTAGATACAAAATATATGATACAAATTGTATATCAGTTTAAATATCTATGTTACTAAATTGTCTTGTTTTTATGTGTGTGTGTATCACTTATACAGTTAAAAGTCAAATTTATTAGCTGCTGTGAATTTTTTTCCTTATTTAATTAATTCCCAAATGATGTTTAACAGAGCAAGGATGTTAAAATAAGTTAAATAAAATATTTGTCGTCTTGACTGTTTTGTCATAATATTTTTTTACAGTCTACAATTGTAATAAAATTTGATAATACTGTTTATTCAGTGGGTTTCCTCCGGGTGCTCTGATTTCCACTACAAGTCCAAACACATGCACTATAGGTGAATTGAATAAGCTAAATTGTCCGTAGTGTATGTGTGTGAATGAGAGTTTATGGGTGTTTCCTATTGATGGGTTGCAGTTGGAAGGGCATCCGCTGCATGAAACATATACTGGATAAGTTGGCGGTTCATTCCGCTGTGGCGACCCCTGATTAATAAAGAGCCTAAATGTGATTTTTTTCCTTTAAAATATTTTCCAAATAATGTTTAGCAAAGCAAGAATCTTAAAACAAGTTAATGTGACAAAAATACTTGTCTCTTCACTTTTTTGTCATCTAGAATTGTAGTAAAATTTGACAAAATACTGTTTATGTGATGAATATTTGATCAAATAAATGCTACTTTTTTAAATAACTAAAGCGTACATTATTAATAGAAGTGTAAATCTACTGTCGATTTTTCAGATTTTAGATGCTCATCCAATCAGATTTTAAAGTCACAGGAATAATCATCAAAAGGATTAATATAATAACAAAATCAATTGATGATATTCCTGTTTTTATTGTCATTTTCTATTCAAATTAATGCAGCCTTGAGGAGCGATTTAAAAGGAGGCTCTTAATCAAATTTGAGTTGAGTTTTATTCTTCATTTCAATTTAACATCCAGTCGCCATTTCAATTACAGTGTCAATAAAATCTGTTGATTAACCGTTTCCGTATTTTGTGTTCTTTCCGTTTATTTCCGGTTGTCAATTGCATTATGAAACCTCAATCTCTGCTCTGTCGACTTTCAAGGTTCAAATTTGTCGGAAGAAAGATCAAAGTCCCATAATGCAATTTGAAATCCTAAACAAGTGGGGGAAAATAACAAATAAATACATGAATCATAAAATATGAAAAACTGCTAATAGATGGATATTTTTTACTGTGTGTAATTTGGTTAAAAATGCTTACCGAACACCTTTCCAAGAAAAATGGTCTTGACCAGGTTAAATTCTGTGTCTGAGGCTTCAGGAAGAGTGTAGCTCACTGTAGGGTAATGATCCACCTGCAACAATAATCCAAGAATAAGGTCACCATAAAGTCATGGTTATGAGCGTCTGACGTCCTCATCCAGATATACTATACTGTAGACAGAGACAGATATCCTGTACCTGGAGCTGAATGAGTCTGTCCTGTCGGCTGAGGTTGACGTTATGAGGCTGACCGTTCGCCATGTTACGGTGGTTCAGGCTGATGCTGAACGGTTCTCTCAATCCACCCAGATTATAGCGGATCTGCAGAGTACCTGAAGGGGAAACACAGTGTTGAGGGTTTATAAGCAAGGCTATTATCTGTAACTACAACCAAAATAGAGCTAAAACCATAAAATAACTTTTCATTAACGCTAGAAGAAATAAAAATTTATAAAAATGTCTGAATTTAGTTAGTAAAAATCTTTACCTAAAATGAAAACTAAATGTGGTTAAATAATGTTAACAACTGAACCTTTATATTAGTATTATCAAGATGTGTGTGTGTGTGTGTGTGTATATATATATATATATATATATATATATATATATATATATATATAATATATAATAAATATTTTTTATAAGTAAATATACAATTTATATAATATAGGTTATATACACAATGTAAATAATAATAATAATAATAATAAAAAAGAAATAAATATAATTAATAATAAATATATACAAAAAAAAAAGTAAAAAAAAAATGTATGTTGCTGGCGCGCGTTTAGTAGGCTTTCACCTCAACAACTTGGGGGGGCCACATGTAACACTGATCTGCCCACATTTAAAACAAATGGTCCAGCCCTTTTGGGATTTGCCAAAATTGCCAGATGGCCTGTCCGCCCCTGGCTACACTCACTACACTTTGACAAATATTGCAGCTGTTGGACAACATAATGACAACAACAAAAAAAAGAGCGCGTCGGCATCCATCAGCCTGTCATACTGAGCAGAGTAAAGACGATTGATGTTGTCCATCCACAAGATGGCAACAGAGACCACATAATAAGCCCTTAGAGGAGAAAAACTCAGCGTAAATTTCAAACTACAGCTGATTAAATCATTATAAAACAGGTAAGTGACATTCTAAGTTGATCTCTTTCTTTTGTATGTTGTAGTGGGGTATTTATATCATAGTCTAGTGTTTCTGGTAGTGTTTGCTTTGGCTTTTTCGGGGTTAATTATTGTGATATCCCGATTGCAACAGAGAAATACTGGGAAATGTTTTTAGACTGATGTCATTTCATGTCGTTCAGCCTTATAATCTTAAAATGTGAGCAAAATCACCTGTTTTGTCATCACTTTAGACATTACGCTAAGGAATCATTTAAATACTAGCTCTAAAGTGACATGTGTGAAGTAGCAACGGTTTCTGCTGTGTTCCTCATACAAAAGGATTTTTTGACTCTTTGATTTTTTTTATTTCTTTTTTTATACACACAATTATACCGTCAAACTGTTGTATAAACGTAATATCACACTCGTAGCAGTGCAATATGGCTGTATATCGTCACTAAGGCACTCGGCCTGTGGCCTCGAGCCAACGCACGCTTCCCACCACCAGTGCCGATATACAGCCATATCGCACTGCTACTCGTGTGATACTGCTCATATATATAAGTATATATTTATATAAGTATATATCATTTAGATTTTTTTTGGTTTATATACAAAATGAAAAAAAAAACAATTAATTTGAAAGTAAATATAACAATTAATAAATATACAGTAAATAAATAAATGCAACATTCTACATGTGTATATGTATAATTCATATACAAAATAATGTATATATACACACATTTCAGTAATACTTTGTACTTAACTAATCTTAATTAGTAAAATCTTACTGTTTGAACTTAAGTGTTACCAAAATAATTAAATAAACTAAAATTTATAATTTAACTAATGAACATTAAAATAATGAACACATGAACATATTGAAAAATTCATACACATCAATACATAAATAAATTTCCACCAAAAGAAGCATTTCAATGTCAACGAAAACAACATCATTTTAGGCTATTATTAAGAAAAATAAATTTGTCCCCAAAGCTTCAAATCTGAGCTGTCTCACCATTGTGTCTCAGCACCACGGCCAGGTAGTCCTGTGTCTTTGAGCTGATGTAGATGAGGACAGCCGGCGTGTTGGATGTGCTGAAGCTAAAGCTGAGCTCCTCATGCGTCAGATTACCAACAATGCCCAGCGCCACAGAATCTCCTTCCTTCAGTGCAGGAAAAGAAGTGCTGCTCTCGGACATCAGGTCAAAACGCACCAGAGTCCCACTCTCGAAATACCCTCCAACATCTGGAACAGACACACAAAACACCATAACAAATGCTTACTTCTGCCACAGAGAACACAAGTAGGAAAGCATTAAATGCATTAAAATACAGATTCAGATCATGTGGTCAATCTAAAGCCTTCATTTTACCATTATAGCATATATGTATTCAATTGTTGCATACATGGATGCAAGTTATTAAATTAAATATTAAAACATTATTAAATATGTTTCTTAGATTTCATTACCATATTTTTCTTACTTACTGTCTATTTGTTGCATTATTAGTGTTATATTTACATTTATTACTATAATAACCTATATAAAAGCTCCTTTACAGACACACTTAGCAATAAACATTTATTTTTTCAGTTTTTGAATTGTATAAGAATTTTATTTAAAAAAAGGGCTCATACCATCGTTGCAGAAAGGCCCATCGAAGGCGGTCAGACTGCAGTCGCATGAGTATCCATTGTATTTTTCGATGCATTTTCCTCCATTCTGGCAGTGCATCCCATAACTGCTACAGTGACCTGAACATCCAGGCTTCACCCCCGGCGTGACCTTTGCCCTCCCCTCGAGGTCAAGGGTCACTCCGTTGACCTTTAGGGATCGAATGCAGCCCAAAAATCCTCTCTGACCGCCCGAAGCACCTAAAGATCGACACAGATATAACAAGATCTTAGTTTGAAACAATAAATGTTTACTAATCCAAAAAACAAGCAAAAAGCGCTCAGGGGTAGCTTAAATATTTTGTCGTGCTCTTTGGGCACTCTTTTTTTACCAAAAAGAAAATGAATGAATAATTGTTTAAGACATGTGAAAGACAATGTTGGAGAGATGCTGTTTGTCCTGATTTGAGCTGCATTCCTACCAGTGTTGTTAGCAATATTGTCTGAATTGATAGACTTGTGAATGTTAAAAAGTAGAGTTAGGTTTGGTCCATTATGCCATTCCCTCTGGAAAGGACTTTAGTGGTAATAGTTTTTATTTTCAGCATGATAATGATTTGCTAATTGCAGTGAAATCCTATTTGCAGAAAAAAAACAGCTGATGAAATACAGGCAGTCATGAACTGGCCTCCATAGGGTCCAGACCTGAATATTATAAAGGCTGTATGAGATCACATGGACATAAAAAGAAGGATTGGACACTCTAAATCGAAAGAAAAACTTTGGAAAGTGCTAAAAGAATCCTGATATTACACAACACATTATTTCAGAAAATGTCAGGACAATTAGAACAAAACAGTTCAAGCTGTGCCTGGTGAAAAGGGAAGCCACATTAAACAGACTTTTGTCTAAAGAGGAAATAATGTGCTGTTGTTGTTTTTTGTACATATTTCCTATATTTCTTGTTTGTTTTTAATAAAGAGACTGATTGACTGTGCTTAGGACTCTTGCACAGTATTGTATATATAAAAAAATGCATTGTAATTGAAATCTACAGGTACAAATTGATAAAGTGCGATAAAATGAAACACCTAAACATGTTTTTTGGATGTTTTCTTTACATTAGACTGAAAAAAAGCACAAAAAACACTTCATGACATCAGAAAATATTCAGAAATATAATTAACTGCTGAACTAAATTCCCGGCTTCTTACCTACAAACAGCTGGCTGAAGAGCTGCAGGCGGGTGTGGCCCTGAGGCGGTGCTAACCGCGCCTCCCGGTAAAGTTTATCCAATCGCAAAACAGCCTCCTTAATATTGCGCTCCGCCTCCACCCTGTGCCACTGGTCATCATTAAGGGGTGTAGATGAGCGAACGCTTAACTCCACTGGTCCGTTGCCCACATCAAACGAAAACGACACCACTGACGCCGCTGAGAGAAACAGAGTTGGTACTGTTAACTAAAGTGATTGTGTCTGCATCAAATTAATTCAATTCAAGTTTATTTGTATAGCGCTTTCACTTTAATTATTGTTTCAAAGCAGCTTTACAAAAGGTGCACATAATTACATTACAATCAAATCCAGAAAAGTTAAGCTTATTAGTTACCATAACTCTAACTAATTAACCAGTAACTAAAAGCTTCTAACAGTTAAAGTTATTATATATAAACATAGTTAACCTGCATTTATACAGTATATAGGTGATGTCCATGTGTACATGTTTAATAAATAAAAACTAAAGTCATTTTATATATAGAGAAAGCACATTAAATGCAAGTAAAATGTCTACTTTAATGTTTCAAATGACTTATGAAAATAATGTTAAAAAACATGAAATAATATTCAATTGTCATTAATTGTAAGGCATATAGTTATGCAAAAATTAATTATGAATGAATATTAAAATATATAAAAGGATTACATTTTAAATGATCGCTTGATAATAAACAACTGCTTAAAATCTAGTAGTTTATAGGATGGTGGATTTAAAATGAAAATTAATGAGTGTTTTGAAGTCCTGTGATCCTTTTAATATGTCATAAACTATTTACTATTTTTGTGAATATGCTTGAGAGAATTTTTGCCATTTAACTATTTTGTCATTTAGCTATTCAGAACACTGCTGCTAGAATTCTGACCAAAACCAGACAATCTGGGCACATCACACCTGTCCTCAGGTCTTTGCACTGGCTCCCACTTACATGCAGAAAAAATTTTAGGGTATTATTACTTGTCTATAAATCACTAAATGGCCTAGGACCTCAATACATTACAAATATGCTCACTGAATACAAACCTAACAGATCACTCAGATCATTAGGGTCAAGTAAATTAGAAATCCCAAGAGCTTAATAAAAGCAGGGTCGTAAATGCTGGAATCTTCCAGAAATGAGGCATGTGATCAGCCGAGGACATAAAAGAAGGAAGACGAGATATCCCCCCACCCCAAATATATATTTTATATTTTATATATACATTTTACAGGGTTTCTGCAGATATCGTTATGTCAAATTTAAGACTTTTTAGGACCTTTTTAAGACCATTAAGTATTAAATTTAAGACCTATACCACAATATCAAAAACACGAATACACATAAACAAAAAAAATACAAAATCACAAAATTAGTGGTAAAATAAATGTATTCAAATTGAACAGTACTAAAGACAAGTTGGATGCACCATTGAACTACAGAAAAAACAAACAAACAAACAAACATCTTAAGTCTGATTTATAATTTCGCCTGGCGCCACATCGCACACCTCACGAAACGGACGAGGCTCTTATACTTGACGCATTCGCCATTGAGATATTCTTTTAAATGACAGGGGGCGGTCTAAAAAAACAGACAATAAAATCAGACGGATAAACAGAAAAGTAGAAAGTTTCTGGAACTGTTTCTATTATTAATATCATTCAAGTTAATTGTTTTTATTATTTTTATAAGTTATTATAAAGATTTTTATAACCATTCAAGATTTTAAATAAAATTGTATTTTTATTTTTTTTAAATCTAAATGATGCATCACTTGCTTTTGTTCATATCTCTGACAGTTCTACCTATTCAAGTTAAATATTAATGGAAACAGAACTTGGGTTGCTCTACAATTATATTTTTTATTATGGCAAGAATAAAAACAAAAACATACAATATATGATCACGCATAGACAGATCATAAAGAAGATGTGTGTACAATCATACACGTTTCAGACAAAATCTCTTCAAAGTGTTTCATATTCAACTTAAATCAAACGCGGCACCGCACGAACTGTTCACTCAAGTCTCAAAACATTACATGAGCTCTGCCAGTCGAAACCATGTCGCACGCACCCAAAGTGTCCGAAAACACAGCGATGACGTCACATTCGCCACGCACTGAGTTCAATAGCAGAGAGCTGATTGGCTATTGCATGTCGGCCTCATTTGTAGTTGTGATACCACAAATTACAATTGGACTAGTGAAATGAAGAAATACAACACCACGAAAATCAAGCAACAACAACAAAAAAGAATTTAGATATAGCGTTACATAGACATCCGAAAATTAAGACCTGTGCAAAAATATTTAAGACCTAGAACAACGAATTTTAGACTTTTTAAAGCCTTAAATTTAGATTTTTAAATTTTAGACTTTTTAAGACCCCGCAGAAACCCTGTTTATATATAATAAATAATATAAACAATAATTCTAAAAATTTAAATAAATCATATTCTTTATATAATTGTTTGATATTGGCCACATAATTTAAGTTTAATTCTTTGTTTTATCAGAGTTAATGTTTAGCAGTTTAATAGTCATCTAAGTAATATTTAATAGGTTTATACAGTACTTTTACCTCAATGACGGGACAGATCCACACTTAAAATGATTTCATAAGCTTGCATGTGGTCAGCGGCTTCCTCATACACGCACATTATAGGACTACACAATATCATTATGTTATGTACACAATAACCTAGGTAGTTCTATTACATCCTTGAATGACGGCCGGAAAATACGGAATTCCGTATTTATACGAAGAATCACATCCCTGAGAAATGATCAGATGTGCTCCAACATTAGGTACATTAAAATCAAGAAATTTATCAAAAATTAGCTGCGCCCTTAGTGAATGAACACTGTGCTATGTCTGACAAGATTACCCTATTATGTATTTTCAGTTTCATTCTTTTATAACCTGTTTTAACACATTTTAATCTGTTTTAATCTGTTTTTAATCATTTTAATTTTTTAAATAATTTTTATTTCCTTGTTTCTTTTATTCCTGTTAATATAAAGCACTTTAAATTACCATTGTGTATGAAATGTGCTATATAAATAAACTTGCCTTGCCTATTGTTGTTTAAAAGAAGATAAAATAAACAGGAAACATTCTAATGAAGTCTAAGTTAAAGCTCAAAGAAATGACTACAAACTGAGCTATAATTATAAAATATAACAATGTATACAATAAAATATATAATATAAAACTAATAAAAATGAGGTTAACATAAAAAATGTAAAATGAAATAAGCTAATTATTTTAGTTTACACATTATAATAGTGCATAATCAATACTAAAATAACACTGGAACTGGTTTTTAAACTCAATGATAAATTAAGGAAGAAAACCTCAATGAAGCTTACAAATGCTTTGAAATGTGCATTTTTGTTTGATGTGTGGCGTAATTTCTAAAACTGAAACACGAAACATGGAAAATAGGGCGGGGCATAGAGTAGCTCCTCCCCCTTTAAAAAAAAAAACAGCCAATTGCGTTTTGTTTTCATCACTACTCTGCCAGTGAGAGTGTCTGAGCTCAAGTACATCAAATGAAAAGCAAATGAGAAACACCTTGAAGGGGGCAGGGCATGTCAGATACTAGAGAGCATTTTATTGGTCAGAAGATTTGATGAGAAACTAAAGCATGAGGTAATGTAAAAAAAAATCATTGATCCATTTAGGCTCTGAAATTCCTGCTCCCTGTTAAGAACACCTGTTGGACTCTACATTGGGTATCCAATTTCACTATATGTCAGTGTATGTGAATACATGGAAGTATATGTGACAAATAAAGGCCTTGATTGATTGAAGTAAGAAATTGCCAACTTTAGATGTTTATATCTTTTTAATACAAATTTTGTCACTGTTTCGTAGCACACTACACATCGTTAAAACTAACATACTGATGATAACATCTAAAAAACGTTATTTCGAGTTCATAGGGACTTTAAAGCGCAGTTCCTCACAGCGCTTAAAAGGCAAATCCTCTTGAGATGAAGTGATAAAAATAAGCTTACATCTGAGTTCTAGTCGAATGAAGTCAGGATTGCCCAGGTTTTCCAGAAAGACTCCGTGTGAAGCCGAAGTCTTAAAATAGAAGGACACGTCTGCGCTGGTCTCGGCTTGTAAGGTTGGAAAATGAAGATAAGATGCAGGTGTGTTAAAGGAAGCAGCGTTCCAGTAGTGACCTATAAATGAAACACACAGGCAATTCAGAAGTGGTTTGCTTCGGTAACATTTAAAGCTGCAGTGTGTCATTTCTACACCCTTTAAAGGAAACCTATTATGTCCCTTTTTACAAGAGAGTGTGTGTGTAAAGTTTTGGCTCTGAATACCAAACAAATAATGTTTTATAACTCTTCGCAACTGCCCCTTTAAGGCTGCCCCTAATTGTGCCAATTTGGTGACTGTCCCTTTAAATTAAAATGAGATTGTGCTCTTTTCAAAAGAGGGTGGAGCTACAAATGCCTACATGTCAGCATAATGGCAGATTAAAAAACAAGACTGACGCTCTATGCTAATAAGGGAGAGATCATCACTAATGGGTGGGGCTTTCCCCCTCTGATGACACGTACAAAGAGAGAATGTCAATCAAAGTGTTTCTGCTTTTATAAAGTGTGATTATAAAAACATAAAATTTATATATATTTTTACTATTAAAAGCTGGTTATATTCACAGACTGTTGCTACACAACTGTGTTTAAACCCTTTATAAAAGTTATTTTTGCATAATAGGTTCCCTTTAAACATACATTGGAGTTACAGTGGTGGCAAAAATTAGCAGCTAAAGATGGTTTTAAAGGTTGTGTATGCAAATCTTTGACTCTTCTTAAGCATAAAAATACCATAATATGTTTGGAGATATTTAAGAAAAACTAAGTGAACATACATTTCTGAAAAACTAAATCAGTTATAGTGAACATGTGCATTCCTTGTCAGAATGTCTGTATTTGTTTTGGCCTCTATAACCAGCCCACTGCCAGTTTACTCAATAAATTTCAGCACCACAGGTTGCCTTTGTAGAATATGTAATTTCAGTCATGAAGGCTACCTCAATATATATGCTGGTCCGGATTAACATAACGGCTAATTCAGGCTGAACCCCCAGGGGGGCCTTGATTGGCTGAAGACTTCATTTGCGCCCTGACATGTGAAAAGCCTCTTTGCGTTATGCTTTTGCATGCTGGCTCGGAGTGGCTGTAGCTCAATAGCCCTGTTTAGTCCCCTATAAGGGTGACCAGATGTCCCATTTTTTCCCAGGAATGTCCCTTATTTCTCTGGGAGAGTTCCTTTTTTCGGCTTTACTGCGAGAACGGTCCAGTCAAAGGTTTCGTAGAACAAAAAAATTAATTCAAACAGTATCTGTTATTAACGTGCAGTAAAAGAAGCCGGGATAGGAGGAATCATGCAGAATGTACACATAACTGAACTGCAGTCTCGGCCGCGCATTCACGCAGTCATGCCTTCATAATATACCTGAGACAGTGTACGAACAAATCAAATAGCATATACATACAGTTATCAAAAGGTCCAGTTGCGGAGTATCCATCACAAGACAATACATGGTTTAAGTCTAACCTAACCAGTTAGAAAGCAAACTTTTAAATGAATGAATTTCCCCTTTTATTAAAACTACAGTAATAAATCGGAGTAATTAAATATTGGTGCTGGCTATCATCAGACAATATATCTAAGGAAAAAAAACATGGTAACCTTTTGTAATTGATTGACTCAAGACCAAATGGGAAACATTTTGCTTTTAAATACATTTTAGGGATTTCTGCTCAGCTAAAGTTTAAAGTAAAGTTTTTAAAGCCCTGTTGAAGGTATTTATTGTAAAGCACTCATTTAGGAAGTACTGCAAACGTGTGTTTTTTTTTTTTGCTGATTCTGGCATCCTGTTTAAAAATTTAAGTTCACATTATGTAATTAATTTAGTATGCTTGCACGTCTACTTTAGTCAAATATAAAAAAAAATTATAATAATGAAATATAAATCAAATAGTGGAAAATTAAAGAGAATAATATTAATAAGCAAATTAATAATAACAATAACAATAATAATAATAACAAAAAAAAAGCTACTCTTGTGAGGCGATAAAGTAAATGAAGCCCTTGGGTTTGCTATAGCCCCAAGGCCCAATATACTTAATCTGGCCCTGCAGGCGTGGCCAAAAACGCGATCTCTAGAAGATAGTAGCAGCCTCTGAAATGAGACGCAGATTCAGAGTTATAAAAATCTACACGAGGTTGTTTTTAATTAGCAAATAATGCCAATATTACAAACGTGAACATAAACTAAGCAGATTCCAGTGTAAGGTTTAATCTTCAGCCATGTTTGCTTCTGTTTTATCATCAATCTGTCATGATTCCGCCAATCTGGTCTTGTTAATTCTTGTTTTGGTGGCGGAGTCCTGACACTACTCCTGTCATGTTTTGTCATTGTGCGTGTCTCTGTATGAGCGCCAATCCCGCTTGGACCCTGCGCGTTTCCACTCGTTGCGGGCGCGTAGGGTTTGGGCGTGTTTACAATTGTGCGCTCGTCCGGGTGTTTCTGTTTGTCTGTTTGCAGCGTGGTGTTTCAGTCCCATCATCTCTGTCTAGTTAGGTTTGGTTTCGGTCGGCGCTGGGATGAAGCATGCACGCTGCGTGTGTGAGTACACGGTGAGCGTTTTCATTCATTGTGTGCTCGTGTCTTGCGTTCAGTCTTCTGTTGTGCTTGTGTGTCTGTTTTATCATGTGCTCGCCAGTCTATTGTCTAGCCCCACCCTTCTTGTTAACTCATTATTAGTTTATTTGGTTCACCTGTTTGTGTATTGATTTACTACCGCTTATAATCTCCTCATGTCTGCTTTCCTGTGCCAGTTCGTCTTCGTTACTACTTCGTCGCTCTCTGTGTCTCTTCCTTGCCTGTTTCTCTTCTCCAGATGTGGTTCCGTCCTGATCCCTGCCAGCCTGCACAGTCCAGTTTGTGTTGTTTGTTTATTTTTATTCATTAATGTTTTCCCCCCTCAGAGTTGTTTACTTTTCCTTTTTGTTTTATTTTTATTATAAATAAATATCAAAGTCTGCATTTGGGTCCTCGCCTCCTTTCCCTTACACCCAACCGTGACACAATCAAAACGTGTCAGTATAGGAAAAATCCGTTTAAAACTCAAAAATCTGATCTTACCATCAACATGAGGAAACAAAACAATTTGAGACAGACTGTATCCTACCTGTAGTGCTACAGTTTTAGCCACAATTTTGGAGTAAAAATGCTGTAAAATAAATTCATAAATTAACTTGCATCAAAAACATTTTAATCAAAAATTGGTGTAACCACCCTTTGTATTTAAAACCTCTTTTCCCAAAAGCTTTCCAGGTAGGTCTCTTGAAGAGTCTTAAAGTCTCAAAGAAAAGTAAACTGATACTTCTGAATGACACACTGCAGTAAAATATAGAAATAACTGACTTGAAACCATTTTTAGCTTGTAAAAACAGTGTTACTGATACATTTGAACCACCATTGCATTAACCTATTATTTCCAGCTGTTTATTTGATCAGACAGCGAAAGAATGTCAAACACGGACATCCTGCTTGGCTAAAGTACATTATAGTTGATACTATTTTAAAAAGCGCTTACGATCTCCTTGGCAGCGCAGTGGTCCGACAGAAAGTTTGGCTTCAGATCCAGAACGATAAATATCCCCAACCACAACCTGCCTCACAGGCAAATGATCCTTATACATCAACATACCAGCATCTTCTTTCCTACAGAAACAAAAAACATGAAGAGGATGAATTATAGACCACAAGGGGGCAACATAACATTGCACAATGCAAGAATTTATACTCTCAGAAAAAAGAAGCTGTAACTGGGGGTGTATATTTAAAAAATGTACTATTATGTAACATTTTTATACTAATATATTCAATTCAGTAACTAATATGTTTCTTTGAGTTGCTAATATTGATTGTTTATTGATAAATGAGGTACAAAGATAAACTTTTTTGAAAGGAAACTGTCCCTTTGCTAGCTTTTGTACCATTTTTTAAATACAAATGTGCTGCGTCCCAATCCGCATACTTATACTACGCCCTAAAAGGTTGTCGTTTTTTGTGATGGAAAAATACATACTTTTGAGTGTGTAACAGAAGAGTATGTAAGCTTTGGGACACACTACTTTCTTAACATATCGTTATGTCGCTTAGTTATGAGCCCTGTCAATCCTCCACACATCCTCCACATTTCTGTCGTATTTAATTTCCTACCTTAATGGAGAAGCAGCAGCAGGTTAATCTGCCATTCACAAGTCTTTTATGCAGAGAAATCTCCTCAGGTGTTTGGATATTTATGCATTCAGACGTTAATGTCCAAACATGGCTTTATATAAGTTCAGTATTGTTGTTGCAGATGAAATATAACACAGAAAACACTTGACGGTTGGCGGTTGGTCTCGCGCGTCCGTCATGTTTGTAGTTTGTTTACACTTTTCACCCGTGTTTGTAGTTCTAATCGATTTTACGTCCAACGCGCAGTGCACTGCAGGCAATATCAGCGGTCAGAGTATAGACGCTTTTACACTTAAAATAGTAAACCATCCGGGAACCTTTGGCATACTCTTTTCGACATGCTATGATTTGGGACATACTAATTATATTTTCAAATACTATTTAGGATAGATAGTAAGCAAATTGGGACACAGCAATGGTTTGTAAATACTGCAATACTAATTTTAGTATGGAAAAATGAATCATAATAATCATTATTCATTTAATAATACTATTATTATAAGCATATTTATAATGTGCTTATAAGTCAAGAACAGTATTTGTAGCTGTATTTATAAACTGCTGACTAATGTATATTAATGCAGAGATAATGCTTAACAAATGATGAACTATTTGCTAATGCTTAATAAATGATTAGATATTGTGCAGTTATTATAAAGTGTTACCGCATTGTTTTCTGAGAGTGTATGGTCAATCTGAAATAATAGTGGACTGCATAGTGTGTACAGCACAAGTTAAAATGTACTAGTTTTAGTAGTTTTAAGCATAAATATGAGACCCTTTGCCACAAAACCAGAAGTGTCAATTTTTACATTTGAGATTATTTTTGAGATTTATTAAAAAAATATAATAAAAACATAAATCTGGAAAAATCTAATAGCACAGGGAAATCGATTTCACACTTGTCCAAATTAAGTTCTCAGCAATGCATATTACTAAACAAAAATTGAGTATTGAGATTTACAGTGGGAAATTAATAAAAAAATCTTTATGGAACATTATCTTTACTTGATAATCTGAAGATTTTTGGTACAAAATAATTTTTTTTGACCTATATAATGTATCTGTGCAACATAAGACTTTCAGAAATTTGAGAATATTTAAAATTAAAGTTTTCATACATGCAAAAAATATGCTTATTAGCTGTATCCAATATCCAATATTACTTTCTTCCCCAAACACACAGTATACATCTATAGAAAAATTAAAGAGACTATTTAAAAATTCTCTGGAGTCCCATTTTATAGTTATTAGTTTGAGTGAAATGCTGTTTTTGTTTTAATCTCTATAGAAAGGGTCACATTTCTGCAATATTTAAAATGGTACCATTTAGAGGACGTTTTGTACAAAATAATAATAATAATAAAAAAAATAAAAAT
>CAIGQZ010001336.1:1108103-1166486 GCA_903798205.1 Danio tinwini | reverse complement strand
ATATATATATATATATATATATATATATAAAGGATTTGTTATTCTGAACAAACTCTCACCATTGTCTGAGATCGGCATCGCAGTTGCAGTAATATCTGGGATCGGTGCAGTTGCGTTCAATACCGCAGGCACATTTCTGCACGCCCGGTCCTGAGCCGCCCCAGTAGAAGTGCTTCTCATTTCCCCTGCCGACCCAATATGTGGACGGAGGCACATCTAAAACAAACCAAAAACATCTAAAGGTCCGCTTCAACTGAAAGTTGCTGAGACTTTTATTTCATTATGTTGATGTATTTCCAACAGAAAAGAGAATATTGAGTAGTGGGCAAGGCTTTCTTGTTGTGCATCATTCGCTTATAGCAAACTAAAGGAAAGAGGGGCGTAGTTAAGAATATTGTGGCTGAAGCCGTTAAACTGATGTCATCAAAGAAGGACCAGATCTCCAAAGGAAGAAGAAAATTATCAGATTTTGATTGAAGATTACAAAAACAAGTGGATTAACCTGCATGGATTAATTTTCCCAACCCAGGCTCATTGTGGATATGTACCTCCATCTACATTTCTAGAGCCCGCAAAATACATTCTCACATGTACATATGGTTGCAGTTTTTGCTTTCACAAATTCGCCAGAGGCCACTGTTAGCACTTTTTGATGACCTCAAATTTCTCCCACACATGCCATTTGCACATCCATTTTCACATAAATCCACCAGAGGGCACAACAACACACATTTCAGCTGACCAGCTTGCTATCGATTGACTGACTGACTGACCCACACACAGCCTTCCCTAAACCCAACCGATAATCGTTTCAAAAGCAATCTAGAAAAAGAAAAGCCGTCGCGGCCCAGCGATTTTACCATGTTTTCAGATTTTACCATGTTCTCAGCCTGTTAATTATTTATTATTATTTATTTTTGTTTTTGTTTTACCTGGTTTCTGCAACCGTTCTTCACCAGAAGTTGCAGTTGTAGTCCACTCCGCTTTACATCTCAAGACCATCGGCCTACGCGGTGAGCTACTGAGCAAACTGGTAACACTGGAAAAGCCCTCCATACAGACGTAAGTGGTCATCGTTATGACAAAAGCCATCGACGGCGTCATAACGCTCCATAGAGTTAGTTTTTACTGATGAAATGCAGCCAAATATTTTTGCGGTCTCCAGAAATGCAGAGGTACGTATCTACAATAAGCCTGTGTTAAATTGTTCACCTAAATAATAACAATGTGCGCTAGCAAAATAAACATTGTAAATTTAGATGTCACATGGAGTTTAATGCCTCAAACTCTAAACGGTGACATTCTTTGATGGGAGAGATTTACCTGGCGACGGCACCTTGAGCAGGTGTGATTTATAGCACATGTATGAAACATACTGCTCACAGAGCTCTGCGCTGCTGGTGACGGCGTTCACCTGAAATAAGAGCGCCACATTCAGTGTCTGACGTCAGGAATAGCATCAGTCTAATTCACACTTTTAAAGCGTCACCTGTTCAACAGACATGCTGTAATTGAGAGTGAGCACAGTCTTGTCTTCAGGTACAGAACCTGCAGACACAGAACTCTGAGCCGGCAGGTCATTCGCTATGGTTGTCCACACTTTGTCTTCTGAAACACACAAAGATACAAGTGTACAAATAAGTGAATTTGCAGACAAACATAAATGCATCAGTTGCATTGTTTCAGCTCATTTTATACACTGTAAAAATATCTGTTAAATAACAGTTTCTGAAGTGTTTTCTGTTTATTTACGGTTATGAATTGCATTATGGGATTTTGATCTCTGCTCTGTCAACTTTTGATGTTGAAAATTCAACTCTGCAGTTTAACAAAGTGACTTTTATTGACTTTTTAGTAGGTTGAAATAATATAAAGTATAAGAAATAATTTAGAGAGAAAAAAATCTGTAAAATGACAGAAAATGTACTGCCAGCTTATTACAAGGTTTTTATACTGTAATATACAACACCAACCCAGACAATATGTATTACTTTAAACTGTTAAAAATATCAATAAAAGTAACTTTTTTTGAACTTTTCAATGTGAAAAGTTGCTGGAGGAGAGATCAGATCCCATAATACAATTCAAAAGCATAAATAAATGGTAGAAAATAAAAGCATGAATCATAAAATACAGAAAACTGCTAATATACAGTGTATAAGTAGTTTGAACAAGCAGAAAACACCCACAACGTGAGGAAAACAAGATAAAATAAACCAAATGCTGACTGTTAACCTCAAAATGAATATTTACACGGCATTTATTAATCCTAAAGTCTTTTGAAACCTTTTTGAATTTCTTTTTTCTATTAATGAAGATAATTTGAAGAATGTTGGAAACCACTGACATCCATAGCTGGAAAAAAAAATACTATGGAAGTCAGTGACCATCAGTTTATAACATTTGTCAAAATATCTTCTTTTTCTTCATAGGATGTCAACATGACGTCAGATTGACGTTGTACTCCAATGTCGGGGGATATTGCATTTTGGGTAGAAATGAAAATCAGGTTGACGTCAGACAAACGTCAGTGTCCAACATTGAACATACTTTAGATTTTGGTCACTTTCTAACACAAACTAAAAACAACCAAATATCAACGTCTAATGATGTTACAGCTTGAAGTCGTGTGGATGTTATCACTATGACGTCTATCAGACGTTAAATTTCGATTGCCATACCTGACGAATAAAGGCCAGTATTTAACATCAATATGACGTTGGTTTAAGATGTTGGCTTGACATTGGACTTTGGTCATTTTCCAACACAACCTAAAATCAACAAAATATCAACGTCATTTGACGATGCTATTGGACATTAAAATAACATTGTCCTTGGACGCTGGCTAGACATTGAATTTTGGTCACCCTACATCACTACCTAAATCTAACCTAATATAAACATCTTATAATGTTATGTGCCTGCTGGGTTGTGTTCAACAGAAGAAAGAAACTCCTAATGATTTGCAACAAGTGGATGATTAGTAAATAATGACAGGATTATATCCCTTGAAACATCTATGATTGGATAATCACAGTGATTGATATATGCAGTGTGTAGCTTTTTGTGTTTTTATTTAGCTTTTTAATGTAAATAATCATTTTGAATGACATATCCCAACCAATACTCAAATTTACACACATAAAACGGAAACCGAACCCAGCTGAATGTCTTTGAGATGCACTGGAGAGATTTTCGAGACTTTAGTTCTCCTCAGCAACATATAGAAACTATCTTTAGGAGTATGTTCAGCTTTTATTACAGTGTACATTATTTTGACACCTTATGCAATGTTACAAAGTTTAGTTTCATCAAGAGTTGCATTAATTTTTATATTGATAAAGGGAGCATGTAGGGTGATAATTAGGTTTAGGTCGATCAATAGTCTGAAAATGAAGCTTTCTTTCAAAATGTGAGTCTGAGGAACCTTCTGAAATGACAGACTCACATACATTTGCTATTGCATTTCATTCACTGGCAGAAACATAAATTGGCACCTTCAGTATGAGTTGTCATGTTTTGCTTGCGTAAGGAGCTGTCATTCAAATACTTGTGAGTTTTGACACATAACTGTCCATCCTCTGACTGCTTATTACACATTTCTTGAAAACTCTGAGTATGGGAAATATTTGAAGTGACTCTTTTGAGTGCACAATTGTAACAAATGTTTAATGTGTGAAGACTGTGGTCTAATTTCAGTATTAGATTTAATACCACATACAGCTGAAGTCAAAATTATTCGCCCTCCTCTGATTTTCTTTTTCTTTTTCAAATATTTCCCAAATGATGTTTAACAGAGCAAGGAAATGTTCACAGTATTTTCCATAATGTTTTTTTTCTTCTGGAGAAAGTCTTATTTGCTTTATTTTGGCTAGAATAAAAACAGTTTTAATTTAAGCTCAATATTATTATAGCCTCCTTAAGCTGTATATTTTTTCGATTGTCTACAGAACAAACCATCATTATACAACGACTTTTCTAATTACCATAACTTGCCTAGTTAAGCCTTTAAATATCACTTTAAGCTTAATACTAGTGTCTTGAAAAATATATAGTCAAGTATTATGTACTGCCATCATGGCAAAGATAAAAGAAATCAGTTATTAGAAATGAGTTATTAAAACTATTATGTTTAGAAACGTCTCTACAGAAATCATCGTTCCGTTAAACAGAAATTTAGCAGGGCTAATAATTGAAGAGGGTTAAAAATTCTGACTTCAACTGTATAAAATGGGTCCAATAAGTTTTAAAAAGATAAGATTTCATGTAGCTTGTGAGACAAACATGTAAGCAAAAAACAAACAAGCCCTAATTTGAGCCACATATCACTGCAGTCAACAGATTCATAGTAGACACTGCAATAAAGATTAGCTTTTTGTGTAAATGCAGAATGGACAAATAATCTAATAATTGCATTGTAATGCTTAAGGGAATTATATTACAGTTTACAGAGCTAGGTACAAATTCTTGCACCAAAAAAGCAACAATTTATGCACTTAGCCATTTTTGTTGGTACCAAAGAGGTCACTGATGCGTAAATGTGAAAGATTATGTGTTAATGCATTCATTGTTATGACAATGAATATATTAGCACATGGTATGAATATATTAACTGAACTTGTCATGGTCGTGCATCTTATGTTGTCACTAATACTGTTTTTTTAATGTTTAAAACATTTAAAACATTTGTCTTATTTTTATTATATGAAGAGTTCAGATGCAAAAGCCTCTAAATGCAATCTATATATATCTAAAAAACATTTATTTAAAAAGAAAATTTTAGATGGCTTTTAGAAGTTTTTGCATCTGAACTCCTTATATACTTTTTGTGTCTATGGGCTCTATTTTAACGATCTAAGCTCAAAGTCTAAAGCGCATGCCGCAAAAGCATTAAGGGCATGTCTAAATCCACTTTTGCTATTTTAAGAACGAAATAATACATTCTGGTCTAACAGGGTTGTGCTTATTCTCTTAATCAGTTCTGGGTGTGTTTTGAGCATAACATGCATTAACTCCCAATCAGAGTGTCATCTCACATTGCCTTTAAGAGTCAGTTGCGTCGGGCCATAGTGCATTTGCTATTTACATGGTGGACTTTGTAAGTGAAAAAAAAAACGTAATGCTTCACTAGTGAGAAAACAGTTAAACAGAGCATCTGCAGCTTGAGGATAAAGAATGAGCCTCCTCCATTCAGCCTCTTTACTTTCTCTTTACTTTTACTCTTTACTTTACTCCTTTACTTTCATGGAGTAAGAAAACGTTGGAAACTCACTCCACTGAAGATATCCATTAGCCTACATATTTAATTTCGTTTGTTAAGCACAAAGATTTGTTTCAAAACTATTTATAAATTCAGTTCTAATTTCCAGCAAAGGAATAAATGAACAATAATAACGAAGTGTGGTAAAAAAACTGAGTTATATCCAAACACACATCCTATACTTATGTTTTATATAGTGATGCATACGTCTCCAAATAATAAATAATAATAAATAATAATAATAAATAATAATAACATTATACAAATGCAAATTGTCATGAATAAATTGAAAAAGCCCCCCAAGATGAAGAAGGCATGGAGGCAGTGGTTTTTAGATTTATGTAGTAAATAATAATTTTTGTAACATTTTAATCCTTTATTTGTTTTCATATGTAAAGATATTTGTGTATTGCTGGACATCCTGTGTTTATTAAGCAATGTGTAAGCGCTTGGACCTGCATAGGCGCATAACTAACGCGCTCTGTGCTGGACTTTAGACCAGCTTTCAGTTGGTCAATGGCACGGTCTGTTTCAGTTTCTCAAAATAGCCCCAAGGCAACAATGTGCCTTAACACACCTCCTTTATAGACCGGCACACTCATGAGTCCACAAAGTGGATTTGCTATTTAAACAATGTGGCGCAAAACAGGAAAATTACAGTTGCGCTGGTATGAAAATAGCAACAAATCCTGTATGTGAGAGAGTTTTGTGACCTATAAGGACACAGATTTGTATATTGACAGGTGACTTATGAGGACGGTGCCCATGTGTCCATTTTTAAAGGCATCTAAATCATAAAGAATTTAGTTTTGTTTTGTTTTTTAAGAAAGTAAAAATACACATTGTCTTGGGTTTAGGGATAGGGTTGAGCTTGGGTGATAGAAAATACAGTTTGTACAGTATAATAACAATGGAAACCTTTGGAATGTTTCCACAACTTGCAAAAACCAATGTGTGCGTTTATATAAATTATATATATATATATATATATATAATGTCATATATAGAGTATGCATAATATATAGTGTGCACTCCAGAAAATGCTGGGCTAAAAAAACCCTCAACATTGGGTCAAATATGCACAAACACAACCATTGTGTTAAAAAGTTACATTTAAATTTGATTGAAAATATGAACCCAATGCTAAGTTTGTTCATATTTGCAATGGTTAACGACAACCCAGCATTTTTTCAGAGTGTACAAAAATGTATTTGACGCCATTTTCAATAATACATTGAGAAATATCTGTTGATATCAGTCTATTACAAATAATAAATGTAACTATATTACAGTCTATAGAACAATTACTATGAATAAAAGTCATAAAGAAAATAAGAAAAAAACTCAAAAACATGCAAGCAATAACACTAACTAAGAACACAAGATACAAAATAACAGAATATAGATAAATAACGGAAGATACAAACCAAAAAATTAGCATTAATCCGTTTTTTGATCACACTTTACAATAAGGTTTCATTAGTTATTGTATTTACTATCATGAACTAATAAAGAACAATAATTGTACAGCATTTATTAATCATAGTTCTACATTTATTAATGCATTATTAGAATCCAAATTAATGCTTGTTGGCATTAATCATTGCACTGTGAGTTAACATGGACAACTGTTTTTTCATTAGCTAACATTAACTTTAATAAATCTATTGTTTATTGTTTGTTCATGTTAGTAGATGCATTAACCTCCATTAACTAACACAACCTTATTGTTAAGTGTTAACAGTTTTTGTTTTTTACTTAGGTCAGCAGTAATAATGTAGACTGTCTACCTGCTATTTTTTCTATCTACATTAGTGAATTTGTGAGTGTTTGTTGTTTCTGACCCCTCATGTTGCAGGTGACTCTGAACGGCTCCAGGGATCCGCTGCCGTCTGGATCGATCCAGTATGTGTCTGAGCTTCGGCCCAAGTGTTTGTACTCCTCGCAGGACTGCTCGTACATAGCTGCAGAAACACACAGAGTAAGCATCAAAACTGCCCCTACTGCAAGAAAATCCACCATGCCAGTCAGCTAAATAAATAATGCACAAACAAAAAAAATCTTGCACATGACAAATCCAAACAAAACAATCTTTAGCGTAAAGTTTCCAATTGAGATTCAAAAAAATGCGTTTGTGTTAACTACAAAATATAAGGCATCATATTATTTCTTTATAACAGTTATTGATTTGAATTGGTTGTCAGATCCTTTGACTAACTGCATCTCAGTTTAATGTTTATCATCTTTTTTCATATTTATTTTGTGTTGTCACTTATCACTTTATGTACACTGGAAGCTTCTGTAGCCAAAACAAATTCCTTGTGTGTGTGAAGCACACTTGGAAATAAAACTGATTCTGATTCTGATTGTATACACTATTGGATGCAAATTACAGGGGGGTTTGGGGGGGATTGACTCTCCTAATTAATGCTTAATCCCACTTGAAGGACTTTAAAACAAGATGTATGGGGAGGTCAGCACTTCAATAGTGAGAAATAGCGTTCTCTGTCTCTTAAATATTAATAATTGAAAAAAGATTATATAAATACACATTTGACCACCCCAATTACACCAAAAACCAGCAGATCTAGAGCACCGATAGACATTGTAAGTGTTAACAACAAGACAAGTTTCTCTAGGGGTGTAACGGATCATGGTTGAATCACAACCCATAGTTTGGAACACACGTGACCCTCGGATTAATACCTTTTATTTTGTAGATTAATCCTAAATGTGTAACGATTGCAGAGAGATCGCCTCTCGCATCATTCAAATCACATGCATGAAAGCATAAGGCTTTCCTTTAGAATATAATGATGACGGAGGAAGTCGTGGTAGGTTATTCTGGACGTGGTGGGTTTCTTAGATTAAAGGTGCTTTCTGTCACTACTTGTTTAGCCTTGTTTAGCCCCTGTTTTATTAATCCTTCGAACCACTGCATTCAAATCAAGAAAGAGATTCAGTCTTTATAGTCTGAGTAAGTTATGAAGTTACAAACAGTCAAATAACACAGATCTTCAAAGTACTGGGCTAACAGTTTATAGTTTAGATAAAACCACCGATGTTTATGGTAAAGATTAAAATCAAAAATGAAAGTTGTAGGCAGCAATTATATTATTTAACCAAAAAGTGGCGTCAACCAGCCATTAAAATATGCACTGTAAAAAATCCAACTTACAAATTGTTAACTCAGTTTAAAATTGTAAGTTAGCTAGACATATTTTTGAGCTCAGAGTAGAATTTACTCATAAAAACAATTTAGCTGCATGTTTGGAACTGTTTGATTAATGAACGTAAAAAAATCAGTTGAAGAGACTTTAAATTTCGATTTCTTCATTTTAGCGTTTACCATTGAAAAAAAAATAAAAAGCTGAGTTAACTTCAAATTTCAAAGCAACCGGCTGCAAAGATATTTGGAGTTTATTAAGCTTCAGTGGTTGAAGTTGTGCCAAATTATTCCATAAAGTATATTTGACCTTAAACAGCCTTTTCAGTCAACTTAAAATTATTTGACACAACTTCAACCACTTAAGTTTAAAAAACCCAAAATTTCTTTTCAGCCGGTGCTTTAAAATTTTGAGTTTTTTTTACAGTGTGCCACTGAATAATTCTTCCAAAATGATCCATCTAGCAATGAAACATGAAGTTTTATGAGTGAATAACTGAATCATTTATTGAACTTGAGACTAAAAATTAAGATGGGTTGTACAAACTATAATGTCAGATTTATACATGTAGCATTATCAGTAACAGTAGTAGTAATAGTGAATTTTTCACAGTACTGATTAATTTACAATTTATTTTTATTCAGCTGATTATTACTTCAACTAAAGCTTCTAAGTTCTGTTTGTTAAAACCAAAAGTGTCTTGCAGTGCTGTTTTTGTAATAAATAGAAAGAAAACATTTGTCTCTTCCCGTTTTTGGCTGATCCGAAAAATGGTCCGATCAGTGACTAAAAACCATGAATGTAATCCGAACCGTAAGATTTGTGATCCGTTACACCACTGTGTTTCTTTTAACATAGGTTGTACACATAGCCTAAAAGTAAATTTACATTAGACACTTAGTTTGTATAATTTGACCAAGTCACCTCTAAAATGGCTAACCAGAGGTTACTTCAGGTAAGAATACACTAAATATCCCTCAAAACCCTAAATCTTGTGCATTTTAATAATAATTAAGATGTAATTTAAATAAACTGTAAATTTGATTCACTGAAGCATGCATTATACAATCTAACATTACTGAAGAAGTTAAAATATAATTTCAAACTACTAAAATGTCAATAAACATCACTCTGTTAAAACTGCAGAGTTGAATTTTCAACATTTTGCAGAGTAATTCTAAATTCTAACTAAAAGCATGCATCATTTATCAAGACAAGTGCATACGCTTAAGAAAAACATCACTCAAGAGTTTAGTGCATGACCATATATGCTAATAATTCAGCAAAGCAGAGTAATTGTAAATAGTAATGTTTTGTTATTCCAATATTTTGCATAGGGCAGTACGGTGGCTCAGTGGTTAGCACTGTCACCTCACAACAAGAAGGTCGCTGGTTCGAGTCCCGTTCTGGGCCAGTTGGCGTTTCTGTGTGGAGTTTACAATACCTCCGCGTGCTCCGGTTTCCCCCACAGTCAAAAGACATGCGCTATAGGTGAATTGAATAAACTAAAATTGCTATAGTGTATGAGTGTGTGTGTGTGTGTGTGTGTGTGAATGAGAGTGTATGGGTGTTTTCCAGAACTGAGTTGTGGCAGGAAGGGCATCTGCTGCGTAAAACATATGCTGGAATAGTTGGCGGTTCATTCCGTTGTGGCGACCCCTGATAAATAAGGGACTAAGCCGAAGGAAAATAAATGAATGAATGAATGAATAAGTAAATGTGTGTTACATGATTCGGGTTGCTTACAGTTGTGGCAGGTGGCGCCAGAGTATCCAGTACCCTCGCAGGCACACTTAAACGTGTCTTCAGTTTGAGAACACTTGCCTCCGTGTTCACAGTGGTTTGGGACACACCTAGAAACACACAGAGAGATTAAATGTGAAATTAAACAGAAGCTGACATAATCTTTCTTGTCTTTTGTGATGTGCTTCTCTGGTACTGACTTCACTAATGTACAGTATATGCATAAATATCTTATCATAGCATCCTATAGAAAATATTCTTTACTTATTGATGTATTCATAGTAATTTATTACATTCTATTTCAAATGATATGCTGCTTTGCGCTATATTCATTAATTCATTTTCTTTTTGGCTTAGTCCCTTTATTAATCTGAGGTCGCCACAGTGGAATGAACCGCCAACTTATTCAGCATATGTATTACACAGCGGATGACCTTCCAGCTGCAACCCATGACTGGGAATCTCTTTGCGTTATATATAATATATTATTATAACACATTACCTGTGACTATTTTGAGTTGCCACTTTTTCTGACGCAATACCAGTTGAGAAGAACTACACTGACTCATTGCCCTGCTTGATAATCTGTTCTTTGTAAGTCTGTAAAGCTTCATTTTGGCAGTCCTTAAATCCTGTCTGCAGGAGTATCAGATCAGCAGAGAGGTTCCCCTGATCCTGCATGTTCCTGATCAAATGGGGCCGGACACGTGACAGAGCTTTGAGGAACTCCTGCTGAAGTCAGTCAGATGTAGCTTACATAAACAGCTTCACAGCTCTAAAAGTTCCCTCTAATAAAGCAATCAAGGACCCCGACTCGAAACGAGTTTTTACAGAGACTGAGCAAAAATGACAATCAAAATACTTTGATCAAAGGCAAGCATCTGTTCTGCATTAGTTTGTGCAGTCATTTGTGCGTGGCGGTTGATGCATGAATATGGATACGCATAGGGGCTTGACTTTATCACGAAGGGACGTGACATTACCATATGAAAAGCAAAGCTGTGAGGGGAGCGCTTGTTGACTTTTGCAAAGCAGAATATGCATAAATTTGTCAAATTTTTTGAGTAGTTGTATGCAAATTTACATTTGGCCTCTCTATCAGTCTATATTGAGAATGAATTACCTGTCTACGATGGCGCACATATCCAGGCTGACGTTCTCGAAGCTACCCAGTATGCCTTGCTCAACAGACTGCAGGTCCATGGACTGGTCGTCCACATGAATGAGCTGCATGCAGCCCTGAAATGAGCGCTGTGATGGAGAAAGATCGGTCCGTGGGAAGTACCCTGCAGATGGAGACAAGAAAAACCTGAAATCTCGGAGCAAGTTCAGTTGTAGAATGTACTACCCCAAATCAGAATATGCTGGGACAGTATGGAAAACGCAAATAAAAAAAAAGAAAGTAGTGATTTCCAAATGTACTTTGACATATTTCACTGCAGACAATATGAACACAAAATATTTCATGTTTTGTCTGGTAAACTTCATTTCATTTGTAAATATACATCCCTTCCTGTCATTCAGACCTGCAACACATTCCAAAAAAAGTTGGGGCAGGAGCAATTTAGGGCTGGTAATCAGGTAGATTGGTTAAATGATTAGTGATTTGAAACAGGTGATGTCAGCAGGTGATTGTAATTATGATTTGGGACACAAGCAGAATCCAAGAAAGGTCTAGTCCTTTAGGAGCAAAGATAGGACGTTCCTCACCTCACCTGTTCCTCAAAGAAAGATAGGAAGACATTTGTATATTTCACCTTCAGCAGTGCATAACATAATTAAAAGATTCAAGGAATCTGGAAAATTTTCTGTGCATAAAGGACAAAGGTGCAAGCCTAAGCTGAACAACTGTGATTTCCAATCTCTCAGGCGGCACAGCATCAAAAATCGTCATTCATCTATAAGCCATATCACCACAGGGGCTCAGGACTACTTTGGCAAACCTTTGTCAAGTACCACAACTTTTAGTTACATCCACAAATGCCAATGAAAACTGTACTATGCCAAAAGGAAGCCTTATGTTAACAGTGTCCAGAAACGCTTTCGACTTCTCTGGGCTCAGAGGGATCTGGGATGGACCATCACACAGTGAAAACGTGTACTGTGGTCAGATGAATCAGTATTTCAGTCGCTTTTGATGCATTAATGCGAAGGACTGGTGACCCAATCACCAATATTGATCAACTGCTATCATCAAACTGCATCACCTGATCTACCGTCCACCTCTCGGACTACATAAAACTATAGTCACACATATGCCGAGTTTGACCAGGTTGTAGATTAAAGCTAATAATATTGTAAATAATGTCTAATATTTTTCACGGATCAATCGTTTCATTCCACAAGACCTCAGCATGTCATCAGGAGCCACGTTATTGATTTGGACTTGTGTATGTGTTTATTTGTAATTAAAAAAAAACTATCACCATTTACTGATATTATATGAATAACCAAGAACCCTGGATTCAGCTAAAGATTTTCTTCTAATGTTCTACTGAAGAAATAAAATGGGTGAGTACAGTGCTTAATTTGTGAATTGCTAAGTTGGTTGTCATGGACGAAAGTGGAGAGGGTTGGGGAGTCGCACAGTGAACAGTGAACGGGGAAGGATAGTGGTTGATGAGGGGGATCGGTAAAATGAGGTGAGTATATTAACATGAAATCTTCATATTTTGGTGAACTCTTCCCTAAACAGCACTTGGGAAATATTTGGAAAACAATACAAAATTCACAGGAGAGTTTATATTTTTTGTCTTTAACTGTATTAAAATGATTACCATGCAAAAAAAATTATGATGATTCACTTACCTCCGAAAAAATAATCTCCTCCAGTCCTGATCTGCATGGGCAGAGCAGCTCTCACAGTGGACATCTCGTCTCCATTAATGGTCAACATGGCAATGCTCTCCAGTGCCAGAAAATGAACGCTGTGCCACTGTCCATCATTAAGACCAGAACCTGCACAGACAAATGGTTAACCTGCATGAGCAAACGTCAGTTTATTTCTATGCAGTTTTGTGAGTGTTCTGAATGGTTGCTAGGGTGTTGCTACAGGGATGAAAGGAGGTATAATTTTGCAAAGGTTGTTGTATAAAAATGTTATGCAGTTGCTAATGTGTTCTGGGTCATTGCCAAGGTATTGATATGTGGATGCTATTCTAAATGTTTGCTAGGATGTTGACAGAGATGACAAGAAGTTTTAATTTTAAGTGTTGGAATTTTAAGCTCTGGGTGTTATAATATAATTGAAAAGCATATCTCCCATGTCACAAAAACAGCCTTCTTTCATCTGAGAAATATCCCTAAGTTACAAAGAATGCTATCCATCTCAGATGCAGAAAAGCTAGTTCATGCTTTTATAACTTCTAGGCTGGAAATGCTTTGTGTTTGCCCAGCATCCTCTATTAACAAACTTCAGCTAGTACAAAATGCAGCTGCCAGAGTTCTTACCAGGTCTAGAAAATATGATCATATCACCCAAATTTGATCCTACTTACACTGGCTGCCTGTTAAGTTCCATATTAATTATAAAATATCGCTTTTTACCTATAAAGCTTTAAATAATCTAGCTCCTGTTTATCTAACCAACCTCCTGTCTCGCTACAATATATTCCGTTTTTTAAGATCTCAAAACTCAGGGCTTCTGGTAGTACCTAGAACAACCTTTACCATAGTAAAAGTCTACTAAAGGAGGTTGCGTCTTCTCATTTATGGCTCCTAAACTCTGTAATAGCCTTCCTGATCATGTCCGAGGCTCAGACACTCTCTCTCAGTTCAAAACTAGATTAATGACCTATCTTTTTAGCAAAGCATACACTCAGTGCATCACATACTGGTATGATGCATGAATGTACTCCACGCAGGTGAGCTGGCTTAACAACCACCTGCAGGACACACTTCTCCTGTCTTAATGCACCAGACATTTAGTTAGAAACTCTCATATGCTTTACATGTTTGTTTCTGTTTGTTTATATAACTATTATTTTCATTTATAACACTCCCTTTTTGCATCTCGTTTATATACACTATGAACAGCAGCTACACTAATTATTCTCCCGAGGCTCCCAGAGATTATGCAGCGCCATTGATGCGATCCAAGACCTGTGAAGAGATGATGCCAGGGTAATCCTGGACCAGGTCGTATCCTGAGCTGATGCTGTGGCGGTCATGGAGGAGTGGAGAGCGTGAGACTGATTCCTGAAAGACCCCAGTGACAGATGAGTCTTTGCATTGATCCTGAAGGGCCAGCCTAAAAACCCTCCAGTGACCTACTCTCACCTGCAGTTCTCCACGATGGACATCCAGCTTCTCCAGCCTCCGGCACCTAGACTGCAGCTCTGCACAAGAAGTCTGGCCAGAGGAGAAATGGTCATGCCCAACTGAGCCTGGTTTCTCTCAAGGTTTTTTTCACCTTCACTTCGTCAACTGGGGAAGTTTTTTCCTCGCCACTGTCGCCACTGGCTTTCTTGGTTTGGGACTTGTGGAGCTGTACATTGATGGATTTGCTCTTCAGTGTTTGGACTCTCAGCAGTGAAAATTAAACCACACTGAACTGAGCTAAACTGAACTTCAACTCTAAAAAATGGACTGAAACGGTTTTAATTTACTAGAACTTCTATGTGAAGCTGCTTTGACCCAACCTACATTGTAAAGGCACTATAGAAATAAAGATGAATTGAATTGAATTGTTACTATGTGGTGCATATGTAGCATGTTGCTATGCTGTTTTTAGTTTTTTTAAATGGTTGCCATGGTGTTGCTATGCAGAGGCCAATGTGTTCTAAATAGGCTGTTTTCATAGTGAAGTGAGAATGTTCTTAGTGTTTAAAGAACAGGCATTCATGAGTAGGCATGTTGTCTGGATGGTTGCTAGGGTGCTGCTAGAGCGATTTACATAGGTATAATTTTGCTATTGTTGTATGCTGTATGTTGTTCTAGTTAGAAGTTATCATGTTGCTATGTTGTTCTGTTTCTATGCTGTTGTTAATGTGTTTTAAGTTGTTGTCAAGGTGCTATGTGGACGCTATAGTGTTCTAAATTGTTGCTATGGTGTTGCTACAGAGATGACAAGAGGTTTTAATTTTATGTGTTGCTATGTGGTTCTGGTTAGATGTAGCATGTTACTGTGCAGTTTTTAGATTTTTTGAATGGTTGCCTTGGTGTTGCTATGGCCAATGTGTTCTAAATAGGTTGTTTCCATAGTAAAGTGAGAATGTTCTTAGTGTTTAAAGAACAAGCAATTATGAGTAGGCAAATTGTCTGGATGGTTGCTAGGGTGTTGCTGCAGAGACGAAAAGGTGATACAACTTTGCTAATGTTGTATAAACATGTTGCTATGTTGTTCTGTTGCTATGCTGTTGTTAATGTGTTCTAGGTTGTTGTCAAGGTGCTATTTGGATGCTATAATGTTCCAAATGGTTGCTAGGGTGTTGCTACAGGGATCACAAGAGGTTTTAATTTTATGTGTTGCTATGTGGTGCTGGTTTAATGCTACCATGTTTATGTTGCTATGCAGTTTGTAGGGTTTTCTGAATTGTTGCAATGGTGTTGCTATGCAGAGGCCAAGATGTTATAATAATTGCTAGTTTGTTGCTATAGCAATGCGAGAGTATTTTTAGTGTTTAAAGACACATACCTAACAAGGAAGCATGTTGTCTGAATGGTTGCTAGGGTGTTGCTACAGAGATAACAAGAAGTTTTAATTTTAAGTGTTGCTATGTGGTGCTGGTTATATGTTATCATGTTGCTATGCAGTTGCTAATGTATACTGGGTTGTTGTCAAGGTGCCATATGGATGCTATAATGTTCTAAATGGTTGCTAGGGTGTTGCTACAGGGATGACAAGAAGTTTTAAATGTATTTTTTGCTATGTGGTTCTGGTTACCATGTTCCTATGCAGATGTCAAGGTTTTCTAAATTGGGGTTGTTGCTAAAGTGATGTGAGAATATTCTTAGTGTGTAAAGAAGAACAAGAATTTATGAGCAGGAATGCTATCAGAGTGGTTGCTAGGGTGTTGCTACAGAGATGCTACGGTTTTAAATCCACTGTGTTTGCTAGAGCAATTATACATCTACAGTGGTAAATTTTTAATATGTTACTAGGTGGCTTAAAGTGGTTGCCATCATGTTCTTATGCAGTTTCTAGGACAGTGCCAAAGTGTTGCTATAGGATCACTAAGGTGTATTGAATAGTTGGCAAAAAGGTTGCTTGAGGTATGATGATTTTTTTTGGCATAATATTTTTCAGACTAATTAATTTTAATCTGGATTAAATAACAACAGACAATTAACCTAACGATTGATGTAATAATGGTATAATACCCTAAAAGTGGAATGTATAGTAAAAGTGCAAGCTAAAATCCAGACAGAAAGTGAGAGAGCTGCAGGAGTGTATTGTTACCTGAGGATATGTCCACGCGTGTGTTCTTGCCCAAAGTGACATAGATGTGGACTGTAACTTTACCCTCCACCAGACTGACCTCCACCCCTCCAGGCATGAGCGGAGTGAAGAAGAGCAGGCCGCTGGGGTTCCAAGTCCGAAACTGAAGCCTGACTGACACTGTGTCTGCATCAGTTCGACCCGGAAGCTGCAAGGAGCTGGTAGAGTTAAAGAAGGCAGGGAACGTTCGGGACTCCGTGCAGGAAAATGTCAGGTTATGCTGGAAGGAGGGGGAAAAAAGCATATGGGAATATTAATATATTAGGAATGATTGTGACAATTAAAGGGAAAGTTCACCAAAAAAAATTAAAACTCACCCTTAGGGCATTTAAAATAAAGGTGTTTTACTTCAAGAGAACATTTTTATATTCAAGATTTATTTATAACGCAAGTCAATGAATATCGGCACTTAGAAAGTAAACAAAAACATATAGGGCTCTATTTGAACAATCTAGGCGCAAAGTCTAAAGCTAATGGTGCAAAAGCAATAAGGGCGTGTCCGAATCCGCTTTTGCTATTTTAGGGACAGAAAAATATGGTCTGCGCCCTGGTGCATGGTCTAACATGGTTGTGCTTATTCTCTTAAAGAGTTCTGGGTGTGTTTTGACCATAACGTGCATAAAAGCAATCAGAGTCTCATCTCACATTCCCTTTAAAAGTCAGTTGCATCACGCCATGACGCATTTGCTATTTACATGGCGGACTTTGTAAGGGAAAAAACTGAACGCCTCACTAGTGAGAAAACTGTTAAACAGAGCATCTGCAGCACGAAGATAAAGAACGAGCCTCCTCCATTCAGCCTCTTTACTTTCTCTTTACTTTACTTTTACTCTTTACTTTACTCCTTTACTTTACTTTTTCCAGAAAACCAATAAATGACCAATCATAATGCAGTGTGGTCAAACCAACCAAACTCATGACTGATTTATATGCCCCATATGGTGATGCAAACGTCTCCAAAACCAGATGGACAAATCTGAACTTGTTTGTATTAAAACAAATATAAATATGCATATAATAAATAATACTACTACTAATATAACACTATATTTGATATGTAAAGATATTTGTGTATTACATCCTGTGTGCATTAAGCGATGTGTACTCATTTGGACCTGCATAGGTTCATAAAAGCACGCTCTGTGCTGGTTTATTGGCATGGTTTATTTTAGATTCTTAAAATAGCTACGTGCCAACAATGCGCCTTAACACATCTCCTTTTTAGACCAGCACACACATGAGTCTACAAAGTGGCGCAAATGGATTTGCTATTTAAACAACGTGGCGCAAAACGTGAAAATTACTGTTGCGCTGGTCTGAAAATAACAACAAATCGCACCAAACACGTCTTGTGCCTTATTGAGCCGGGTGTATGATAGAGATCTAACAGTATGCTCAAAAAGACGATTTTGCTGCTTGTTTAAACTACTTATTTCAAATGAAACAACACAATTCTTGAGATTTTTCTGATACAACTTAACTGTTTTATGTTCAAACCACTTAAATTAGTTAACCTAATCTATTTGTGTTGAGACAACATGAATAAATTGTGTGAAACCCTGCATTTTTTACAGTGTATGAAAATTCTATATCACTTTCATCAGTTTTAGTTTTTAATTGACCTAAACACATTTAAAATAAGTGTCACACACACTTAAAGCATTCAATCCACCAAGTTTTGCATCTGAAAATGAATAAACAACAAATAAAAATGGACTCTTTATGCCGTTTTATGGCAACCAACATAAACAAGGATCTGTGCATTTTGGATTTGTTTACTTGTGTTTGAATTCATTCATGTACATTGCTTTTTGCATGTTTTAGGTGAATTGGGTTTTCTTTTTAATTATTAGTTTATTAGTTTTAATATTAAAATAGAATCGTAAAAACAAAACAATTGAGACAGTCAGTAACAAAAGTCAAATACAGTAAGAAACATTTTATATTTTCAATATTTAGATAGAATAAACTGGTAAGAGATACTGTCCAAGTGCTCTAATTAGATAAAAACTAAACCAAACTAAACAACATAAATATTTTAATAAATTATAGAAAATATTCCTATAATATTACATTACTACAGTAGTTCTAGGTATGGTTACACACAAAATTTTTTATTTTCTTATCCCGTTTTCTTTACCTGCACCTGTTTACTTTGTTTTTCACAAAACTGCATAAAGCTCCTTTATATAAGCCAAAAAGGGTTGTTAGATTTTTTTTTACTCATATTGCGATTTGATTTGTGATTTAATTTTGTGAATTAGTTTAAAGTCTGTGCTACACTATTGAGCTTAAAGGAATTCAGCATACTTTAACTGTAATAAATATATATTAACTGTCTATATAAACATGCATTTACAGTACTTAACAGTTAATTGCAATGTTACAGGATTTACTTTGAGGTTTCAAAATTCTTAAAGAATTTAATTATTCAAACGGTAATACTAACTAGTGATTTACTTCAAAAGTGGTGTTTATAACAACATAAATAATATAATAATGTTACCTGTGGGATTTGATGAGGTCGTTAATTTTATTATGCTTATATTATGTATATATATATATATATATATATATATATTCACAGCAAATTTGCCAGTGTACATTTTACACCACAGGTGTTGAATTTAACACTTTTCTGGTGTCTATATGAGTCCCACCAGCCAAGTGTCCAGGTTAACACTCAAAAGTGTTGACTATATACACCTCTGCAGTGTAGAATATTTTACACTTAGGGTGTAAAATTGCACACCACATTAAACATTTTTAACACCTGCAGAGCAAATTGTCCAGTGTACATATAACTCCACAGATGTTAAATTATACACTTCTGGTGTATATACGAGTCCCATCAGCCCAGCGTATAAGTTACACTTTAAAAAAGGTTAAATATATACACTTAAGCAGAGTATATTATTTTACACTACTGTGTTGACCATATTGACTCAGTCACCTCAAGTTCCCGTATGTGCAATTAACACCGATGAGGAGCATGAAAAGGCAACACCAGAAATGCACACTGTTAAAGTCAAAATTTAACCCACATCAGCGTTAAAAACAGTAAATGTACACTTGGATTTTAACACTATCAAACTACAGGGGCTCACACCAGAAATTCAACACCTCACGATTTGCTATATATATATATATATATATATATATATATATATATATATATATATACTCTCAAAAATAACTCTCAAATTATATATTTATAATATAACTCTGAAAGTGCTGGTATAGCCATTGACTTGCATTTCTTGAGACTACAACTTCAGCTAGAAATCGTGTTTCATTTTCTACTGAAAACAAAAGTGCCCTATAAGTCTTGTATAGTCTAAGCGTGAGTAAATTATGAATTAACAGTGAATTTATTTCAGTTTTGGGTGAACTGTCCCTTTAAATAATTGAACACACAGCACTAGAAAGGAATGATCGAAAACAAATTTTAGAGGGCAGATTCATTTGAGAGGCTTTATTCAGGAAACCTGGAGAGTTCATATACTGGAAAATCCAGCTAAAACCAGCTTAAGGTGTTTTTTGTGCGATTTTCTAGCAGATCCACTCTGGTCTGAATCTACAGGAAATCCAGCAGGTGAATCTAAAGATGTTTGTCAGCTAAGATTGGCAGACAAAAACTTCATTTAATCACTTTAAATTGACATGTCCTGACTTTTCCAGCACAGAAATGGATAACAACCGCAACTCATTATTAGTTATTGTGAATGATCACAGACAACAGACACACACAGATTGACAGCACTTGTTACTTCACATCTGTTATCCTCTCACACACACACAGAGCATTGTGGGAAAGGGAAGAAAACTGGTGCTTATGATTGAGGCTTGAGAAGGGACAGGAATTCGTATCTACTGAATATTTAATATGAGATATAAAAGCAAACCTTCGGGAGCTCAGATTACTGTAAACAATACAAAGAATCCAATTAGAACAGTCACTGAAGCCACATAATGCCTGAAATGTGCATTAAAAAAACAAGTGGGGTTGTTTTTGATTTCATGTTGATTTTAATTAAAAGAAATTAAATATTCATTTTTTTTTCAATGGGGTTGAGTTTTAAAATGATTTCATAAAAGACAACATAGGATAAAACAGCTCAAAAATACTACATTTTATTTCTTAATTTGATCTAAAAAACTGTAAATATTTTTTTTTAAAGTGGGATTTATGGACACAGAAAATTGAATGCTATAATTCCAAGGTCATTTCTATTTTGAACACACACTTTTCTAGCAGTCATCTATAGGCATGGGACGATAACCGTTTTAAAGGTATACCACGGTTTGGAAAAGTCAATGTTTTAAAATCGTCAACATTTTCTGCAATACCATTCCTAAGGTTTGAGTAAAAAATGTATTTACTTTTTTTTGTTTGGACAACAGTATCTCCAGCAGAAAAGATGCTGTTTAAATTGTAAAAAAATTTTTTTAAATAGTTTTTGAAATTTTTGAAAGAGTTTTTGAAACAAATGAAAAGGGCAGAAGTCAATAATTGAATTAACCTGACACGTTTATTTTAGACACGTGTTCTAAAATATTATAAATTTTTCTCAAAATAAAATTTACTGTCTTCAAAAGGGAAAAAGTTTTTGTTTTGTTCCCAGACATTTAAAAAGAACATTTAGAGCAGTAATCAAAATACCGCAAAAAAAGTGAAATTGTGATATTTTTATTTAAGGTTATCATACCGTCAGAATTTTATACCAGCCCATGCCTAGTCATCTACAGTGATTAGCATAAAAAGTCTATACACCCCTGGTAAAATGCAAGGTTTCTGCATTGTAAAAAAATTTACTACAGTAAATCAAATGGTGCTTTAATAAAGTATTACTTTAAAGGTGTGCACACTTGCAACCACATTATTTTAGCTTTTTATTTTTAATTCAATTCAATTCAATTCATCTTTATTTGTATAGCGCTTATACAATGTAGATTGTGTCAAAGCAGCTTCACATGGAAGTTTATAGTGAATTGAAACAGTGTCAGTTCAGTTTTCAGTGTTTAAGTTCAGTTTAGTTTAGCTCTGTTCAGTGTGGTTTAATAATTACTTTTAGTTCGGTAACACTATTTTGATGAACCATTTAAGTATTAGTACACTGTCTGCTTAATATCTGTTGATACTGCTCCTTCAACAGACATTTAACTAACTATAAGAAACTATGTAAGTACATGTCAACTGACACTAACCCTAACCCTAACCCCAACCTAACGGTCTACTTATAATCTAATGAGAATTAGTTGGCATATAGATGTAATGTAACTTCAATTCAACAGATGGACCATCAAAATAAAGTGTGACCTTTAGTTCCCCACACCTAAATGTCTTGAGTTGTTTTTTTTTATGCAATTGTACAGGTTATAGTTTAGAGAAGGTGGAAAAAGGTCTAAAATTATTTAATGTGGTTTAGTTTTTTATTTATAACATAGAAATCTTGCATTTTAACAGGGTGTGTAGACTTTTTAAATCCAATGTACATTTGAATATAACATAGTTTAGTTAAAATTTGTTGGATTAAAGATTCGTTGGATGTACAAATTTTTTTTAAGGTAAGTGGTTGCTAACAAGTTACAGTATATGGGCTGAATTGAAGCCAGAAAAATTGATTAAGTAATGTTCAACTTTATTAGTTTGTTTAAATCCAGCCCATATAAATTGTTTGCAACCACTACGTACCTTAAAAAATGTAGTAAATCTAATAAATAATTTTTTGTGTATATATTTAATATTTAAAGTAGCATTTAAATATGTAAACACATAATTATGGATAATTAAAAAATTTAGTAAATGCAATAAATCATTTTTTGTGTATATATTTAACATTTAAAGTAGCATTTCAATATGTAAACACATTTTCATAATTATACAGTGCCTCCAAAATTTTGCAGGGATATAAATTTATTTTTGTTTTCTCAAATGATTGGTTTTGTGACAGCTTTTCTCAAAATTATGACATTGTTTTCTTAAATTCTCTAGTTTTGCTGTGAAAACATACACAAATCTAGTACATTTGTTTCTCTTTTTTATTCCCAAGAACACTAAATCCTGTAGGGACTAAATTAAATAAAGCTTCTATATAGTATTGAGTAAAAACATTGCTGAGAAATTACCAGTTGTGAGTTTAAATAATAAAATAAACCTTATAAACTGTCATGATACAATTATACATTCATTAATAAACCCATACAAGGGTTTATTTAAATAAAGAATGCACAGAACTTAATTATTCAAGTTTGATCAAGACATATTATTCATTCTTTTTTTTTCTGGCTTAGTTCCTTTATTAATCTGGGGTCGCCAAAGCAGAATGAACCGCCAACTTATCCAGCATATGTTTTACGCAGTGGAAGCTCTTCCAGCTGTAACCCATCAATGGGAAACATCCGTACACACTCATTCACACACATACACTACGGACAATTTAGCTTGCCCAATTTACCTATACCACATGTCTTTGGACTTGTTGGGGGAAACCGTGGCACCCGGAGGAAACCCACATGAACACCACATGAGGAGAGCATGCAAATTCCACACAGAAATACCAACTGACCTAGCTGGGACTCGAACCAGCAACCTTCTTGTTGTGAGGCGATCGTGCTACCCAGTGTGCCACTGTGATGCCCTTAATTGACATTATTAATAATATAATATAATATAATATAATATAATATAATATAATATAATATAATATAATATAATATAATATAATATAATATAATATAATATAATATAATATAATATAATATAATATAATTATTTTATTAAATTTTTTTTTAAATGTTACATACAGAAATATTTTTATTTCAAATATTTTGAAAGAATAATTTTTTTAATTATTATTTAAAAATATTTTAAATAATACAATTAATTAATTATATAAATTAAAATATGTATTTAATAATAATAATAATAATAATAATAATAATAATAAAATATTATAATGAATAAAGCTCACAACACGTTCTACAAATAAATACAAATTTAATAGTAAAAATTTAATTTAATTATTTGAGTTATAAATAAACCTATTGGCCAATTCCAGCAGAAGTATCTAACCTGTTTTAACCTGCATCCTCATATCAAGCTTGTAAATATTGTGTAAAAATAATAACAGGTCTTGTAATTAAAAAGGTTGAGGATGACAGTTTTAGACTAACTTAATACCCAACCACAGCAGTCCTCAATACAGCCACTGAATAATCTCCACAAGGCATTGGAGAGCTCAGCAGTGATAAAAATAGACTTGTAAATTTGGCACGTACGAAGCTGGAAGTGTCTACTTTTCTCCTGCGTGCGAGGTTAGTGATGTTGTCCCCGTTGTAATGAATGGCCTCCATGCAGCCAATGTAGTTTTCTCGGCCTCCTGAGCTGGGTTTGGCCGACACTGGCATCCCTCCAAATGTAATCTGAGAATAGACGTCGAGATAAAGTGAAAATGATGGAAACATTTACCATCCATAACGCTGACAGGCAAACATTAATTTTACCCATGCTCTCTCTCTCTTTTTGAATAAATGCCACCCGGTGAACAAAATCATACAGTTGAAGTCAGGATTATTCACCCTCCTGTGCATTTGTTTCAAAATATTTCTCAAATGGTGTTTAACAGAGAAAGGAAATTTTCACAGTATTTCCTATAATAATTTTTTCTTCTGGAGAAAGCCTTATTTGTTTTATTTGGTCTAGAACAGGGGTCTCCAATCTTGCTCCTGTAGGGCCGGTGTCCCTGCAGGGTTTAGCTCCAACTTGCCTCAACACACCTGCCTGGATGTTTTTAGTATACCTAGTAAGACATTTATTAGCTTGTTCAGGTGTGTTTGATTTGGGTTGGAGCTAAAATCTGCAGGACACCGGCCCTCCAGGAACAAGTTTGGTGACCCCTGGTCTAGAATAAAAGCAGTTTAATTTTTTTAAAACCATTTTAAGGTCAATATTATTAGCCGGCTTAAGCAATTGACATACATTTTAATTGTCTACAGAACAACCCCATCGTTATACAATGATTTTCCTTATTACTAGCGGTGTCAAAGTGAATTGTTTCTTCTGTGCACCGCGATGCAGACGCAAACAGTTCGGTATCGGTTCAGTAATAGATCATAAGTGAACTGTCGTCATTTATCTCATATGCGCTATACAGTACTGTGGTAGCTTACTATGACGAGAGAGGCGAGCGCGAATAATTAACACGCTACAACTACTTAAAAACACAGAAACTCTGCACAATTGTCTCTCTCTCTCTCTCTCTCTCTCTCTCTCTCTCTCTCTCTCTCTCACCCTTTGACCAGCTGGCGTGTGGTAACTTTTCCTCTCCTCTCCTGCTACAGCGATACTTGTTGACACGAGCGCGTGTCTCCATAGCGAGTTTTCTCCTCCGCGTCTATCACGGATCAGCTGTGATCGCCGCTGCCATTTATCAGTGTTTTATCATTGGTGAACAGCACCAGAGCCAATCGCAGCCTTTTCTGTTGAGCGCGTGACCAATCACATGGGTGTAAGATCTCGCTCATCAATGCTCAGAAAGCGAGCGGGATATTTACATCAGTTTATTTGCTAAAAATGCTCTCATGTTGTCCTGTGCATCTACTTGAGTTTTTGAAGGTACAGTTCATATATCTGACTGCTTGTATTAAAGAACTTGCCTAATAAATCTAGTTAAGCCTTTAAATGTCACTTTAAGCTGAATACTAGTGTCCTGAAAAATATTTAGTAAAATAATATGTACTGTCAAAGAAATACAATAAATCAGTTATTAGAAATGAGTTATTATAACTATTATGTTTAGAAGTGTGTTAAAAAATAATTTCTGTTAAACAGAAATTGGGAGAAAAAACATACAGGAGGGCTGATAATTTATGAGGGCTAATAATTCTGACTTCAACTGTCTGTGTGCTGAAGACCCTTTTCCCAATAGCACCAGGTTTGTTAAAATGATTAAACAGAGCGGGGGAGAGGCAGAAATGAAACGTGAGAGAGAAACTGAGAGATTATTACATAATATGCAAATACATAATAGTGCTGTTGTCTATTCTGTGATATTATGCTATAATCTTAACATTGCATCAGTGTTTCTTATGAGTATTAGTCATATTTTAGTAATCTGTTTGAGTATTAGTCTATAGTTTAAGTTGCTTAATGTTCACTTAAGACATTATTAGGTTACTGTCCCTTTAAGAGCTAATGCACAAATACAGTTTACTGCTACACATGCAATTTTCTCACATTCTTAAATCAAGATGCAATTACTTAGGAAGCCAAAAGACATGAGATAAGAAGTCATGTTTAAAAGAAAATGATTAAAAACTTAAGAAATATATAAAATAAAAATCAAGTACAATTAAACAATTAATTAAATAAAAATCTGCTGAAAAGTTAATAAAAATAAACATATCTTTTTGCAATTATTTGCAATTATCATTGCTAGATTTTTTTTCTTGCTTTAAAGTGTAAAGCCTGAAGTTTAATTTAAATTTAAAGATTGAATAAAATGTTTGTACCCACTGTGCCACCGTACAGCCCTGTATCTTTAATGTTCGTTTCAAATCTGTACTATATAATAAGACATAAATTCGCAACACTTTTTAGTTTAGTTTTTAAAAAAACTGCTTGCATCTCATTCTTGGTTGTCCAAACTTAAATAATACAACAATTATTTCTTATAAAATATATAGACTTAAAAATATGAATATATTTACAAACCATATTAATGATGAATAATCCTATCGATTGCTATTGGCGGTTTTTATTTTTCTAGTTTTAAGCATACATTCAGTTAACTATAAGCTTTAGTTTACATTTGAAGATTAATTAAAATATATTTTTGTACAGAAAACAAGGATATTTTGTATTTTGCTTCTCCAGTGCTGCAAAATAAATCTTCAGGAATATTAAAATATCTGTACTGGATAACAAGACAAATAAAATCATGAAAAAACATCTTGCATCTCATACTTTTCTGCCCAGAATTAAATAATACAGTACAATCATTTCATTGAGAAAGAAATATCTATCCCCCAACCCATATATAAAGAGGACCTATCATGCCCCTTTTTACAAGAGGTAAAATAAGAAAGTAAAGACGAGGTAAGATATGTGAAGTTTCAGCTTAAAATACCCCACAAATAATGTTTTATAACCAACCCAGGCTCATTTTGAAAACGTAGTCCCGTGAACGTTTCTTGAGACCGCAAAATACATCCCAGGAGGTACGTATTTTTGCAGCTTTTGTTTTCGCGAATCTGTGAGAGGCCGCTGTCGACCGTCCGTCTGTCTGTCAGACTGAATGATTGACTGGGCGACCGGTCAATCAACTGACCCACCCTCCTCCTTCCCTAAACCCAACCAATTTTACCGATTGACCCGCCCACCACATACTTCCCTAAACCCAACCAACGGTTTGCAAAAGCCGTCCAGAAAAAGAAAAGCCCTCATCTGATTTTTACTACATTTTCAGATTTTACCACATTCTCAGCATGTTGTTCACTCGTTCATTTTTTTTTTTGGATTCAGATTTCTGGAACAGCTCTTCCCTGGACTTGAACCCGGTCATCATCGTCATGGTCAACTCCTCTCTATGTCTCAAGTCCGCCAACGTACACGACGAGCTAACAGGACAAACTGGTTGCGGTGGAAAAGGGAGGTAAGCAGTCAGCGCCAAAAGGAACAGCGTCATACTGCCCCGTAGCATTCGCTTAACAAATGAAACGCAGCCATACGTTCCTTCGGCTACATAATTTGCAGTCTCCAGAAACGTCCACAGGACTACGTTTTCAGAATGAGCCTGGGTTGTTTATAACTCTTTGAATCTGCCCCTTTTAGGCTTTGATCCTAATTGTGCCATTTTAGTGACTGCCGCTTTAAATTCAAATGAGATTGTGCTCTTTTCAAAAGAGGGTGGAGCTACAAATGACTATGTGTCAGGAGATTCAAAAACAAGACTAACGTCCTATGCTAATGAGGGAGAGATCTCTAATGAGCGGAGCTTTCCCCCTCTGATGACACGTACAATGGGAAAATGTCAATCAAAGTGTTTCTGCAGTTTTTAACTGTGTGATTTTAGACCATTTTGAGGGATGTAAACAAAAACAATGGTCCCAATGTATTTCCCGTTTTACATTTTTAATTTCTATAGCTTCCGAGAATCCAAAAAGAGCCACATATTGATAAATTATGTTATGATAGCTGTTTTAATGTTAAGTTATGATTGCATTGCCTCTTGTTGAGACTTTATTGTTACCATAAGAAGCTGGTCATATTCACAGACTGTTCCCACACAACTGTGTTTAAACCCCTTATTAAAGTAATTTTTGCATAATAGGTCCGCTTTAATGATAAATAATCCTATCAACAGTTATAAATCTGTCATTTACTTCATAATCCAGGTCCAGATGGTCAAACTCTCCGTTAGTGCGGAAGCTCTGTGTGTGCTGGTCGAGTGTAAAGTTAATGCTGCGCCTGTAGCGCTCGATCAGAACCGAGTGCCAGTGGTCATCATCCAGCAGACTCCCGCTCGACACTGATGTGTGACCCTGAATGGAGCCATACTGATTACTGCCTGAAATAGACACAAGCATCAAACACTATTAGTGAAACAGGTCAGATCAATCAAACAGGTCATACGTTAGAGGAAACCATGATATATTTTTTGCAGATTCTATTCTTGATTAATAGAACGTTCCAGTATTTGAACAGCATTTTTTTGTCCTTACTGTCGCTTCTGATCAATTTAATGCATCTGAATAAAAATATATATTACTTAAAAAAACGTGTAGTATAGTATTATTATATTATTACAATTGAAGTCAGAATTATTAGCCCCCCTGTATATCTTTCCCCCAATTTCTCTTTAACAGACAGATTTTTTTCAACACATTTCTAAACATAATAGTTTTAATAACTTATTTCTAATAACCAATTTCTTTTATCTTTGCCATGATGACAGTAAATAATATTTGACTAGATATTTTTAAGATAGTAGTATTCATCTTAAAGTGACATTTAAAGGCTTAACTAGGTTAGTTAGGCAAGTTCTTTAATACAAGCAGTCAGATATATGAACTGTACCTTCAAAAACTTAAGTAGATGCACAGGACAACATGAGAGCATTTTTAGCAAATAAACTGATGTAAATATCCCGCTCGCTTTCTTATGGTAGTTAGGCAAGTCATTGTAAAACAATGGTTTGTTCTTCAGACAATTAAAAAACAAATATTGCTTAATAATATTGACCTTAAAAATGGTTTAAAAAAAAATATATATATATATATTATAGGCAATACTGTAAAAAAAAAGTCCTTGCTGTTAACTGAAGTAAATGTTTCAATCAAGTAGCTGAGTCAAACTGTTATGACTGATTAAAAATAACAACTCTTTGTGTTCATTTAACATCAGTATTTGAAGATCAACAAAAAATAATGATATAAATCATGTTTAATCAACATCATCTGTTCATGTTAATGAACACAAATATTTTAAGCTGGTTTGAACATCATCCAGTGTTGTTAAGATAATGGGGCATAATCACGTGGACCACAGACCATGATTAAAACATGTTCAATCACTTGTATCACCTGCATACCGTTGTTGTTATATGATTTACCTTTATATTGTATGTGTAAATACATGCATTCACTTATACTGTATATTTTGATTAGGGTTGGGTTGATAGACGATGCCATCGTCCCATGCCCATGGCAATAACCGATAGACGTCACGATGCTGAACCGGCATTGGAATCCTCCGCCCAGCCCCCGTCGCAAACCCGCTCGCGAAAAATACACACTTAGGCCCCGTTTACACTAACACGTCTTAGTTTTAAAATGGCATTTTAGAACTATGCCGCTGAAAATGCACATAACGGGACCACACAGACACACACTGTCATGTGCTCATCTGAGCTCCAGCTCAGCGGGTGCTTTGAGCACAAAACCCCAGAGAGCAGTGCACGTCGGACAGTTTATCAAGAATGTACCGCTGGATTGCATCTCACTATGGCTGTTAAACGTAATATTTAATTAATCTCCATCTAACGATTGTTCTGTCTTTTGAATCTATCAGTTACGTGTCACAGCGTCAGTACACTGCTTAGATCCTGAGCTTTCACGCTTGTACTTAGTAATTTTTGGGAAAACCTCAGATACTGTTGGTTGGTTGCTGTTGGTTGTGCACCTTTTTTACCAACCAAGTTTGTTGACGCCATTATAACGACACAGATCACTCTGCCTATTCATGCCAGAATCCTGCAGAATAAGTGACTAAGAGGTAGTAATTTGTGTGTAACTTATCTTTATTTATTTATGATTTGGTTATGGGTTAAACAAAGACCATGCAGGTCAGGTAGTTGAAACGGTAGGCTACAAATAATTAATTTATTATGAATTAATTAATTATTTATAAATAATTAATTCACTGCCGCCTATCACAACGATGATACCGATGTCCATCGTGATGTTTATTTATGTATATTTGTATAATATATATATATATATAGTCTGTTTGATTTTGATTTCTGTAGTACATGTTAAAAGCTCTTAAAATCAATAAAGAGTGTTAAAAAAATTAATGTTCAACCAAAGAGCTTTTTATTGCGTACAATTTTAACAAGGTAATATGAGAATTAAGACACAATCATATTGCACTTTTCGCTTCATAGACTTCCATACATGCATTTAAAAGTAAAATATTGCTTAAGGGGGCTAATAACATTAACCTTAAAATGTTTTTTCAAAAATTAAAAACTGCTTTCATTCTAGTCAAAATAAAACCAAAATGTTCTTAAGAAGTACAAATATTATAGGAAATATTGTGAATAATTCCCTGCTCTGTTAAGTATACAGTAATGTTCGAAATATTTGAAAAAGCAAACAAAATTCACAGGATGGATAATAATTCTGACTTCAACTGTATATATAAATAGTTCAAAACTTTACCCAGGTTGATCTGCAGCTGTAGTTTGGCTCGCCGCAGCTCTAGCGTGATATAATCTCCCTGTTGTCCCTCTCCGTGCAGCAGGATGCCGTCTCCTTTAGAGGTCTTAAACTTCAGCGATATCACATCCTTTAAGATCTTCATCTTCTTCTGTCTGAAGCGATAGGAAATCACTCCCTGGCCATCGAAGCTGATCACGTCTGCCCCTGAAAGCAGGAATATGGGTCAATCTGATTAAGTCGTTTCCAGTTCTACACTCAAAACAACTTTATGATAAAACTGAGGTGAAACTGAACATATTTGGCTATTAAAGAAATCATATGATGAATTTTAAAGCAGAATTATCTTTGAATTTTAAAGTCTGCATGAACCGGAAGCTGTAATGACTTTTTTGTATTGTGACGCAGTTCCTAGAGAAACAGAACGTTAAGCGAGAAAACAGTAGGTGTGGCTTGGTTTTTTTCCCTGCACGCTGATTGGATGTAGTAAAGTAGGCATTTCATTCAGAAAGATCAGGAAATGCATTTGGGGAGAGTTATTACAACCTAACAGACGACACCTCCTCACCATTTCTGTTAGTTGTTAAAACTGACAGTTGGAGGGGCGTGGTTAAGTACGTTAGCCCCGCCCTAATACCTCAGACAATAGCTGTGTCTCAATTCAGAGGCTGCAGCCTTTGAAGTCCACACAGGCTGAACCGAGCGTTCTGAAATGAGACGATCTAGCCTACAGAGGACGGATCTCGTCAGCAGACAACCATAACAGCTGCTGTTAATAAAATTTGTAATACATTTTTTTGAAGTGATTTTAAAACTTATTTTAAGCGATCTGAAGGCAAAACAAAGTATACGGAAGCTGGAAATATATTTTCTTTGATTCATACATGTACACATAAAAATGTAAACTGTCTATAAAATTACTCTTTAGTAAGACCAGGGCTTAATTTGTGACGGATTTGGCACCTCTGAAATCTGATCCGGCACCTCATTTTACCGATCTCACTCCTCAACCACCCTCCTCCCCCGTCCGCTGTTTACTTTCACTTTCTTCCGCGACTCCCGAAGCTCCTTCACCTTCGTCCGCGACACTCCCCGCCCCACTCTTTTTCGTCCGCGACACCCCTTCACCATCTACCGCACGATTTTTGCCAAATCCATAACAATTCTGAACAAAATAAAATAATATAGAACATTTTTGAAGTATACACAAATACCCAGAAAAATAAATTGAGCTGTGGAAAAATATTTTTTCGAGAAATCGATTCTGCAAAGTTTCAAATTCATTGCAGATGGCGCTCAAGGCTCTAGATGGCGCTCAAGGCCAGTTTTTAACAGCAGATGATAAAACTAGTTTATAACAGCAGAAGGTGCTCTACACTAGTGTTTAACAGCAGATGCAATCTAGGATAGTTTTATAACAACAGACGCTGCTCTAAGTTAGTTTAAAACAAAGGATGGCACTCTAGTAGAGTAGTGTTTAACAGTAGATGGCGCTTTAAGCTAGTTTTTAACAGCAGATGGTGCGCTAAGTTAGTTTTAAACAGCATACGCAGCTACCGGCTAGTTTTTAACAGCATATGACACTAGGTTAGTTTTTAACAGCAGATGGCGCTCTAGGATAGTTTATAACAACAGACGCCCCTCTAAGCTAGTTTATAACAACACATGGCACTCTACTTAAGCTAAACTGAGCTAAACTGAACTGAAGTTAAACACTGAAAACTGAACTGATGCTGTTTCAATTTACTAGAATCTTCTATGTGAAGCTGCTTTGACACAATCTACATTGTAAAAGTGCTACAGAAATAAAGGTGAATTGAATTAAATAGAATAGTAGGCTAATGTCTAACCGCAGATGCTATTCTAGGCTAGTTTTAACAACAGAGGGTGCTCTAGGCTAGTTTTTTAACAGAAGATTTCGCTCTAGGGTATTTTTTAACAGCAGAGGGCGCTCTAAGCTAGTTTATAACAGCAGATGCCGCTCTAAGTTAGTTTATAACAGCAGATGGCAATCTAGGCTAGTTTTTTAACAGCAGATTGTGCTTTAAGCTAGTTTTTAACAGCGGATGATGCTGTAGGCTAGGTTTTTAACAGAAGATTGTGCTCTAGACTAGTTTTTAACAGCAGATGGTTCTCTGAGCTAGTTTTTAACAGCGGATGGTGATCTAGGCTAGTTTTTAACAGCAGACGCGCTCAACAGCAAATGCTCTTCTAGGCTACACAGAACATAGCGCTCTAGGTTAGCTTTTAACAAGATGGCCCTCTAGGCTAGTTTTTAACAGCAGATGGTGCTCTAGGCTAGTTTTTAACAGCAGATGGTGCTCTAGGCTAGTTTTTAAGAACAGATTGTGCTCTAGGCTATTTTTTTTACATTACAATAAAATGCTCAACAACTTGTAGTGTTCACATTTGCAGTTTGAATCTGTTATTTCATTTGGTCCAGACAAAAAATATACTTTTACCCCAGTTAGCATTCACATGAAGGATCATTTCTACAACACTCACAGTAAGCACAGCCATAGATCTCCACTCTCAGCCCAATTCTGCCCTCCTCGCTCCAGTCCAGTGGGATAAAACGCACATATCGGGCCACAAACGGGTGCTGAAGTTCATGCCGCACGGCCCGCTCTGAGTTCCAGTTACCTGAAAACGTCTGAGGCAGAAAGAAGAGTTTGTAGTTTGTAAAAACACAGAAATAACCTCCTGCTGTGAGTGAGATGCTTCATTACTGCTACTTCTGGGTACACAGATCAATAAAACAGACTCTCACGCACTTCCATGAGAAATGGCTTTGCATCCTAATCTCTGTGATTGAGCATTTCAGTTTAATTATGCAAGCAGGGAATAATTTGTGGTGAGGAATGAGCCTACTTGCATGTATGATCTTGAAACAAAAATAATTAGCCTAATAATTAGTACCTAGCCTTTGACAATTAAAAATAAATTGAAGTAGTTTATAAACTTTTTAATGTTAGGGAGCAACTCGCAGGATATAAAAGTCTCCGTATTATTGCAAATTCTTCTCCTACGTAGAAAGTAATGAGATCAAATGGAGAGCACATGACGACTTCTCAATTGTTTCTCAGTTCTGGTTTAAAGCATTTTAGAAAATTTCTCAAAAATATCTAAAAATCAGAGTTTTCAAGAGTTTACACTTAGCTGATGATTGATTATAAAGCTTGTTTGGCATGCTGTCTCGGGAGACAGCCCTGAGCTCAAAAAGTCCTTGAGCCCTGGGCTCCCTCCTGTTTGCAGGGCGAGAGGGGAGCTTTGAGCTCAGGTAGGTCTCGAGAACTCCCCTTTTTTTAATAAAAGCTGATGACAGAAAAGGATTGCTATGAAGAGATATGGTTCTGGATGAGAGTTTGACTGTAGTGCTAAATTTAGATTGATCAATTCACTTGTAGTGCATGTTTTTGGAATGTGGGAGGAAACCGGAAAACTCTGGGAAAGCCCGATCACGGGAAGAACATGCTAACTTCGCACAGAAACGACAGCCGGCCTGTTAAAGGACTAGAACCGGAGACGTTCTTGCTGTGAGGCAACAGTGTTAATCACTGGGCCACCGTGCCGTCCTATGAAGGGAAAGTAGGGAGTAGGGGTGGAAGGAGGGATTCTTCAAATCGAAGATGATTTTTACTTTTTAACTTCAACATCTCAATACATTCTTTAATCTAATATTTAATATTTTAATTTTATATGATGGAAATTGACTTTTAATATGTTTAGTATGCCAGTGTTAATGAAAAAATGTTTTAACAGTTATATTATTTGATGATAATTAAACAATATTTAGCTGATTAAGTTTGGGACATTGGCTGGTTTAGGCCTGTTGCGCATTAATAAATATGACACTAAAACGACCAGTAGGTGGCAACAAGTACCTGTCTTAATGAGTGATTCATTGAATCATTCATTTAAATTTGATTCAGGAATCAACTGTTTTTGTAAATGAATCATTGAATCCCTGTCTGGCTTTGCTTGGTGCTATTTGGTGAATATAAAAAAAACAGACAATAATTTGTTTAGAAGTGTTAATCAGTATTAACTTCTTGTTGCTGGTTGTCCATTTTTATTTTTCAAAAGGATTTTGCTTTCTATTGCTTTCTTTCCATTTTATCTCATTTAAAAAAAGTAAGAAAATATTATTATTATTATTATTATTATTATTATTATTATTATTATTATTCATTATAATAATTATTATTTATTTATATATTTACATTTATTTAATATTTAACATTTCAATAAAAATTTCAGCCAAAACTATGTACGTCATGTAAGTTTTGGGCAACACAGCAGCATATATATCAAATAAATTAATGCAACTTACTAGATTATACTAGATCATTCATTCATTAGATCATTCATTTTCCTTCAGCTTAGTCCCTTTATTCATCAGGGGTCGTCACAGTGGAATGAACCGCCAACTTATCCAGCATATGTTTTACACAGCGGATGCCTTTCCAGCTGCAAACCAGTACTGGGAAACACCCATACACACTAATTCACACACATACACTACGGCCAATTTAGTTTATTCAGTTCACCTAAAGCGCATGTCTTTAGACTGTGGGGGAAACCGGAGCATCCAAAAGAAACCTACGCCAACACGGGGAGAACATGCAAACTCCACACAGAAATGCCAACTGACCCAGCTGGGACTTACACCAGTGACATTCTTGCTGTGAGGTGACAGTGCTAACTACTGAGCCACTGTGCCGCCCATTATTATTATTATTATTATTATTAATTAATATTATACATTAATATTATTTATAAAAGTTATAACTTATAAAAGTTACCAAATTATGTCAATAAAAGTTGAACTTTCAGCTAAAACTATGTGCGTCAAGTATGTTTTGGGCAACACAGCAGCAGTTGCTACTTTCAGATTCAGTGATGCCAAAACAATATTTACTCCCTGAGCCATAAATCACAGTTTTCCTCGTAAACTCACCCATATGTTGCTGTCCTGTCGATAGGGTTTCCAGTTGCTCCCGGTGTCGCTGTACAGGAGCCTGTAGTTTTTGGTCCAGTCAGAGCTGCTGTATCTGCCCTGCGTTGCGATGGCCGTGATCTGCTTTCTGGCCCTGAGGTCCACCTGTAGCCACCAGTACCTGTCTGAGTCTGACGGTGACCATCCGCCATTGCCTTTCAAAGAGGAAGAACAATGTAAGAAAACAGCACAAGATGCCAAGTTTGGATTAGGATGCTTTAGGCCATACCGCAGCTTCATAATGCACCATTAGCACTATATTTCCTCAACGCTGGCCAGCATACATTAAAATTCATTATGACCTATAGTGATGTTTTCCTCAATTCTGCAATCTAAGCAAATCCTTATGCATCCTTTGTACTTTATCTGCAGTGAATCAGACCTTATATCTCCGTCTAAATGTCAGCCAATGAAGAGAAAGCATGATCCTGGCACACAGGCAGATTTTTCTAATGCATTAATGTCGAGATGAACTACAATGTGCCCAGAATGTGTTTACCACAATGCAATGCAATGCACAACATTACTCTTACACTGTAAAAAAATGTTGGACTCCACAAAATTCCTTCATGTTGTCCCAGCACAAATCGATTATGTTACCTTAATATTTTCTTTTACAAATTGAACATAAAACAATTAAGCAAAAGTCATTTTTTTTTAGTATATCCCTTTAAGGATAAGAACTTATTGTGTAACTAAAACTTTTGGGAACGGTTACGTTTTTTTTTTCCTTTTAAATGTTTTTATACAGTGTAGTAAATGAACAAGACAGCAATTCCATATGTATATATGCATATTGAATGTATGAATGTATATATTCATTAAATTCATGAATGCAACTTAAATATGTAATTGATATTATACTGGATTAAATTATAAATGTTGTTGAAATATGCTTATTAATAAAATAGATAAAAATGAAAAATATAAAAATTAAAAAATTCAAAATAAAAAATATACTGTAACATTATACATGTAGCACTAAACTAATATTTTAAATCTGAATATATATAAAAAAAAATCCACAAAAAATCTTGATGATCAAAAACATGAAGCATGAAGAGGAAATCTATTTTCAACACTGATAATAATCAGAAACATTTCTTACAGTAAATGTTTCTTAAAAAATGTAGTTTTGCATTACAAAAATACAGTAAAATGGCAATATTGAAATATTAATATTATTAATTAAATAGATACAATTATAAAAAATTCTTTAAAAAATTATCAAAATAAAATAAAAGCCAATTCAAAATTAAAAATGCCCTAATATTACACATGTAATACTAAACTGAATATTCTAAATTTAAATATATTTAACAATATTTTTTTTCAACAAAACATCATCATAAGCAAAAACATGAAGCATAAAGATGAAATCTATTTTTAACAACATTTCTTAAATGTGTTTTTAAAAATTCAGGCTTCACCCATTTAATATATTAAAGCAGAAACTATCCAGCTCAAACTGTAATCGTATTTCGCAGTATTATTTTTTCTCTCCTGTATTTGATCAAATAAATGCAATCCTGGTGCTCATAAGATACTTTTATCTAGTAAAAGCACACTCGTACACCAAATCTCCATTGTTAGCTCATCCTCACCTACTCTCCTGTTGAGTTTTGCATAGCCAGCGCCAAAATCAGCTGCCAACACAGAAGAGCTGGTGAAGGCGCTGTAGGGAAGCGGTGAAGCCAACACTTCATCACACCTCTCTGGAAAAAAACAACAGAAAAACATGTGTCTGAAATATTTCTGTTTGATGTATTTCATTTTCAAATGTTACAAACACAACAGATGAATGAGACAAAGTGGAGAGAAAAAAAGACAAAGAATATAAATCGCATAAATGAGTACAGCGATTTACTGAGATATCTCACAGATCTCTTTTTTAAATTAATATGTACTATATAATGCTTTACAATAATATATTTGTGCTGATACATTAGATTAGTCAGTGCCAAAGCCAAAACTAGAGCTAATTTAACAAACTAACTTGGAATCGTCTAAAAAAATAGTATGCCCAAAAAAATGTTAGTGAAAATGAAACAAAAATCAAGAGAAACATAAAATATAACATTTAGTTTTGTAGTTTGTCATTTTCTTGCAATACCTCATTTAAAGTCATTTGAAGTTAAATCTGTATTCTTTCTATACCTAATAATGTTTGGTGACAAAATTTTGATTTTTAATACAATTGTTTACAGGGAGTGCAGAATTATTAGGCAAGTTGTATTTTTGAGAATTAATTTTATTTTTGAACAACAACCAAGTTTTTAATTTGTTTTTAGTTTTAGCTATTTTAGGAGGATATCTGTGTGTGCAGGTGACTATTACTGTGCATATTTATTAGGCAACTTAACAAAAAACAAATACAGTATATACCCATTTCAATGATTTATTTTCACCAGTGAAACCAATATAACATCTCAACATTCACAAATATACATTTCTGACATTCAAAAACAAAACAAAAACAAATCAGTGACCAATATAGCCACCTTTCTTTGCAAGGACACTCAAAAGGTGCCATCCATGGATTCTGTCAGTGTTTTTATCTGTTCACCATTAACATTGCGTGCAGCAGCAACCACAGCTTCCCAAACACTGTTCAGAGAGGTGTACTGTTTTCCCTCCTTGTAAATCTCACATTTGATGATGGACCACAGGTTCTCTATGGGGTTCAGATCAGGTGAACAAGGAGGCCATGTCATTAGTTTTTTTTCTTTTAGACCCTTTCTTGCCAGCCACGCTGTGGAGTACTTGGACGCGTGTGATGGAGCATTGTCCTGCATGAAAATCATGTTTTTCTTGAAGGATGCACGCTTCTTCCTGTACCACTGCTTGAAGAAGGTGTCTTCAGAAACTGGCAGTAGGACTGGGAGTTAAGCTTGACTCCATCCTCAACCCAAAAAGGCCCCACAAGCTCATCTTTGATGATACCAGCCCAAACCAGTACTCCACCTCCACCTTGCTGGCGTCTGAGTCGGACTGGAGCTCTCTGCCCTTTACCGATCCAGCCACGGACCCATCCATCTGGCCCATCAAGACTCACTCTCATTTCATCAGTCCATAAAACCTTAGAAAAATCTGTCTTGAGATATTTCTTGGCCCAGTCTTGACGTTTCAGCTTGTGTGTCTTGTGTTGTTTTTTTAGCCTTTCTTACCTTGGCCATGTCTCTGAGTATTGCACACCTTGTGCTTTTGGGCACTCCAGTGATGTTGCAGCTCTGAAATATGGCAAAACTGGTGGCAAGTGGCATTTTGGCTGCTGCACGCTTGACTTTTCTCTGTTCATGGGCAGTTATTTTGCTCCTTGGTTTTTCCACACGCTTCTTGCTACCCTGTTGACTATTTTGAATGAAACGCTTGATTGTTCGATGATCACGCTTCAGAAGCTTGGCAAGTTTAAGAGTGCTGCATCCCTCTGCAAGATATCTCACTATCTTTGACTTTTCAGAGTCTGTCAAGTCCTTACTTTGACCCATTTTGCCAAAGGAAAGGAAGTTGCCTAATAATTATGCACACATGATATAGGGTGTTGATGATGTCATTAGACCACACCCCTTCTCATTACAGAGATGCACATCACCTAATATGCTTAATTGGTAGTAGGCTTTCGAGCCTATACAGCTTGGAGTAAGACAACATGCATAAAGAGGATGATGTGGTCAAAATACTTATTTGCCTAATAATTCTGCACTCCCTGTAATAAATCTGTTTTGTTTAAATGCACCAATATTTATTCTCGCTTTTCACTGTATTTTTTTAAAGGGGGTGTACTCATTTATGCTGTACACTAATTGAGGGTAAAATTATTAGCCGTCCTTTGAAATTTTTAATCTTGATCTACAAATACTTCTAAAAATGATGTTTAACAGAGCAAGGACATGTTCACAGTAATTCCTAAAATATTTTTTTCTTCTGGAGAAATTCTTATGGCTGATTTATACTTCTGCATCAAAAAGAAGCGTATGCTCCGCGGTGGCATATCCCTCACCGTGGCCGATGCGCACCTCTCAAAAAATGTAACTACATGTCGCAACGACACGTAGCACAAGCTCAGTGATTGACCAGCTTGGAAGCGATAACAAGTGTGGGCGGGACAGAGAAACGTGCAAACCTGTTGGAGCAAGTGTTTACAAGTGTTGAGTCCCGTGAAAGGAGCTCCAGGTGAAAACATTTGTTAACCTTATGATTAAAGTTGCTGCACGTCCACTGGTTCTCGCCTCAAAATCAGCAAGTTTGAGCCACTTTACATTAAGGTAGCGTTCAGAAAAACTAAACACCAGAGACAAAACTTGAGACAGAGGAACATAAAAACTTCACTTCCAGCTAGTGTTTCTGAAGTGTTATTGCAGAGCAACACAAACAGCTTGTAGAAGTATAAATCCTCATATGCACGACAACACGCAATGCATGTGCTGTGGGTTATGGCGATCACTCGACGCAGAAGTATAAACCAGGCTTTAATTCTATTTGTTTGGCTAATATATATATATAATATATATATATATTTTTACTTTTAAAAGCAATTTTTAAGGTATATTAATATTAACCCCCTTAAATATATATTTTATAAATAAATAAATAGATAAATAAATAAAACATACATTAATCTAACCCTCTAATAAGTATAATGGTATAATGTTTACACCCATGTATGTCTGAATTATTTCTGAACAGACAAAACAGAGACCGGCATTCATACATTTGCCATTAATGCTTATAACTGAAGATAATTTTTTTTTTTTTATCAATGCTTTAGTGAGACTAAATGCATTTACAAGCACACCAATATGTTGATAACACAGAGTCATCTTATTGAAACAACCCTTTACATGCAATACAATAGCTTGTGGCAATTAAAAGTCCTTATTATTAATTAATCAGTTTGTTTCCTGGTACTGACTAACATGTTAATATGCGCCTGTCAATCTATACACTGGGAAAACTGCTACGTCACAGTGCACTTCAAAATCAATGGGATTTGGATCCTATTTTAACATCAGTAAATAAAAAAAAGAGACTTGTTGTGTTTATATCACTCTAATATGACTGTGGACATACTATACCTACACACATTTCTGTCCAAAAGTTGATTTAGCATCATAGGTGCTCTTTAATGATTTTTAAAAGATGATATGAATCACTGTCTGAATAAGTATGCATAGATACAAACATTATAATCATGATATTACTGTGAGCATGTATTATTAGTACAATTTGCGTTCGCTTTTGGCATCTGTCAAAGCTGATGCATGATGTCAGACTTAACAAGTGTAGTGGCGTTTCTACTGATTTACAAGAGTCAGAATTAATCTATTAGAGGGATTTCTGTTGCTGTGCTTTATACATGAAAACAGTAGCAACTCTGTAGCATCTCTCCGATTTGTTAGAGGGCATTAAGAAGTGGAGCATGTCTCACTGAGGTCCTTGATGTTTCAGTGCTGTGGGTGCGGTCAGTCTGCAGGGTTTAAATAGGCTCCTTGTAACCCAATTTATCCGGCCAGAGGCAAAATTCAATGCCACAGTCTGAGCAACACTGAGCAAAACAGGGCATTTAAAAAGAACAAGTAAACCTGATATCAAATGCATTTAGTTCATTCATTCATTTTCCTTCGGCTTAGTCCCTTATTTATCAGGGGCCGCCACAGTGGAATGAACCGTCAACTATTCCGGAATATGTTTTATGCAGTGGATGCCCTTCTAGCTGATACCTAGTACTGGGAAACACCCATACACTCTCGCATTCTCACACACACTCATACACTACGACCAATTTAGTTCATCTAATTCACTTATAGTGCATTTGAACTTTGAGAGAAACCAGAGCACCCGGAGGAAACCCACACCAACACGAGGAGAACATGCAAACTCCACACAGAAATGCCAACTGACCCAGCCGGGACTCGAACCAGCGACCTTCTTGCTGTGAGGCAACAGTGCTAACCACTGAGGCACCGTGCTGCCTGTTTAGTTGATTGTATTTTTTTTTTCAAAATAATATTGGTGTAATCATTATAACTTTCAGTTTAGCTTTTATTTGTGATATTTCCATTTTTATGTTTAAAGTTTAGCAATTTTGTTGTTTTGTAATTTTTTCTATATGAAATCACAAAACTGCAAACATAAAAAGGCTAATTGAGTGAAATTAATAGAATTCAATCGAATTTAAATAAATTATAATTTATATTATGTAATTTATATTTAATATTTAAATATTAAATAACCAACTGACAAAGTTCAGAATTTGGCCTTTATATGAGCTCATACTATACTGTACAATATTTAGACAATAAAAATGTTTTAAAAGTGTATAGGTATTGTTTTTTTTTCTTTACTTAAATGTTTTAGTTCAGCTTACTTGATAATTTTAAGGCAATTGGTTTCCTAATAATTTCCTAGTAATGTGAACACTAATAAGAAGGTAACACAACTAATTATTTTGAGTCACCGGTACTGAAGTTTACTTTATTGAGAAGTTGTAAATACAAACTGTTTTAGGTTATGCTCACTTAAAATAAATACACTACTTTACTTAGAAGTTTTAAGGCAATCGGTTTCCTCAAGTTTTCTAAATAAGGTCAACTTATTACATTTTACAGTGTATTAGTTGCATTTTTGACACTACACCATCATAAATTGTGTAAATAAACGATAAAAGAAGGCTTTAAGACAAGTAAAATTTTTAATTATTAAAATTTACAAATTCTGACTGAGGAAATGAGCTGGAAATGAGATTATTAAATAATTATTTATTAAATATGTGTGTTGTTGGTTTTTAATAAGTTTTAACAGATGACTAATTGCTGCTTTTAATGATGCATGATGATCAATTTATATTTTAAATATAAGTATTTTTTCATACTTCTTTATTCAAAAATGTTTATTTAAAAAATCTTATCTTATAACATTTTTTATAAATAATATACACAATAATAATACTAATAATAATAATAATAATAAACACATTTAATTAATAATTAAACATTTTATTAATAATAAACGCACATTTCTAAATAAACACTTTGTGGTAAAATAATATGGTAAGCCCTTTGACAAAAATGTAGGAAAAATTTTTGCTGTATCAAAAAGTGTGATTATGGTCACCATCCGACAAGTGAATGCAGCAAAGATCAGTGTGCTTAAAATGTCACTAAAATACATTATTTGAACCTCATAATTTAATAGAAATTGGGGAGAATAACTGCAAAAACTCTACTTTTTGAGAAAAAAATAACCACCACATTCAATAGGCTGCCTACGAGCTTTATTATATATAAAAAAAACATTCATAGGTGACGCAGTGGTGCAGTAGGTAGTGCTGTCTCCTCACAGCAAGAAGGTCGCTGGGTCGCAGGTTCGAGCCTCGGTTGGGTCAGTTGGCGTTTCTGTTTGGAGTTTGTGGGTTCTCCCTGCGTTCGCGTGGGTTTCCTCCACAGTAGAAAGACAGGGTGAATTGTATAGGTATTAAGTATAGGTGAATTGGGTAGGCTAAATTGTCTGTGGTGTATGAGTGTGAATGAGTGTGTGTGAATGTTTCCCAGAGATGGGTTGTGGCTGGAAGGGCATCCGCTGCGTAAAAACACATGCTGGATAAGTTGGCAGTTCATTCCGCTGTGGTGACCCCAGATTAATAAAGGGACTAAGCCGAAAAGAAAATGAATGAATAAACCATTTAAAATATTAATAAATTCTGTGATATTACATAAATAATAGTAAAATAAAACCTAGTCCCAAGCAAGCATTGCTTCTTTAGAACACATGCAAAAATACTATTAAGGATATTATGCAAAAACTATTTCTGTACAGAGAAAACAAATTATCTTTTTTGAAATATCTCTTTTTTTGTGTTCCGCAGAAGAAGAAGAAAAGAAAATTCAGAAAAATAATTTTGGATGAGATTTGGAATGACATGGGACTTTGCAACTTATAAATAACAATCAACCCCCAACGAAATACAAATATAAGTGACTTTAACCTATAAAACACTTGCATGTGCATATAGAAAATGCTGCACGAAGCAGTGCGAAAATGGGAGTCATCAGGCAGCAGATGGTTTTACATACAGATGGGAGAGATTCATTCCTGCAGGGATTCGATGTGCCTATGTTGATCCCACATACATGTACATTCTGCATCAACTAAACCCTTCAGAACCCTTCACAGAAATGTCAGCAAGCACATCTGCAGTGTTGACCTTCTACCAGATGTGATGCGGTCGAGCCCCAAAGATGGCCGTTTCCCCTCTGATGCAAATATATTTACTAAATTGACCAGGTCTAGAAAATATGATCATCTCACCCCAATTTTATCCTCCGTACACTGTCTTCTTGTTAAGTTTTGCATTGAATATAAAATATTGCTTCTTACCTATAAAGCTTTAAATAATCAAGCTCCTGTTTATCTAACCAACCTGCTGAAAAATCCAGCTTAAACCAACCTAAGCTAAGATGGTTTTAGAAGGGTGTTGGCCATTTCCAGCCTCATTTCCAGCCATTTCCAGCCTGGTCTTAGCTGGTCAGGCTGGAAAATGACCAGCTTAAACCAGCTAAAACCAGCTTGACCAGCCTGGTTTAAGCTGGACATAGCTGGTTTTGGCTGTTCAAGCTGGTTTTTGCTGGTCAACTCCAGCCTGACCAGCTAAAACCAGGCTGGAAATGGCTGGAAACCAGCCTGGAAATGGCTAAATCCCCTCTAAAACCAGGCTGGTCGACCAGCTAAAACCAGCCAACCAGCTTAGGCTGGTTTAAGCTGGATTTTTCAGCAGGGCAACCTTCTGTCTCGCTACAATCCAATCCGCTCTTTAAGATCTCAAAACTCAGGGCTTCTCGTAGTACCTAAAATAGCAAAGTCGAGTATAGGAGGTCGAGCCTTCTCATTTATGGCCCCTAAACTCTGGAATAGCTCTGATAGGCTCAGACACACTCTCGCAATTCAAAACTAGATTAAAAGATCTTTTTAGCAAAGCATACACTCAGTGCATCACTTAACGGTATGACGCATGATGTGCCCCACACAGGTTTTTGCATCTTGTTTATATACACTATGAACAGCAGCTACGCTAATTATTCTCTTTATTCTTTATTTCCACCTGGGGGTACTCATCCCGAGGCCCTCAGACTATGCAGCACCACTGATGTGATCCAAAACCAACGACAAGATGATCCCAAGGTTTCATAATCCTGGACCAGGCCGTATCCTGAGCAGCTGCTGTGGTGGTCATGGAAGAGTAGAGAGCACGAGGCTGATTCATGTGACGCTCCTGGGATAGACAAGTCTTCGCTGACGTCCAGCATTCTCCAGCTTCCGGCGCCTAGACTGCAGCTCTGCACAAGGTGTTTGGCCATAGGAGAAATGGTCGTGCCCAACTGAGCCTGGTTTTTCTCTAGGTTTTTTTTTTTTTTATTCTTCACTTTCTCCAATTGGTGAAGTTTTTTCCTCGCCGCTGTCGCCACTGGCTTGCATGGTTCGGGATCTGTAGAGCTGCGCATCGATGGATTTGCTCTTCAGTGTTTGGACTCTCAGTAGTGATTATTAAACCACACTACACTGAGCTAAACTGAACTGAACTTAAACTCTGAAAACTGAACTGATACTGTTTCAATTGACTATAATCTTCTATGTGAAGCTGCTTTGACACAATCTACATTGTAAAAGCGCTATACAAATAAAGGTGAATTGAAATGAATTGAATGTTGGACCAATTATATTAAAAAGGGGGACTTAAACTGAGTAGAAGAAAATTTTGTCACACAATGTTATTCAATTCAATTCAAGTTTATTTATATGGCGCTTTTCACAATAATTACTGTTTTAAAGCAGCTTCATAAAAGGTGCACATTACTGCATTACAATTACATTCAGAAAGGTTAAGGTTATTAGATACCATAACTTTATTAATTACTTATAACAAGTGTGGCACAGTCGCGCAGTGGGTCACCTCACAGCAAGAAGGTCACTGGTTCAAGCCTCGGCTGGGTCAGTTGGCTTTTCTGTGTGGAGTTTGCATGTTCTCCCCGTGTTCGCGTGTGTTTCCTCTGGGTGCTCTGGTTTTCCCCACAAGTCCAAAGACATGCGCTATAGGTGAATTGGGTAAGCTAAATTGTCCTACACTATTAAGCTAATATTAGTGTATGTGTGTGAATGAGAGTGTATGGGTGTTTTCCAGTGATGGGTTGCAGTAAAACATGCTAGATAAGTTGTGTGGCAACCCCTGATTAATAAAGGGAAAAGAAAATGAATAAATGAATTACTTATAACTTGAACTAATTAACTAGTAACTAATAACTTTTAACATTTATTTATTCATTAATTTTCCTTCAGCTTAGTCCCTTTATTTATCAGGGGTCACCACAGGGGAATGAACCGACAACTTATCCAACATTTGTTTTACACAGCGGATGCCCTTCCAGCTGCAACCCAGTACCGGGAAACACCTATACACACACACACGCACACACACAGACACACACACACACACACACACACACACACACACACACACACACACACACACACACACACACACACACACACACACACAACGGTCAATTTAGTTCATCAATTCACCTGTACCACATGTCTTTGGACTGTGGGGGAAACCGGAGCACCTGGAGGAAACCCATGCCAACGCGAGGAGAACATGCAAACTCAGCACAGAAATGCCAACTGACCCAGCCAGTACTCGAACCAGCGACCTTCTTGCTGTGAGGTGACAGTGCTAACCACTGAGCCACCGTATTAAATGTAATAACGTGTATTAAAGGAAATACATACAAAAATTAAAGGGCCATGAAACACCTGCTTCATGATCGGCGTGGCCGGCAGAGCAGAGGGGAAAGAGGGGAGGCACAAACCGTAAGGAGACAGATGATTTTATAGTTTGGAAAGTTAAAATGCAAAGAAATAAACAGTAAGTAATTTAATGTCTTGCTACATTTGTTATTCATAATTTCATATACACATAACCACAACTTGCTATATCATTATAAAGATAATCCTGTTTATATAAACACTATAAATGAGAAGGACTTCTCTCCTTCTCAATCTCCGGGTCTGACTGCAGAGACAGTGGATAGCAGTGCAGCAGGTCTCTTTCTCTTGTCTATTTCAACCATTAGCCCTGCCTGTAATCTTGAGGATTTTAAACATAGGCAAACACGGCAGCACGGATATAGACGATGTGTCTTAATGGTAACAAACTCAACTGATAAAAGACAAAAAGTCTGCCATTTTTCTATTCTTGTACAGCACAAGATAAAGACATAAGTCTTTAAGTCTTTAAATCACAAAGATCAGAGATTATGGTTTGCTTTAAGATGGGCTGAAAAAAGGAGCCATTCCCACAGAACATGTCCTTGCATCTAAAAATGCAAGACACAATGTTTTCGCTAATGTTAAATAAAACTGCAAAAAGAAGCTCACAACACTTGCCCCGCCCCCAAGTTCTGATTGGTCTACTGGTTTGAAACTGACATTGATAAGTGGCGCTGCATGTAGTAGTTAAAATTCTCTGACAACTTGATACAGCAAGAGAAACGGTCACGCATGTCTGTCAAGCTCATAAAAACGGTAAAGTCTAGGTCGGATACGCGGCCGGCCGGAAGTGCGATACGCACATTAATATAGCTGCATTGTTTTATGACACTGTTTAACAATAATTAATATTTATACAGTACTGTGATGGTTGGGTTAAGGGTTGGGGTGTGGGTAGGCGTTAAAAATACAATTTATTGGAAATTTTAATAGATAACATAAATAATACTCGGTACAACTACAGTATTTACAGTGCTGTGACGGTTGGGTTTAGAGTTGGGGTGTGGGTAGACGTTCATAAAATACATTTAATGGGAAATTTAATAAATAATATAAATAATTCTCGTTGATTTTCGGTCACAACCATGTCAGATCAAGCAACAACCCATAAAAACTCATAAAAAGCTCATGAAAAAACATGTTTGTTTTAATTAAAAGTCAAAAGACAGTGTCAAACAGGAACTAAAAGGGGCCATAATAAAGTGAAAGCCCCTCATCAGCTGTACCTGAACTCTTTAGATCAGTGCTGTAGATTCCTCTGAGCTCTATAATGAGAGCGAGAGGGCGATTGTTCACAGGAGATTCTGTGATCGAACACCAGAGTGCTCATATTGATCATCATCTTCTCCAGGGATAGAGCTTCATTTACCCAGAGAGCCTCTGAATCGCATGGACTCAATGCTAATCTCTCAATTCAGTGCTGTTTAATATCAGCAGGTACATGACAAATGGAGGAAATGTGACGTTTGGTCCATTTAGGACGGTTCTAACAGTGACTAAAGCAACGTTTATATGTGTTGTCCTCAGTTTAATCATAAAACTAAACATTTATACTTATAAATCTTATACTGTAAAAAATGCATTGCTTACTTAGAGCTATTAACTTGTTTCCAGTCCAAATTTAAAAAAAAAAAATCTTAAATCAAGAAAAAAATATTAAATATATAAAATAAATAAATGGTTTTGTTTTCAGAAATACAAAATAAAAAGTAAGTGAGTATATCCTTAAAACAAGCACATGTCTTGTTTTCGGTTTGAAATAAAACCATTTTTGCCTCATTTGCAGATTATTTTGTGTAACATTAGGATGCTTGACAACGGAGTTAAGGATCCACATGCAGTTTATTTAACAGATTAGTCAGGCAGGCAACGGGCAAACAGGCAATGGGCAAACAGAAGCATTCAGGAAATCCAGAATCATAGTCAAGAAACAGGCTAAAACAACAAAGACAAGGCAAGGCTAGACAATAGAATACTTTATAATACTACAGGATAACAAGACTCAGCATTGTATGTGTGTTTGAGAGGTGAACATACAGTCCAGATAATCAGTCCATGATGAGTTACCAGCTGTGTATGTGTGTGTCAGTGTCCGGATGACTCTCAGCTGTGGCAGGAGTGATTGGAGCAATGACTTCTGGGATTTGTAGTTCATTTATGGCCTGTTTCCACTGAGTGGTACGATACGGTTCGGTACGCTTTTATGGTCGTTTCTACTGTCAAAAGGCGTACTGAACCGAACCGTACCGTACCACTTTTTTGGCACCCTTTCGAAAGAGAAAGGGTCCCAAAAGGCAGAGCTAGATGCGCAGCTGAATGCTATTGGTTTACAGAGATACATCACGAGTCCACGCAACAAGCCAGAATGAAAACAAAGAAGCTGTCATGTTTTCATACACAGCCGAGAGATTATAGAGTAATGATATATGCATATAATAATGAGCCCTGTTCGACCAGGGCTCAAACGAAACTTGTCGTCGTCTTGATGAACAGCTACAAAGCCAAAAAGATGAGCAGATTTTACCCTGTGTCCCGTAGTTTACATTTACATAGTCTATATTTGAAATAACAAACTTCTTGAGCTGATGATAATAATGTGTGCTTGATTATTTAGGTGCTTTTAAAACCTGATCCTGTCAGAAACTGACAAACACGAGAGTGATGCACCAAAAAACAAAAGGAGAAGCCAGAAAAAAAGGAGCATATTATTTTTTTCAGCAAACGTGAACAAACTGCCATGTTTAACTATTATTATCACCTTTTGGACTATTATGAACTCAGAATGACAGAATTACTTTCTAACAAGAGGCTACACATGCTGCTGAATATTAAAGACACATTTAATCACGAGAGGTTTGCTGACTGTGGGCTTTATTTTATGTTGTTTTGAACTTAAATAAGGACTAAATGTCTGCTGTGTGTATAGTTTTTCTGTAAGTGGTAACATATCGGAGACTGTAAGGGTCTGTATGTGTTTATATATGTTGTATTTATTTATTTATTTTATATAATTGCAGACGTTACAGTAGGCTATTTCGCACTGTCATTGATCTGTAGTTGTAATCAACTCATGTTCTTGGAAAAGTTAGTAATAAACATTTATACAGAAGTATTTATCTGTGTAAAGCATCTGTTTTGTTAGAAGTGCTTCTCATATGATATGTGAGCGACCCGTACAGCTTTACTTTAGACATTTTCTCAAGCGAAAATGACGTCGAATGCAACTTTCTGTCGTACACCACGCCCACCAAAATAATACCATTGGTATCCTTTTAGCAGTGAAAACGCAAGCCTGATAAAGGGGACCCGTACCAACCTGTATAGTACCGTACTGTACCAGTCAATGGAAACGAGCCAATAGTGGTAGAATTGTAGCAAAGACTATAGAATACACAAGACATGTCACTTGTATAGTTTTGAATGGGGAAAAGTGTAATGGTCATATGGAGCCAATCATCGATCAATATAGACTGAAGATAGAGAAGGGGCTCAGTCCAGACGTGTGTTTCTGCAGTCGTTGTGTGATTCGAACGTTTAGAAATAAAACAAAAGTAACAGTTGTTGTTTAATTTTATGGTTTCTTTATGGTATTTTTTCCTGCTTACAGACAGGAGGTTAAGGAGCTGGCTGTTTGGAGCAGTCACAACAACCTGGAGCTGAATACGCTCAAAACTGTGGAGATGATAGTGGACTTCAGGAGAAACCCCCCTGCTCTCTCCCCACTGAGCATCATGGACAGCATTGTGGCAGCAGTGGAGTCATTCAGGTTCCTGGGCACCACCATTTCTCAGGACCTGCTCACATTGAGTCCATTGTCAAAAAAGCTCAACAGAGGCTGTACTTTCATTGTCAGCTGAGGAAGTTCAGCCTCCCAAAGGAGCTGCTGAAACAGTTCTACACCATCATTGAATCAGTCATCTACACTTCAATAACCGTCTGGTTTAGCTCAGCTACCAAATCCGACCTCTGAAGACTACGTCGAATAGTTCGGACTGCTGAGCGAATCATTGGTACAACCCTCCCTACTCTCCAAGAACTGTACTTATCCAGAGCGAGCAGAAGGGCTGACAAAATCATTTTGGATTGCTCACACCCAGCACACTGCCTCTTTGAAATGTTACCTTCTGGTTGACGCTACAGAGCACTGCGCACCAGAACAACCCGACACAGTGTCCATCTCACAAACACTTGATGATAGTAATTGTGGAAGCAACATCACCACCTGCTATACACTTTTATACACATATATACTTATTTAACAACACACTTTACATGCCAATTTGCACATAACAGCTGCATATATAACACTGTATATAGTAATATAGCTGTACATACACTTGTCAATTTGTATATTTGCATTCACTACTTACTTCTATTTTTAAAATATATTTATTATCTGTTTTTTAGTCCTGTAATTATGTTGCACTGTAGAAGCTCTGTCACAAAAACAAATTCCTCGTATGTGTGAACATACCTGGCAATAAAGCTCTTTCTGATTCTGATTTCTGATAATGGGAAATATACCCGTAAGCTTGGCAAACAGTTTTTGAGAATTTGATGTTTCCCCATTCGAAAACAATGGACCCTTTTTACATTTCCGGATTTCTCAGTAGCGGATGTCGTCATAGTTGGGTAAACTTTAGAGCGCAGTGAAACTATATTTTTTTACAACCTTATTTGATTAAATAATAAAAGAAAAACTCCACGATGGTGTTATCAAGACTTTCAGAAAAAGGACAAAAATTGTGTGAGACTGATGACGGTAGCCAGAGGAGAGAATAACGTCAAATTTACTCTCAGCCCCATAGATGCTGCATCACAAGCACATCTCATGAGTCGTAATTAGTTTTTTGTAATTTGACTCAAGGATGATATAATACATTTATAAATGCATATAAATGTTCATAGGTTTTTAAAAATTTAAGATTTAAGATTATGATGTCCGTTAAATGCGTTATAACAGTCTTGTGAAAAGGGTCCATGCCTGACCGTACTGCTCGAGAGGCGTTTTAAAGATGATCCCCCAGTGAAATGACTTTCCTTAAAGCGACTTTGATTGTAGTCCAGGTAGCGGCGGTTGTAGTTTAAATGGCACCCTGGGCAAACCGCCTCGATCGACAATCTATCTATCTGTCTGTCTGTCTGTCTGTCTGTCTGTCTGTCTGTCTGTCTGTCAGTCTGTCTGTCTATGTATATATACTTCTATTTATTACAATTACAGTTTTTCTCAGTGGCTTTGGTGCATTTCTCACAACACTATTTACATTTGCACAACAGTTAATGCATTTCTCAAAACAATTAGTACAAACTGCAAAACCTAGTGGATAACCTGTAAAAGCGTGTCACTTGCTCAAAATGGAGAGCTCATTCCTCAAAAGCAAGTATTCATGACAATGAAAGTGTCCGTGCCATCAAAATGAAAAATCCTGACACCATTGTTTATGAACAAGATAGTCAAATGTCTTTGTCGTGTTATCATTATGACAGTTTACTTTTTACATTTTATCCAATGCAAAAAAAGTCAGATTTTGGTGACACTTCCTGAAAATGCTCAAGACAGTACTATATACTATTGGCACAGCCATTTGAAAACTACAGTAAAGTTAGACATCACTGCATTTAGTGAGGTATCTGAGTACAAGACACTGAACATGTGTGTTTCACATTTTTACTGCAGATGCTCTTTACAATTCTAATTTATTCACAGCATTGTGCAAAATAATAAATACATCCTTATTTACAACAAACATAAACTTCCTTTGGGTAGAGCTGTGCACAACTGTACACAATATTGCAGTACATATTGGAACTGAACCTACAACATACACAGGTCTGTAAATCATTCATGAAATTGTTCAATTTAGACTTTTAAAATTTGCTTGAAAGATTTTGACAACTAGTTTAACATTTTTGTATGTAATGACTCAAGTAATGAAATGAGGACTGTTAGTTTTATATGGAATGATTATTCAGCATCCACAAGTTTAGTTAATTTTGACTGACATGACATAAGCAAATGATAATGTTATAAACAGCAGAGAGTTGTATGAAAGCAATTGATGCATGTCCAAAAGCATTAGCAATTAGCGGGAAGGATTCTTGAGCTGATGTTTTTTGCAGCGGATGCCCTTTCAGGCACAACCCAGTACTGGCCAATATAGCGTCCAATATTATTATTATACAATTATTATTCTAAATAAACAACAGAAATCAATCCTAAATTTAACTGGAAAACAATGTAAATAAAGACACAACTGGAGTGAGTGGCTAAGATCACTTTAGAAATCTTTAGCATGAATATTAATGACAATTCTATAGAATACACAATTATTGTTATTAAGTCTTACCTCCCTGACTCATTATCCCTCTTTTCTGCTTCATAGCCATGCTTAGTCAAAATAAGATCATCATCATATAAACTTTAGTTTTGTCGACTTGCAAAACTCGCTGCATGCCGACACCACTGCATAAAAGTTACACTAGTTACTCCGATTTCACAGCACATAAACTGCACAAATTTTATCAGCGTGCATGTAAACAACCGGGATTCATATTGGAAGCAGAGCAGCATGTGAGGCGCGTTGGAATCGTTTTCTGCGTGCATGTGTGAGTTTGCTTTCACCAGCGTTGTTTTGTTGCACATAGAGAATAACAAACTTGCGCGTGCAAAAGACGGCAAATGTGAATGGCCCCTCACGTCTTTATTCTGGGAGTACCACTCTAAATTAATAAACTTGCATAAAGTAAATGGTATCTCAAAGCTTTTACTGGGGCTCGTTTTTTTCTCCCCGTCACCGTCTCACCGTGCCGCCCCCTAAGCAACATGCCGCCCCGGGAGATCGCCCATATTGCCCATGCCTAAATCCGCCACTGAGTCCAGGTGATGTTTTCCAGCAATCTGCAAAGCCTAAATCGCTGGTGATCATTACATTTCGCTTGTTTTTAGTAAAAAAAAGTCACTTAATTTTTACTTATTATGTCTGAAAACACAACAATATTTTTTTAGTTGTCTAGAAAATGCTTCTTAATTTAAGAAGTTTAGATATTTGGACAAGAAACAAAACTCTAAGGCTGCGTCAGAAACCGCCTACTACTCAGTAGCTACTGCATTTGAATTCAAACGTACTACTCGGCCTTTAGAAAAGTATGTTCTATACAGTATGAATGTGACAAGTATGAATTGAATTCTGACATATCTACATCCGCCATTTTGTCATGGTCATGTGACCTATCTGCATCAGTTACGTCAATTCACGCCCATTTATGAATTCTCTCACGGGCCATCATGGGATAGCGCAGTGTGCATGGGATGCGCACTTCAGAATCTTGCCGGAAGTAGTAAGTCATCCGGGTACTTCTCGCATACTGATTTTCAAATTCTATGAATTCGGACATACTACTCGGCTCGCATACTGATTTTAGCGTACTGTATAGTATGGTAGTATGCGGTTTCAGACACAGCCTAAGTAAGAAAAGCTCCTTTTCATTGTACTGAGACATGTTGGAAAATACATAATAAAAACTAATATTACATATTTTACGCAAGTGCTCTGCTATACATGTACTGTCATTGATTTACATTAAAAGCTATCTAAACTACAACTTATTTTATGGCAATATAAATATCAGCAACTGCAATAAATTGTATATTAATGTTCAGGTGGTGCCCCTAAATAAATTTAAGGTATTTTTACATCTTTATATAATCTTCATTGTATTATATAAACCATGACAAGACTAAAATATCAAATATAATAAAAACAATAAAATAATATTTAATTTATACATATATTTTCTGGGGCGACACGTTGGCTCAGTTAGCACTGTCGCCTCACAGCAAGAAGGTCGCTGGTTTAAGTCCTGGCTGGGTCAGTTGTGAAGTTTGCATGTTCTCTCAGTGTTTGCGTGGGTTTCCTCCGGGTGCTCCGGTTTCCCCCACAGTCCAAAGACAATATAGGTAAATTGAATAAACTAAATTGGCCGTAGTATATGAGTGCAAGAATGTGAAAGTGTATGGGTGTTGCCCAGTACAGGGATTGCAGCTGGAAAGGCATTCGCTGTGTAAAACATATGCTGGATAAGTTGGCGGATCATTCTGCTGTGGCGACCCCTGATGAATTAAGGGACTAAGCCGAAGGAAAATAAATGATCATATTTTCTGTGAGGTTTAAAAAAAAATTCTATATTTAATAAAAACAACAAAACTTGACAGTTTTTTGAGATGGGTTACTATTTTTTATTTTTTTTTGTCTGACCAGTGTTTCAAGCTTCATAAAAAAATGATGACTGCAGTATTTCTTCCATCCTAACCACACCTGGCAGGTGTTGAGATACATTTTATAAGATCAAATGGATAAAAATTTGATCTTCATTGGATCCATGTCATTAAATATTCATTCATTTATTCATTTTTCTTTGGCTTAGTCTCTGATTTATCAGAGGTCACCAGAACGTAATGAACCAACAACTATTCCAGCATATGTTTTACACAGCGGATGCCCTTCCAGCTGCAACCCAGTACTGGGAACCATCCATACACACTCATTCACACACATACACTGCCAATTTAGTTAATTCAATTCACCTGTCTTTGGACTGTGTGGGGAAACCGGAGCACCTGGAGAAAACCTACGCTAACACGGGGAGAACATGCAAACTCCACACAGACATGCCAACTGGCCCAGCTGGGACTCGAACCAGCAGCCTTCTTGCTGTGAGGCTATAGTGCTAACCACTGAAAAATAGTGAAGAACTTAATTTGACATTGATTTTGAAGATCATTAATGATTCAGCAGAGTTTGCTTTATTTATCTATTTATTTCTCTAAAGAACACCAGCATTTGATTGATCTCACATATGTCTGATTCATTTTTCTGTTCAGAAAACTGACTGAATGCTTTCAATACAATTGTAAACTGTGCAAAAAAGAGGCTTCAGACCGAAGGACAAAAAACAGCTTTACACACGATCCAGTCAATACTGATGGTAGCCAGTCACGGAGAAACACTTTCAGGTCCTCATCTCTCATTAAGTGTCAACGAATCGACTAAAGGGAATATTAATATGGTCGAAAGAGGTGATGTCTAAGAAATAAAAAGACTTCCATGTCTCCATTTCTTCATTTTGAGTCTTGCAATGTTTACAGACAGCTTAAACTGAGATACACATGATGTAAACAGATACTGACTAAAACAAAACATCATAATGAATAAAAAAAATTATATCACAAATGACATTTTACCAAAAAGAGAAATACAAATAAACAATTTCAAGCTGCTTTTCTCGAGAGTTTCCTCTTGAAATCAGCCTTTGTAAAGATTTTCACTTTGCAGAAAACACACACACTGTAAAAAACGCTGGGTTGTATCAACCCAAACATACCCAAACCTAATATTAAACATATATATGTTAATTACAATCTACTGTCATTGGTTTTAGTCCCGGCTGGGCCAGTTGGCCTTTCTGTGTGGAGTTTGCATGGACGTGGGTTTCCTCTGGGTGCTCCGGTTTCCCCCACAGTCCAAAGACATGCGCTATAGGTGAATTGAATAAACTAAATTGGCCTTAGTGTGAATGTGAGTGTGTTCGGGTGTTTCCCATTAGTGGTTTGTGACTGAAAGGGCATCCAGTGCGTAAAACATATGCTGGAATAGTTGGCGGTTAATTCTGCTGTGGCGACCCCTGATATATAAGGGACTAAAGGCTGGTTTATACTTCTGCGTTGAATGATCCCTGTGACCCACAGCGCATGCCTTGCGCGTTCCCATGCATTTATACTTCTGCATGCTGTTTGTGTTGCTCTGCAATAACACTTCCGGAATGCTAGCTGGCAGAGGGTTTTTGTTCCTCTGTTTCTCATGTTCCTCTGTGTCAAGTTTCTTCGCTGGCATTTAGTTTTTTTTGAACGCTACCTTAATGTACAAGTAGCTACAACTAGCTCATTCTGAGGCGGGAACCAGCAGACGTGCAACAACTTTAGTCATAAAGTAAACACAAAACAAGAGTTTCCATCTGGACCTCCTTCATGCGACTAGACACTTGTAAACACTCATTCCATCAAGCTTGCTACTCTCAGCACCGCCCACACTTCTTAGGTCACAAAGCTTACGTTACGCATCATCATGACATGTAGTTACATTTTTTGAGAGGTGTGCGTCAGCGTCGACGTCAACCATGGTAAGGGGCATGTGACTGCACGAAGGTTGTGCCGGACCGTATGCATAAGCTTGACGCAGAAGTATAAACCAGCCTTAAGCTGAAGGAAAATGAATGAATGAATGAATGAATGAATGAATGAATGAATGAGTGAATGTCTATTTGTATTTACCCAACAATTTTATTTTGTTCTTAAAAGACAGCTAATAGACACCCAAACAGATGTGGCTAAAACAAGGAGTATGTTACCGCACAAAGGCTGCGCCGAAGGATATGCATAAGCTTGACGCAGAAGTATAAACCAGCCTTAAGGCTAATACACACCGGGGCAGAAGAGTATGCAAAATCGTCAAGCAGAAGAGTATGCAAAATCACTCCTTGATGTTAGATGGCGCTACACAACTTTAAGCTTCGGACACTCGCTTGTAACACAGATGAAGAAGACAGAAAGTTGACACACTTGTTGTTAAAATTACTGGCGATTCGAACAAGCATGAATGGTTCAAGTAGCAGCTCCAGCTCTAGCGATGAAGAAATGATTATTGTTCACCAGTGCAATAAGCAGCAATATTTTGCACACTGGTGTGCACGATCACATTGGCTCTCTTTATTTAGTCACGAGGCGTTAAACGTCAACGAAAAATACTAGCAAAAAGCGTCCCGGTGTGCACGAGCCTTTAAGCTAAAGGAAAATGAATGAATGAATGAATGAATGAATGTCTATTTGTATTTACCCAACAATTTGTTTTTTATCTTAAAAGACAACTAATAGACACTAGATGTGGCTAAAACAAGACAAAATTTTGGCTGTCAGTGAAAATCGAATAGACAGAAATAATCTGTCTAAATTTGACTATTTGATAGTCTATTTTTTAACAATCTGACAGATTTAAACTGACAGCCTCGTTTTAGCCAAGACGTCTATCTTTGAATGTGTTAATTGTTTGGATGTCTTAGATGCTGTCGGTATCTACAGAAATGTTTATTTCTGAATTATTTCACAATTCAAAAATATACAAAAAGAGCTCAGGGGTAGCTCAAATATTTAGTCGGTGCTCTTTGGGTAAGGGATTCACCAGAAACAACAACAGAAATCAGTCCAAGGCACTCGAAAAATGTGAAAATTTGTAAAAAGCCTTTATTCACATGGCTATATCGTATAAAAACCTACGCGTTTCGGCAAAAAAATGCCTTCATCAGGGCAACAGTGATCAGGTGCATCTAGATTCTCTTTTAAGTAATACGGTCACAGACTCATTTAAATATCTCAGACTACACTCAAATAATGTAACAAACAAGGTCAACTATCATCATCATGAATTCAGCATTGATAGAGGGGAACAAATATAAGCATATGTACAAACACAGACATATACATATACGACTGGAATGTCCGTGCGGATGTTTCTGTATAGGAATGACTGAGAGAAAATTAAAATTGAGATTAGCGGAGCATAAAAACGCAATACATACCTGCAATCCACAATATCCGATGGCCTTACACTATAAAAATTATAGTCACGGCACTTACAGTTCATTAAAAATAGTTGGTATTGAACATATTCATAATTCTACAAGAGGAGGAGACAGGATAAAAAGGTTTAGATGGCGAATTAGATTTTCCTTCTTTTTTTGTAAAACAGTTTTTCTATAGATATTCTACAGATTTTTATTATTTATTATTGAATATATATGCGTTTGTATATGCATTCTTATGTGTGCACGTATGTGTAAGTTTATGTATGTGCATATGTGTATATATGTGTTCGTATGGATGTATATATTATATGTATGTACATGCCATGTTTAAGTGTGTGTGTATATATATATATATATATATATATATATATATATATAT
>CAIGQZ010001336.1:1061101-1092723 GCA_903798205.1 Danio tinwini | reverse complement strand
ACTTCAACTGTATATATATATATATATATATATATATATATATATATATATATATATATACACACACATATATACACACACACACACACAGTGCTCAGCATATATAGATACACCCCTCACAAATCTATCTTTTAAATTTATATTTTAATAGGAAGCTGCACAATATTTATGTATATTTGTGCATATACATTAGATTAGTCAGTACTGAAGCCAAATCTGGAGCTTATCTAACAAAATAACTTACGATAATGGTCTAAAAAACAGTACACCCAAATTTATATATTATAGAAAAATATTAAATACAAATTTAAAAATCAAGAGAAGCAAAAAATTGAAACATTTTGTTGAAATTTTGTAGTTTGTAATTTTACTTGTATATTTTGCTTGAATTTAATTGTCTTATCTTTCAATTTCTAAATATGTTTGGTTGCTTAAATATTATTTTAATAAATATGTCTGTTTAATAAATCGGTGTTGTTTAAATGCACCAAAATACATTGCATATATTGCCTATATATATATATATATATATATATATATATATATTATAAGAGTATAAAGTTAAATACAAATTATTAATTAAATAATAAATAATTAGTAAAAACTTTGCCATTTTAGAGTGATGTACCTATGATGTAGGCTATTTGTGATGTATTTTTGCTCAAAAACTTTTGATAGCCAAAACAAGTGCCTACTTACACGAACCAATCACAATATAACATAATCACAAACAATGCTCATCAAACAAACACCCACGTAGACAGAAGACTGAACAACCAAACACTGATATTCCCATGATGCTCTCATGCATCCAGAAGAGCATTAAAGCATGAAATCTCACACGACCATATGGCATGCATAAATCAACTTCTGGGGTCTTTTTTTTTTTAATAAGCACGTGTGCTTCAATCACACTATCCTATTTTATCTCAGCAAGCCATTTAAAAGGACAACCTAATATGCGGAATAAAGTATTTATGTTGCATCTATGAAGAGTCACATCCTGACGCATAATAAGATCATTGAACACACATACACACGCAAACATTCATGTACTCACGGGCTCCTGTGCTGAGCTTCACATAAACACACCATATCCACAATATGAGCGGCACCTCCAGTCCGACAATCCGTCGCATTCTCACTTTTATTCCGATGTAAACAAAGAGAAACCGCGGCGTTTTGTCCTTCCGTCTCTCGCACCCTCCCTGCGCGGAAGGGAAGCCTTCAGGACTGGCGCTGTTTCTGCGTAGTTTACGTGCTCGACACAGTCAGCTTTCTGTCAAACTCAGCTAGAAAATGTGTCGGAAATCGCATTGTTTGTCAAAGCATGTCTTGGTGAAATAGCGTTTCGCTGAATGCTCGCATTGTTACACCAGACGAGGTTTTCCGGGACGGTCGCTGTCCAGGTGCTGAAGTTAATGAGGTCTTACGCCCCCCCTCTCCGAGTGAAAGTGGTACAGTCTACCTGCACAATGAACCGCGATGGGCCTCTGGAAGGTAGGAAGGGAGAGGGGTGTATGATCGACTCTTAAAGGGATAGCGCAAGAAACACAAATGAATCTATCAACGATTGAGGTACAAACCTTCATGTTGGTCTAAACTTGAATGGTTTATTTGAAGAGTCTCTGAAGATTCATAAAATTAATGCTTATGACTCTATTTAAGTTACTGACTGAAATATGAATCATTATAAGCAATAATTTAATAATCGTTATAATGTTGTAAATAATGTTCTGATTTTTGCACAGACTGATCAGTTTACTCCATGAGTCCTCAATGCATCATCGGGAGCCAGGAGTATTCAATTTGATTTACCTGAATATGTTATTATTTTTTATTATTCGCAAGGTGGCTCAGTGGTTAGCACTGTTGCCTAACAGCAAGAATGTTGCTGGTTTGAATCCTGGCTGGACCAATTGCCGTTTCTGTATGGAGTTTGTGGAGTTTTCCCTGTGATTGCGTGGGTTTCTATATTAGCCGTATATGTGTGTGAATGAGTGTGTATAGGTGTTTCCCAGTACTGGGTTGCAGCTGGAAGGGCATCGGCTGTGTAAAACATATGCTAGATAGGTTGGCAGTTCATTCCGTGGCGACCCCTGATAAATAAAGAGACTAAGCCAAAGGAAAATTAATGAATGAATCACTGATGACCACATCTTTAGCTACAAATCTTTGGCAATGTTCTACTGAAGTAAAAAGTCACCTAGCTTTGGATGCACAGCCTGTGGGTGAAAAAAAAAATGCTAACTGAATTTAGTTTGAGTGAACTATCACTTTAAGATATGTATTTTAAAATGAGAAAGGTTAGAGGATTGAAATGTGAAAATGTTGACTAATCTGAATTACTGTCAAAACTGTGCCATATTCATCAAATAAAACATAAATGTTATAAAAAAACTAGGAATAAAAATAAAAAAGACAATGCTTTATTTGGAGATATCTAATATCTTGAAGAAAAAGAGGTTGAATATGACTATAAACACTATCATTTTAACTTATTCAATTATTCTTTTTTTTCGGCTTAGTCTCTTTATTAATCTGGGGTCGGCACAGCGGAATGAACCGCCAACTTATCCAGCATATGTTTTATGCAGCGGATGACCTTACAGCGGCATCATAGTCTACGGACAATTTTAGGCACAATTCACCTATGTTTTTGGACTTGTGGGGGAAACAGGAGCACCCGGAGAAAACCAACGCCAACACATGGAGAACATGCAAACTCCACACAGAAACACCTACTGACCCAGCTGAAGCTCAAACCAGTGATCTTCTTGCTGTGAGGCGAACTTACTACCTACTGTGCCACTGTGCAGCCCCATTTTAACCTATTATTTATTATTATTTATACCCATTTATTACTATTAAATCTATTATTTAATTGATAGTTAATTTTGTCATTAGGCAGTTAGTAGAGGCCTTTAGCAATGAAGAGCCAAAGTGTTTGCTAATGATGAAACAAATGGTGTCTAGTGAGACATTTTAAACTGTCTTCAGAAAGCAGATGCTTTAAAAACAACTCGAGTATGAGTCAATAAAAGGTTGATCTGACACTATTTGAGATATTTTAAATTTGCAAAGACCTGATGGTTGGTTTAATAAGAAATCACATGCCAGCATTTGCTCTCTGACACATTGATTTAATTGAGAGAAATACAAAAGTAACCACAAAGGGGCGACAAAACCTCATTTAGTATAAACCTGCGGCAAGTTCTGTATTTATGCATATTTAATTAGTTGATAAAGATCACAGCCATTGATTTTGAATGCAAAAACAATGTTTGCTATTAAACGCTGTAAGATAATTCAACAACACAGTGCCAGGCCTCTGAAATCAAGCTAAAATGCTTCCACTCTTGTCATTTGAGCTGTAGATGCACGGAAAATAATGCCAGCTAATGTGATTTACTGTAAATACTTGAACGCTGAAGATGTTAGGCCACATCTGAAGTGGAATGCAAAACAGGAAGCTATAAGGGGATCCGTGTTTGGCTTGTGTGAGTGTTTGTGCAGTGCAGTGTCTGTAGTTCTTGGAGCTCATCCTGTTAGCCAGTGAATTCTTGCTCTATTCTGCCTGGATAACCTCATTCAGACCTACAGTGTATGTCAGCATTTCCCAAATTAAGCCGAAGACACTTTCAAATTCAAAAGTGTCCGCATTAAAGTGGATGAATTATAAATTAAGTGATCTATGGTATGCTAGATAGATGCTTCAATCACCATTTACAATATTCAATTCAATACAAGTCATCATTATTTCTATAGCGCTTTTACAATGTAGATTGTGTCAAAGTAGCTTCACATAGCAGTTCTAGTAAATTGAAACTGTGTCAGTCCAGTTTTCAAGAGTTGAAGTTCAGTTTAGTTCTGTTTAGTGTGGTTTAATATTCACTGCTGAAAGTCCAAACACTGAAGAGCAAATTCATTGATGCACAGCTCCATAAGTCCTAAACCAAGCAAGCCAGTGTCGACAATGGCGAGGAACAAACTTCACCAATTGACGAAAGTGAAGGAAAAAAAAACCTCAAGAGAAACCAGGCTCAGTTGGGCAAGACCATTTCTTCTCTGGCCAAACTTCATGCGCAGAGCTGCAGTCTAGGCGCTGGAGGCTGGAGAACATTGGATGTCCATCGTGGAGGCAAGTGTTCAGGCTGGCCCACGGGATCAATGCTGAGACTCGTCTTTCACGAATCAGTCTCATGCTCTCCCCTCCTCCATGACCACCACAGCATCTGCTCAGGATATGGCCTGGTCCAAGATTATGCAGACCTCGGGATAATGGAAAACAGACTAACACAAGCGTAGATGCCGTTTAAATTATAATGTCTTTTGGGAAGTGTTCCCGGCTCCGGTTAATAATAATCATTAGATTATTTTCAATGGTACCAATAAAGGTAAAAACAACAGAAATCAAAACAAAACAACAAAGAAAAAGATAACAGTGATATAGAGATTTAAGAGATTATACATATTAAAGGTCATGCAAGTTATATGCGTTTTAAGTGCTCTCTTGTTAATTAAATCCAATAGTATCTGGAATTGAAAGTAATATTTAACTGCTTGTATAACTACTACAAAAATGAATTTTGCAATTTGACAATGTACATTTATGAATATTAAATTTACATAAATTATAATAAGGTTTATTATAAAGCAGACATTATCAACCCCCCCCCCTCCAAAGTCATTAATTTTGGATTCACAGAAAAGCTCTGTGAAATAATATTTGAGATAAATAAATTAACATTTTGCCAAAATTGGGATATGGAGTTGCACGACCAAAATAAGTTAGGAAGAGTTTCAAAGTTATATCTTGCCCTCCCTCTCCAATGACTTCTCTAAGGATCGTTTACTGGTGTGAGGGCAGAGTCAACCTGTCAATCATATGTCATCCACCATAAGAAACTACAACAATTCAATCAATCACCCACTAGTGAAATCAAGCCTTGCCCCACAGCAAAAAGGTCACTGGTTTGGCCAGTTGGTATTTCTGTGTGGACTTTGCATGTTCTTCCTGTGGGTTTCCTCTTGGTGCTCCGGTTTCCCCCACAGTCCAAAGACATGTGCTATAGGTGAATTAAATAAACTAAATTGGCCGTAGTGTATGAGTGTGTGTGTGTGTGTGTGTGTGTGTGTGTGTGTGTGTGTGAATGAGTGTATGGGTGTTTCCCAGCACTGGGTTGCTCCTGGAAGGGTATCCACTGCTTAAAACATATGCTGGAATAGTTGGCGGTTCAATTTGCTGTGACGACCTCTGAAATAGAGCCAAAGGAAAATGAACGAATGAATTTACAAGCACTTTACTTTAGGAAATGCCAATATCCAGTCTTATTTCGCAAAACAGTGCATATCAACCTGTATTCGGTTAGATATGATTACAGCATACCATCTGCTCCTGGCAGATACACATTTGTCACTGACACATACTCAACTGTCATGCAAATCAGCGCAAAAGGCTATCACAGAGTGCAAAAATACAGAAATTAAACAGCATCCTAAAGTTTTTGTTACAGGGCAAACTGTTAGATGTTTTGTCTTCCAGGCACAACATTTCAAATTGTGAAAATATTGATCAATTTTACCATTTGAGGTGACGCAGTGGTGCAGTAGGTAATGCTGTCGCCTCACAGCAAGAACGTCGCTGGGTCGCAGGTTTGAACCTCAGCTGGGCTGTGTCAGTTAGCATTTCTATGTGGAGTTTGCATGTTCTCCCTGCGTTCGCAAGGTTCTCCTTTGGGTGCTCTAGTTTCCCCAACAGTCCAAAGACATGCAGTACAGGTGAATTGGGTAGGCTAAATTGTCCGTAGTCTATGAGTGTGAATGAGTGTGTGGATGTTTCCCAGAGATGGGTTGCGGCTGAAAGGGCATCCGCTGCGTACAATCGTGCTGGATAAGTTGGTGGTTCATTCCGCTGTGGTGACCCCAGATTAATAAAGGGACTAAGCCAACAAGAAAATGAATGAATTACCACTTGATCGTATTTTTTACCAATTAAAATACAGAATTAGAAAGCCTAAGAAACCTTATTTATTTATTCATTCCTTTTACTTCGGCTTAGTCCCTTTATTTATCAGGGGTCGCCACAGCGGAATGAACCGCCAACTTATCCAGCATATGTTTTACACAGCGGATGCATACCTGTCAACATTGGGATGCACCCCCCTAGAGTGCCCCTCTGACGCCGCGTGCACGCGTTTTAAAGGCTATGCACCCTGACCTGATGCGGTGACCATCTCTGGGCTTTAATTTCACAATTTTCATATTTTATCTGCTTTTTCATATTATAAAATCTAAATTCGTGTTCTGAAGGTTGGAATGATGGGAGTGTTAATAATTAATGACAGACAGAGTTTTCAGTTTTGCGTGAAATAATCCTTTATGAAAACTGGGGGCACAAATTCTTTCTGAGGGGGCAATGCTGTTGCGAATATTTTGTAAACGCTTAACGCCCAACAGGACAAATAGTTATTATAGGCTTCTCTGAAACTGTGATTCTGTTAATATTTCTCTTTAATTTTATTTAGGCTAGATTATTATTTTATTTGACAATCCAGTTCATGTTTTGGCGCTGAAGCATATAGCGGACTTGTTTTGAAGCACTTCACCTCAAATGTTATCCGTTCTTCTATTTTATCTAGTAGATAACTGACCAACAAAATATTTAACCTAAGAGACAGATTATTCAAAATTCCAAGAAAAATATACAAATTATATTTTTGTTTGAGCCCGTCCCCTAACTGTGCGCGTGGATAATTTTCGGTCAGTGGAAAGTAAGGATTTAATCAGGTCATAATTTTAAAGATTGTGTCTGATTTTTCCTTGGTGCTGATGTGCTTTTATTACATTTGGGTTTCAAAGAAATATTAAAGGGCACCTATTTTAACCCTTTTTTAAGAGGTAATATTAATATTATGGTTCTTCTGAGTGTGCCGGTTTAGGTTCAATTTAAAACACAATTCAGATTTTTTTATTATGATGTGTTAAAAAGTGTCATTTTGGGGGCGTGTACACAGTTTGCTGTTTTAGGGGCGTGTTGCTTCACATGAAAATTAGTTTCGACTTCTCGCCCAACTTAACAAGGGGGTGGAGCCAAGAGCTCCCCCGCTTTGTGTATTGCAATAGACAGGCAGACAGAGAGAAAGCAACATGAGAGTACCAGCATTCAGACGTACATGTAGGACTCAGACCAAGCAGAGAGTACAGAATCATGTGTCTTTGTATAGTTTTACACCCAGCTGTGTGCTAGTTTAAAGCTCCGAGCTTGTAGCCTACACCGAGACTAATAAAGCACACTGAATTAACTGTGACTGAAGGGCATCACACACCGGATGCACCGCGACACGGCGCGCACATGACAGTTGAAAGTATCGCACACTTGCAGCGCCGGTGTGTCACCCGATACAAACTAATGTTTAGAATTCAGAAATGCATGCCGCTGCGTGGCGCGACGCTGAGTGTTGCCAAGCGGCGCTTCTGGTGTAGGACCTGCTTGAGGCTATAACTAAAGGGCGTCATACACCGGATGCGTCCCTCAGAGCCATGACGCGGCACACTAGACGCGCACATTCGCATGTTATTTAAAATTAAACTATTCAGATTACGCTCTGTGGCACGGCAGAAATATAAACAGTGTCCTGAGCAGCGCAGCGCGTCCATAGAGGCGACCTAGGCGGCAGAATAGTGAGCAAACGCCACGGTCTTCACTTTCACCCGCGACAACGCGAAATGCATGGCGCTGCGCGTTGTTAGTTCGTTATTTCCAATGGAGGGACAAGCACGTGAGGCAGCACACTTGCACTTTCCAGCTGCACCTAGTTAAGATGACAGGGAGCTTCTGTGACCGCGGGAAATGCAAACCGCTGAAGTTTAAGGAAGACACAATGAAAAGTAAACATGTATGCAAACCCACCAAAACTCACAAACACTGGCGTGGAGGAGAGCGATAACGTGGTGAATGTTGAGCCCAATGAGCCTTCCATCAAAAAATAGAGCAGAGCGTTTCTTTGGTGACGTCGCTTTGACTCACACGCTGAAAATGGCGGACGTGAAACAACATACTGAGGAGATGGTAATGCACATCTGTCAATATTGGTGGGCGGGGGGACCGCACTCCTACGTAAAGTTGCGGTCGATCTCAAAATAGCTCCAATTGGTTCACCGTTTTTATGTTGTTAAATTAAAAAGAAAGGACTGAGTGTGTTTATATCAGCCCAATATGACGGTCTATACACTATACCTACACATATGTCTGTCCAAACAGCTTAAAAAGTAGATTTTTCACCATAGGTGCCCTTTAATATCAAAAAGAAAACAAATTATGTCGTAACGAATACCCTAAATAATGTAGCCTTTGACAATAAACATTAGTGTTTCTTGAGATGGGGGAAAGGGGCGAGGTGGTGCTGGATTTGTGCGTACCTTGGAATAAAATCCAGCAGGCGCCCTGTCACTAGCGCATCAGCTGACAGTCACGCACTGCTACATGCCTGTTTTAAGGATTGCATAGAAGGGGCAACGGCACATGTAATGAAAAGGAAGGGAATCCCCCCATTTTTATATTTATTCAAAAGTGTTTTCATGCCTAAATAAAACAAAAGCACAGATCAGACTCACATTTGAGAGCAAGGGGCGGCCCCTGGTGGTTCGGCAGTATGGGTTGCGTATAGGGAGGATCGGCTCTTAAGTGTTTTTTGCCACCCTTCAAAGAAAGATAAAAAATATGGGAGAAATACAGGAAAACCGGGAGGGTTGACAGGTATGAGCGAATGCACTTCCAGCTGCAGTCCAGTACTGGGAAACACCCATACATACTCATTCACACTCATACACTACGGCCAATTTTGTTTATTCTATTTTCCTATAGCGTATGTCTTTGGACTGTGGGGGAAATCGGAGCACATGGAAGAAAACCTACGGCAACACGGGGAGAACATGCAAACTCCACACAGAAATGCCAGCTGACCCAGCTGGGACTCGAAACAGCAACCCATTTTTATTTCAAATTGTCAAAATATTTCACAATATTACTATTTGACTGTATTTTTCACCAATTAAAATACAGAATTAGAAAGAAACTTTTATTAAAAATTATTACAAACATGGGCAGAACTGTGGCGCAGTGGCTAGCACAATCGCCTCACAGCAAGAAGGTCGCTGGTTTGAGCCCCGGCTGTGTCAGTTGGCATTTTAGTGTGGAGTTTGCATGTTCTCCCTGCATTTGCGTGGGTTTCCTCTGGGTGCTGTGGTTTCCCCCACAAGTCCAAAAACATGTGGTATAGGTGAACAGTAGTGTACAGTATGTGTGTGAATAAGTGTGTATGGATGATTTCCAGTGATGGGTTGCGGCTGGAAGGGTATCCGCTGCGTAAAACATATGCTGGATAAGTTGGCGGTTCATAAATAAATTGTTGGCGACCCCTTATAAATAAAAGGACTAAGCTGAAGGAAAATGAATGAATTAACATTCCCACTGGCTTAGCCATGTTAGGTATTACAGCGTTACATATCCAAAATCATGTTTACAGAGTTAGATCCAGGTCTTGCCTTGTTAATTTAGACTTTTTATCCATATGAAGCTTGAGATTTTAAAAACACCCACCCTAAGCTTTGCAACAGATTCACACAAACACACTGCTGGACAAAACAACCACTGGCGACAGGACAAAAGGTGCAAATGTGAGCAAAAACATAAAGGATTGAAGTGGACGGAGTAAAGTGATTTCTGACGTTGTAAGTTTAAGGTTCTTTTTACACAGACACACACACAGCAACACAAATCTCCTGGTCGTGTATAGACTAGTCAACCCTGTTTAGCCCTCTGCGGTCCTGGAACCCCTCCATCGCCCTCCTGAGTCGCCATGACGACCTGAACAAAGGCCTCTCAGGCTCATTATTGCTCAGCGCCGCTTCTGAGAGGAAAGCAAAGTGTGCCAAACTCATTCCCTACATTTATGAGTGCACTGTAAGAAGGATTTACTGTAACTAACACCTTTCTCAGCTCCCTGACAAACACCCACATCCCAAAGAAATGTTTTTAATCCGTTTGTTTTCTAAAAAAAAAATGCAGTAAGCTACCAATCCAAAATACATGAATATATTCCATAAATACAACAAATAATTTGTATTAATGTAACACTACATTGTAAAAATGCTGTAAAATATACAACTTTGGTTGCCAGTAATACTGTAAAATTTACAAGTGCACTGTAAAATAATATTGCATTGTGCTGTAGCACCATTGTAATTATTAATGTACACTACCTGACAAAAGTCTTGTCCTCGATTCCAGTTAAGAGCAAAAAATAATAACTTGATTTCTAGTAGATCATTTGGAAAAGTGGCAGAAGGTAAATTTTTCTGATGAATCATCTGTTGAGCTGCATCCCAGTCATCACAAATACTGCAGAAGACCTATTGGACCCCACATCAAGTTTGGTGAAGGAAAATTCATGGTTTGGAGTTATATTCATTATGGGCGCATGTGAGAGATCTGCAGAGTGGATGGCAACATCAACAACCTGAGATATCAAGACATTTGTGCTGCCCATTACATTACAAACCACAGGAAAAATTCTTTAAATTCTTCAGCAGGATAGCGCTCCTTCTCATACTTCAGCCTCCACATCAAAGTTCCTGAGAGCAAAGAAGGTCAAGATGCTCCAGGATTGGCCAGCCCAGTCACTAGACATGAACATTATTGAGCATGTCTGGGGTAAGAAAAAGTAAAGTCAGACCTTACTGTCCTAATTAAATAAATAAAAATCAAGGCATGATCATATTTTATTTTGGTAAAATAAGCGTAATCTAGAGGCCTTTGCCTTTCATATTAGCCACTTCTGATACCAAATGATCAACTAGTCAAGTTATTATTTGTTGTTCCTAAAACCTGTATAGGCAACAAGACTTTTGTCAGGTAGTGTATAGTGCGCTTTTAAATGTTACAGTATTACTGGTTATTTTTACAGTATTACTGGCAAAATTCACAAGCACACTACAGCACAATTTTAATTGTTTATTTACTGTGCACTTGTAAATTTTACAGTATTACTGCCAACCAAAATTGCCAGTAATACTGTACATTTTAAAGTAAGTTTTTACTGTGTAGCATAGATATAAAAATTAATAAGTGTGTTTTGGATTTTTCTTTTAATTGAAGGAATTACAGATACAGCCAGAGGTATTTAAAGATAAACCAAAAAAAATAAATAAAAAAACATATAAAATAAAATAAAAAAAATCAGCCCTCAAGATAAAAGTGTCTGAAAGAGTATACACTTTTTTAATGAAAGAGCTTATTACAAATATTTTGAGATGTTCAATAGTCTAATAACTATGTTCTGCCTTACAGATGAGTAGATATTTGATTTAAAATTCATTCGTTCATTTTCCGCCAACTTATCCAGCATTTGTTTTACGCAGCAGATGCCTTCCAGCTGCAATCCATCACTGGAAAACACCCATAAATTCTTATTTACAAAACATACACCACGGATAATTCAGCTTACCCAATTTACCTATACCACATGTCTTTGGACTTGTGGGGGAAACCGGAGCACCTGGAGGAAACCCACGCAAATGCGGGGAGAACATGCACACTCCACACAGAAATGCCAACTGACCTAGCTGTGGCTCGAACCAGCGACCTTCTTGCTGTGAGGCAAAAGCACTACCCTCTGAGCCACCGCGTCACCCCACGTTGATTTAAAAGTAAACATTTAAACAATTTTCTTTACGAATGAATCATTCAGTTCAAAGGAGTCATTTTGAGTCAGTAATAGTAATTTGTTCCAAGTGAAATATTGAGTATGGAGTTTTATTTTTTTAACTCCTCCCCTCATCTTTCACTCACAGCAAACTAACAGTTGGAGGGGTGTGGCAAAGCATATTTTGACAAAGCAGTCAGACTGACATCATCAGAGAAGGACTGCCATTCTAGATTGGAAGCTATTGGTTAGATTTTAATTAAAGATTACTAAATTGCAATGATTTATTCGTCACCTAGCAAAATAAATAAGCATTGTATATTTTGCTTTTTTTATTTAATGCATACTTTAAATCACTTTCAATCAATCAAAAATAGTATAGGTCTATATACTGTATACAGAGAAATAATAATTATTATGATTATAGTTTGATATACACTCACCAGCCACTTTATTAGGTACACCTTAATAGTACCAAGTGGGACTCTCTTTTGCTTTCAGAACTGCTTTAATCCTTCATAGCATATACTGGAAATATTCCTCAGAGGTTTTGGTCAATATTGACATGATAGCATCATGCAGTTGCTGCAGATTTGTCAGCTGCACATCCATGATGCGAATCTCCTGTTCCACCACATTCACAAAGGTGCTCTATTAGACTGAGAACTGGTGACTGTGGAGGCCATTTGAGTACAGCTAACTCATTGGCATTTTCAAAAAAAACAGTGTGAGATGATTCACGCTTTATGACATGCCGCGTTATTCTGCTGGAAGTAGCCATAGAAGATGGGTACACTGTGGTCATAAAGGGATGGACATGGTCAGCAACAATACTCAGGTAGGCTGTGGCATTGACACAATGCTCAATTGGTACTTATGAGCCCAAAGTGTGCCAAGAAAATATCCCCACACCATTACACCACCACCACCACCACCACCAGCCTGATGGATAGATCCATAGGCATAGGATAGGCAGGATAGATGGCATAGGCCATAGAAAAGGCAGGATAGATCAATGCTGTCATGTTATTGACACCAAATTCTGACCCTACCTTTTGGGCTAACTTACTGGTAGCACTTTCAAAAGCAATTGTAAATGTATTTTACAGTAGCAGGGCCCTACCGCAATTCAATTCTACAGTAAAAGAGCCTTACCGCAACTTCATTTTGTGATAAAATGCCCTTTAACAAATTTTTAATTTTACTGTTTGACAATTTTTACGCTGCTTTTACTGTATTTATTTACATTTTATGCTGGCAGTGCAAAACTTTTATTTTCAGTATTTACTATTGGATAAATTTTTAACAAGTGTTCATGTACAACAGAACAACAAATTCCTAATATGTAGTCAATTCTTGTCAAAGTTTAGTTTTAAAATGACCCATAATGTGTCAGAGTTGTGTGTGTGTGTTTGTGTGTGTGTGTGTGTAGGAATGGATGTGTTTTGTTTGGGTTATCTTCACCGCTTGGTGTGTGTGTGTCTGTGTTTACATTCATCAGCTGGGTTGTCACGTGTCTTGTTACCACTCACTCAGGTGTTTTCTATCATTCACAGCTGTTCTGTGCGCTATATATGTTCAGTGTTTTGTAGATAGCGTTATCAGTCCGTTGTTGTTCACTTCTGTGTCTGCTTCCTGTTAGGCGCTCTTGCTCGTTCTGGTGGAGGGTCTTCACCATAAGTGTGTTTCATTTGGACCCTATGCTCGTCTCCGTTTCATTGATGTTGTTACAACAGCCTGCTCTGATGACAACTTTATCAGTGAGAGACTTCATCCCGTATCCCCTACTCTGATGGATTTTACCGTGGGTAAACGTGACGATTTTCTTGAGAGTTGCTCCATAGCGCTAACCTTTCCCTTCCTGCGATATCTGGTGAGATATCAGTGAGAGACTGCTATACGGCGCTGTTTCTCGGATGAACTTTCACCGCTGTTTAGCGTGTTGTATTCCTAGTGTGAGCATCCTTGCTCAACACTATATCTGGTGAGATCAATACCAGTTGTGACTCTTTAATAAATCATCTTGCATTCACTTGCATTTGGGTCTCCTGTGTATATCTTTGTGACACAATTGCAGTGCATATTACAGTAGTGAACTGTAAAGAATGTATGCGGTAGTTTACTGGGAGTTATTACAGTAAATATCAGTAAAACTGTGGCAAAGTCTAACAGTGTAGGGTTATGCCTCTCTTTATAAGGACGTGTTTGTTTGAGTTCCATGGAAACAGGACATGATGATCAGTGGTTTAAAATCACAAGAGGTAACACAAAAGAGCTTTTCAGCCATGTAGGCCAGAAGTTAAAAACCAAGGGCACAAAATACCAGCGCAAAAAAGTGTCAAATAAGTCATTTAATGTTGAAGTAAAATCACAAGACCCGAGAAAAGACCTAGAGTGTTAACAGAAAAACTTGTGTCATGACCAGCAATATCTAATTAACTCTCTAAATGAATTTCATCTTCCAAAAGCAAATTTCTGCAAATTAAGGGCATTTTACTCTCTTAACTGGATGATCCATTTAGAATGGTGTGGTTATAAACAACTGTTGTGATCTCTTATCTTTTTCAGCCTCCTATTTGTTCAAGTATTTCTCACAAAAGCAGAACAAAAGTTCCAAAGACTCACCAAAATGCATGGCCTGTGGTTGTGATTATGTGTGAAGTGAATTTCATACAGGTTTGGTGGTTTGCATTTGAAACCGGAGCACCCGGAGGAAACCCATGCCAACATGGAGAGAACATGCAAGCTCCACACAGAAATGCCAACATGGCCCAGACAGGACTTGAACTAACAACATTGTGCTGAGGTGACAATGCTAACCACTGGGCCATTGTGCCACCCTAGCAAGTCTTTCTTTTATATTGCAATCTGTGGTTATTTTTCCCTTGCTCTCCGTTTTGTCTATTGATATATGTCATAGACTGATTTATGCGCTCAAAAAATGTTGCTGCTTGGTCAAACCACTTATTTAATTCTTGATTTTTTGGGGGGTACAACCTAATTGTTTTATGTTTAATCCACTTAAATTTGTAAAAACAATTAAGTTATCTTAATCGATTTGTGTTGGGACATGATCTGTGAAAGTATGTAAGTACAATCTTTACAATCTTATAATGTTTGTGATTGCTGTCTTCTAGGATAAAAGATAAACCCCTTTTGAAAGACAAGTGAAACACACAGAGACTGCCAGCCAGTTTTGAGGAAAACACAACATAGTGGGGTTAGTTGTAACAGGGTGTTACAAATAAGCCACACACTGTTGAACACTAATTAAACTAACAAAATAATGTTTGGATTTTGAGGTTAATGTTGAGAACTTTTTATAGAAAAATAATGTTATTGCTAATAATGCACATAAATGCATTGCATAATAATGGATAATAATACAAATACACTAAAATGTCTTTATCGAATAGAGAAATAAATAATAAACATACTGTGCTATGTAAAATAAAACAAACTGAGATCAGTACTGAGCTTCTATTTAAAGTAAACTGGATTTAAATTAATTGTGTGAAATCTGCCTTTTTAAGCATGTTACCATGGGCTTTGCTGGGCCTATATTTTCGCTATTTTTATTTCAAAATGAACTATGAATATAAAACACATTACAGCGCATGTAGCGTTAACTAAACTATACAGTCATCCAAAGAAGGATTAAACACAGTGACAGAACCACTTAGTGAATGTACTCATTTTAACTGTCAGAGTCACTGACAAAGATAGAAACACGCGTTGTCTTGTATTAATTTTTTTTTCTGATTAAAGAAATTAACTTATTTCTTATTATGATTCAGATCATGAAATATGTGAATTAGCCTGTAGGTTAAAACATATATATATATATATATAACAAATAGCCATTCAGCAACTCAAATGGCTATGCCTGTCTATGCGCTAGTTTGGCATACAACTCTATAATATTAGACAAATATTTTTAAGATTACTATGTGTGTGTGTGTGTGTGTGTGTGTGTGTATGTGTGTAATTTTTATTTTAACCTCATAATTAGCTAAGCCCCCCTAAAATTAAAATCCTAAAATTGCCCCTGTGTGTTACAACTAACCCTCTGACTGACTGTTATTGCCGCAGGTGGGGTAAATAGTAACATTCTTGGCACTTTTGCCAATACTGCACAGAAACCATCAACGAAGCCATAGGTCCGGCGATCATACTTTCACTGCTCATTTGTAAGAGAGCCGTGTGTGTTGTTGGCAAAAAAGGGTTTTTCTAACCCAATTTCTGTTCATTATTTGGCCAAAACCAAAAAGTGTTACTTTGTGCCCCGCTCTCCCCTATATTTACACCTGTAAGAGATATAACTATGTGTATTTTCCCTGTTACTATAAGTTTTGGGGGAAAAATGTTTCCAGTAGGCGGAGAAATGTTGAATAACTCTCCAAACTCTCTCAGCCTGTTGAAACTCAATAGGTTTCTGTTAGCGTCACTCAAATCCTTTAGCACAACGAGGTGCCTATATAATGCTTCAGACCGTCTATCCCCATTTCAGACAGTATTGATCAGACTGACCGCGCGGAAAGCTTTAATAACCTTAAACTTCATCATGTCTACCTCTTCCTACAGAAAGAGATTCGGAGAGGTGTCCCGGAGCAGCGCTTTCTCCAGCCGCACGACTCTCAACTCCTCCGCGCGAGCACGAGTGTCTTTCGGCGCTTCCTCGTCTCCGGTTATTTACGCGTCGAAAAGCGCCAAAATCCGAAGTAGCCCCGCGATGCCACGACTTACATCCGAGACTTTGGATTTTAACCTCTCGGACGCCTTAAACACGGAATTCAAGGCGAACAGGCTGAATGAAAAGGCGCAGATGCAGTCGCTGAATGACCGCTTCGCTAGTTACATCGAGAAGGTGCGCTTTCTTGAGCAGCAGAATAAGATCCTGAGCGCTGAGCTGGAGCAGCTGAGGGGGCAGAGGTCATCCCGCATCGCGGATCTCTATGAGGAGGAGATGCGGGATCTGAGGCGGCAGGTGGATCTGCTGACCACTGAGAAAACACGAGCTGAAGTGATGCGAGACAACCTGGCTGAAGATGTTGAGCGACTCAAAGAGAAGTATAACAACTACAAAACCCCACAGTTAACCCACTTAAAGGGATAGTTCACAAAAAAAAGAAAATTTAAATGAATAGTTCTCCCCAAAAAATTGCATTTCTTCTTCATTTAGTCTACACACAATCAAGCGGTTTTAAACTTTTATGAATTTCTTTCTTCTGTTAAACACAAAACGAGATATTCTGAAAAATGTTGGACAAAAGCATGATTTATGGAAGTTAACAGCTGTTTCCTCCCCCAAACATATGAGCAATTCATGCACATGTCAACATTGCCATGAAAAAACTAAAGTTTTGGCCAAAATATTAAAACCATTTCTGCGTTTTTTGTGTAGGCTTGTATTTTGTGCTTTAAAAATACTCAAAAATGTCTTTGTCAGTGTTTTCAAACAATTATATTTGATTTACAAAAATCACACAAGTGGCAATTTCACATCCATAACAGAGATAGGTCACATTCATAACCTAGCTTTTTCCTTATAAATGTAAAATCAATCAAAAATCAATCATCAGCATACTGTAGTTTCTTTTGGGTTGTGCAGTTTAATTCACAGAATTTCTACAAAGTAGGTTGTATTACTGTAAACTCACAGACGTTTTTCGTCACATCCATAACGCATGTTTATTTTCCTCATTTAAAATATGAAAAATGTTTACCGATTTATATTTTTCTGCTCCCATAACTCTGTGGTCAGTTGTTTTGGGAAATATAAACAGATATTTCAATATGATGTTACATTTACTTCCTCTGTCAATTTATGTTATGAGATTTTACTGCAAATGTCACATCCATAACGCTGGATTTGCTCATATCTTTTTGTGTTAAGCAGGAGCAATAAAATCAGACAGGTTTGGAATGTATAAATGATGACATTTTTATTTTTATTGAGTGTACTACAGTATCTCTTACTTTTTTCTCAAACACTGTAAAAAATGCAGGGTTCCACACAATTCATTCATGTTGTCCAAACACAAATTGATTAGGTTAGCCTAACACTTTTAACAGATTTATGTGGATTGAACATAAAAAATTAAGTTGTCCCAATGAAATCTCAAGAATTGTGTTGTTTCAGTAAAAAAAGTGTGAAATTAGCCATGCTTTTATACACTCAAAAATTACATGTTGTTTGTTTAAACAACTTAATCGAAATGAGCTAAACACAAAATTATTGAATTTTTTTCAACTTAATTGTTTTATGTTCAATCCACTTAGATCTGTAAAAACTAATATGTTTTAATTCTTTCAATTGTCCCAACACAAATCTATTGTGTGAAATGCAGCATTTTTTGACAGTGTAGTAAAATTCCAGTAAACACTTTTTTGTGTGTGTGTGTATTTAAAACCATTTATTAAATTATTTGGTTTTGTTGCTATTTGATTTGCAAACATTATGGGCTTGTTACATTAAATGTTCCTTAAACATTCTAAAATGAAGTAGCTGCATTTAAAAATATCAGATAAACATTACCTCTGATGTGATTAGGGCATAGGGATGAGCCCTTCAGAATAGAATCCACCCTTACTTGACCTTAATTTTAATTAATAGGAGGGGCCTCAGTGCCTACTTTCAAACTAAATACATATTTTGTTTTAAATAAATGACATAAAGGTATCACGGTGGCGCAGCGGGTAGCATGATCAGCAAGAAGGTCGCTGGTTTGAGCCTCGGCTGGGTCAGTTGGCATTTCTGTGTGAAGTTTGCATGTTCTCCCCAAGTTGGCGTGGGTTTCCACTGGGTGCTCCGGTTTCCCGCACAGCCCAAAGACATGCACTATAGGTAAATTGGATGATCTAAATTGGCCCTATGAGTGTTGGTGTGGATGCAAGAGTGTATGGGTGTTTCCAGGCACGTGCACACATAGGGCTCAACCTGCCCTCAACCACATGCCCTTTTTAGTCTGGGATATAAAGTGCCCTTCCAAAATGGGCAGAAGTGTCCCCCTCGCTCTTCAGTTGGCGATTGCCTCCATCCCCACTTTTCGGTTTTACCAGCAGATATCTTGCCCCAAACCTGATTTCACCAAGGACATGTTTCTGCATTAACATCTATGTTGATCCTGGAACAATATTCCAATCAGCTAATCAGAATTAAGGGATACGTTTACAGTTTATGTTAAGTTTAGGCTTACGGTTAGGTTTAAGCACTTCGTTATCCAACTATTATTCCCTCTGATTTTGGGAATAATTTACATTTATGGTTGGGTTTAGTGGTAGGGAGTGGGTATGGATTAACATAGATGTTAATCCAAGATCGCATTGTACTTGACGTGCAAATGTTGAACAAAAGCAGCTGTTTATACTACGGAAGTCAATGATTACGGTGGTCGAGAGAGCTTAACATGCTGCAATTTAAGAAAACATGCAATTACAAAAAAACACCAGCAAATTAAGAAAAGATCCTCTTCGGTTTGACATCATACGTGTTGTTAATCCTCACAACACAATGTTTAAAAAAAAAAAACACACACACACTTGTTTCGAGTGTTTTTCTTAATATAACATTAATGGAGAAAGAAATATAAAAAAAAATTACGCTGTTATAGGGCAAAAAGTATCAGCAAGATAATTTTGATCAAGTAACAGATCGAGGGAAATTGTATTAAAAATAACATTCTTAATAATGACTTTTGGCATTTAAAAACTAGTTTGGTGTATAACAAACTGCTTGCCTTAACCTATTTTTGGTAAGTTTGCAATTTCTTGTATATAATATGCTATATATAGTAATTGTGCAAAGTGACCTCATCCATCAGGAACATTTTTCAGCATGTATTGACAGACCAGTGTTTAGGAAAGTGCTATGGTGGTGTTTTTTTAGGTTTGGAAAATATAAAATCAATTGTGCCTTTTACCTCAGGGGCCTGTGGCCTTGCTTTACCCCATGCAGAATGAAGACAAAACATATTTGGAAGCTTTGTGGTTGTCAAATCAATTGCTTTCTTACGCCACCTTTTATTTTTTTGCTGTCCAATCCATGTCAAGTGTGTTTATTAGTGTGTAAACACTTTGCAGGGACAGAATAATTGCTAAAATCTACATTCAAAGTATTTTACTGCTGTAAATTTAAATGCTGTAATTGACCGATAGGAAATAAATGCTCCAGAGAGCTGATTAGTCTAGTTGAAGTCAAAATTATTTGCCCTCCTATGATTTTTTTTTTCTTCTTTTTCAAATATTTCCCAAATGATGTTAAATAGAGCAAGGAATTTTTCACAGTATTTCCTATAATATTTTTTCTTCTGGAGAAAGTCTTATTTGTTTTAAAAATCTGTTTATAATTTTTTAAAAAACATTTTAAAGTCAATATTATTAGCCTCTTTAAGCAATATTGTTTTTTTCCATTGTCTACAGTTATGCAATGACGTGCCTAATTAGCTCTACTTGCCTAGTTAAGCCTTTATATGACACTTCAAGCTGAATACTAATATCTAGTAAAATATTATGTACTGTCATCATGGTAAAGATAAAATAAAATGAATTATTAAAACTATTATGTTTAGAAATATGTTGAAAAAATCTTTCTCTCTGTTAAAGGAGAAATGGTCGTGCCCAACTGAGCCTGGTTTCTCTCGAGGCTTTTTAAATTCTTCACTTATGCCAATTGGTGAAGTTTTTTGCTCGCCGCTGTCGCCACTGCCTTGCATGGTTCGGGATCTGTAGAGCTGCGCATCGATGGATTTGCTCTTCAGCGTTTGAACTCTCAGTAGTGATTATTAAACCACACTGAACTGAGCTAAACTGAACTGAACTTAAACACAGAAAACTGAACTGACACTGTTTCAATTTACTATAATCTTCTATGTGAAGCTGCTTTGACACAGTCTACATTGTAAAAGCACCATAGAAATAAAGCTGAATTAAATTGAATTTGAATTCAACAGAAATTGGGGGAAAATATACAGGGGGCTAATAATTCAGGAAGGCTAATAATTCTGGCTGTAACTGTATAAGTGTATTTCGAAGCTATTTTACATTGGAAAAAGAATGCTAAATATTAAATATATGAAATGCAAAACTAATCTGCTAATCTAAAAAGTTTTCTTATGGATGTCTGTCATTTCCAGACTGCAGGATGAGATGCTTCAGCGAGAAGATGCAGAGAACAGCATGAAGAGTTTCAGACAGGTAAACTACAGCAGCGTTTATAACCAATAAGAAACAGAAGAGATTTTAATTGGACCATGGTATAAGAAACAGCAGGAAGTTGCTTCGTGAGTTTTCACTGCTGTATATAGGCTAGCTAAAGGTGTTATTATCACTTCTTCTATTAATGGAGAAATGCTTTCAGAGAAATGGTTATTGTTGTTGCGACATTTAACACTTGGGTGTAACAGGCTTTCATGATGTAGATGCCAAAGTTTGAGCAATGTAGACATAGATGTATTGATAAGATTGGCTGAATCTGTATCTTGTGAAGCGGCATGGTGGCTCAGTGGTTAGCACTGTCGCCTCACAGCAAGAAGATTGTTGGTTCGAGTGTGTGGAGTTTGCATGTTCTCCCCGTGTTAGTATGGGTTGCCTCCTGGTGCTTCGGTTCCCATGTAGTCCCCACAAACTGAACTAAATTGGCCATAGTGTATGAGTGTATAAGTGTGTGTGTGAATGCAAGAGTGTATGGGTGTAAATCAGTACTGGGTGGCAGCTAGAAGGGCATCCACTGCGTAATACATATGCCAGAATAGTTGGTGGTTCACTCCGCTGTGGCAACCCCTGAAAAATAAGGGACTACTCCGAAGGAAAATTAATGAAAACCAGCAACCTTCTTGCTGTGAGGCGACACTGCTAACCACTATTTAAAATTTATAAAATGAATAGCAGAATCTTCACATATTCCTTCATCCAAATTTCCTAAAATCACCAAAACGGTGTTATGACCAAAACTAATGTGCATTATTGCTGCTTTAGTTCCCTGATTAGTCTCAGAAACAAACAAATGGTGGTTCAAATAGCTGAAGTGTTATTACCACCACTGCTTTTACTGCTATTAAAGGGATAGTTCACCCAAAAATGAAAAGTCTCTCATCTTTTACTAATCCTTCACTAGTTCCAAACCTGTTTGAGATTCTTTCTTCTGTTGAACACAGAAGAAGATATTTTGAAGAATGCTGGAAAGCAGCAGCCATTGACTTCCATAGTATTTTTTGTTTCTACTATGGATGTCAATGACAGTTTTTTTTCCCTCCAGTATTCTTCGGAATTTCATGTTTTGTGTTCAACAGAAGAAAGAAATTACTAAAGGTTTAGAACCACTTGAGGGTGAGTAAATGGTGAGAAAATTGTCATTTTGGGTAAACTGTCCCTCTAATTATAGAGAAACAGTTATTTGTGTTGCAATATTTAACTCTTGGGTGTAGCAGGTTTTTATTATGCAGATGTAAAACTTAGGAAGAGATACATTGATAAGATTGTGTAAGTCTGCATCTCGTCTTGGAATTATAAGGTTCTATCTGCGTTCTGAAGGATTTTGAGATATTGAGCTTCCAGTTTTTGCATTCCACATAGCAAACAGTATGTGTGTAATATTAGTTTTTTTTTTAAATAAAAAGTCTTAAAATATAAACAACTTATAAAAAACATTCCATATTGTAATTAAGTTGCCAAATAATAAGAATATGTGAATAACCCAATTTTGACAAAAATGTCAGATAGAACCTTATAATTCTAAGGTGACGATCTGGTGGAAAGCAAAATTCACTGAAATTGACAAGATTTTATATGCATTACACACCTCCTTTGAGTGACTGTAACCATTCTTTTTAAAAGAAATCAATGCTTTTGTCTGGCAAGGATGCAGTGAATTGATAAAAATTGACAACAAAGACATTTACAATGCTACAAAAGCTCTTTTATTAAAAAAAAAGATGTTATTTTGAAATTTTGCGATAATTAATTTTTAACTTTGATGATAAGAAATGTTTCCTGAGGAGCAAATCTGACTATCAAAATAATTTCTGAAGAATCACGTGAAATGTAATCCCCAAAAAAAAACTGACCATATATGTTTCATGATGCATTAGACTAACTGGGATTTTGTCACATTATTTACTGTAGAAGTTGTTGTTAAATGGATCAGGGTGGGGCCAAGGTGGAGTCTTTCTCTGATCCAGAAAAATTACAGATTGAACCAAAACAAAAGATTACAATTGGCTTAAGATAGGCAATGAAAATTTGTGAAATGCATCACCCAGAAGAACCTTGGAATTAAAAAAATAAGTTGTTGTTTAATGTTACATTGATTACTTCTGTTGTTCTATATGAATGTATACATCTTTGTAGCATATTTGGCTTATTTCATGAAGTATGAAGTACTGACATTTACTCTCAGTTAAATACTATAGTTTTTACTCTGCATGCAAGAATAGGTTGTTTTTAATCACATGGTTTTGGTGACGTGCGAAATTCAGATGGAGGGCAGGAAGTAAAAAATTGAATGGGAGACTTGGAGGAAAGTCCCTATTTTTGTGATTTATACCATATTTCAAAGGAAATATAATCAGAAAATAACCACATATGTTGGGCATAATCCTTATATCATGAAGAGGGCAGAGTTTTCTACTGAACTAAAATATATTTGCCTGTCATCAAGGCGGTATATACTGCATATGCTAGTAAGTTACATGAAAAACGTAAATATTATAGTGTTTGGAAGCATACTATAGATACTTGAATTAAACTGTTGTAGTAATTATATTGTTGCTGTGGTATGACAAAACTGTAGTAATAAACAAATTATTCAGCAGGCTTCAGTTCTCTACGCCAGGGGTTTTCAAACTGTGGGGCATGCCCTACCAGGGGGGTGCTAGCACCTATTAAGGGGGGGTGCGAGAATTTGAGGCGTGCACTTGAGTAAATTATGATGAGGATTTTTATGTGTTCACTAGAGTGAATCTGGTTAACGTTAGTTTCACATCTAACTATCAGGCACCTGTAGAGTTAATGCGTTTGAGTAAAATATATGGAAATAAAATGGAGCGGGTGCTTTTTAAAATGAATGACGGTGATTGAAAGTCAAACCGGTGAGCCGTCTGACAAAAAAGTGCCCTTCTGAATTAAATCAGCGGGATGCCCTTCTGGATCTTTCACTTACTTTGAAGACATACAGACTACCTATACATGGACACCAGTAATAGTTATTTGCTTTAATGTGAATAAGACAATAATATAATTAAGGTGTTACGTGAAGTGCTTTTTGAATGTTGTGTCACCAGGCTATCCACGTTTCCTGCAGAGTCTCATGTTATTTTGGGTGTTTCATCTTTAATTTTTTGACTTTAATTGCTAAACTGCAAAAGCTAAATTTTTACTACCCGCCTTGGTAATTTTTTCCCGCACAATCAAATCAAAACCGCCTAATCTGGTAGTAAAATTGGACAAACTTGGGGGGCGTAGTACATACACTGTAGTACATACATAGTACATACACTGTACTATGTGATTCAAAAACATGTTTATTATAAGTTATTATATTTATTTTTATAAGGGGGAAAAGTTCTCCACAATAATAAGCGTCTAGTTTTGTTACAAGGGTTGCTTTTCTTTTTTGTTCTGTCAACGAACTTACCAACAAACTTTCACCGCTGCTGCGCATCTCGATGTTTTTGTTATGGTTGTTTATTCCACCGAAACACCAGTAAAGACTTGGATTATTATAAAACAAGATGGAGATTTTTTATATTCTTTATATTGATTTTCTTCTGGATTTTGTATATGTGGTGGTGTTTGTATCTGATTTTATATAACACATTAACATATTTATACACATAGCTAGGCCTGTATATAATTTTTATTAGTGCTGTCAAACGAATTATTGGGTTCAAAAAAGTTTGTACGCTTGGATGTATTGAATAAATGTTTATTACATGCCTCCTTTTTTCTTCCACTTTGTCAGCCAGTTTCTTGAACTTTCTCCCCTTTATCAGCTAAAACTTTTGTAAGTCTATAAAAGCTGTTTGGCATTTCTTATTTTGGCCGATTTAAACAATCATAAACAACATAAAACAAAAACATTTAGATGTTCTGATATCGATTACTATGTATAGGAATCACTTCCTGCCCTCCATCTGAATTTCGTGCGTCATTAATGACGTCATGTGAAAATAAACTATAATTGTATGTTTTTTTAAGTTAGAAATAGGCTAGATGTATTTACATTATGCTATATTATCAAATCAAATCATTATGTCAAATATGCTTAAACGGATAGTTCACTCAAAAATTAAATGTTGTCATTATTTAATTGCTCATTTCAAACCTTCATGAGGTTCTTTCTTCTGCTAAACACAAAGTGAAGTTTATGTATAAACAAATTTCGAGAGGATCACGTGCTTATGATTGTTCTCAGCTGTTCCTGCATTAACCCATGATCCATTATCCAATCAGACGACTCCTAACTCACTATAAATAACCAGAGTATTCTTATCTCAATATCTTCATCTTGAAGAACCCACCCACCCACCTCTACTTTCCCTCCTTTTTAGATGGGCAATACGGCGGCCCAGTGATTAGCACGGTTGCCTCACAGCAAGAATGCCGCTGGTTTAAGTCCCTACTAAATCAGATGACATTTCTGTGTGGAGTTTTGCTTGTTCTCCCCATGCTCGCGTGGGTTTTCCCCGGGTTCCCCGGTTTCCTTCCACAGTCCAAATAACACGCACCCTAAGTAAATTGAACACACAAAATTGATACCATAATCAAGCTCTAAGCAAGCACGTCTTCCTCAGTCATCCATTTCCACCATTCAGCTAGAATAAGCCGGGGGAGTTTATCGAGATCTATCTGAGCTCAAACTTCCCTCTCGCCCTGCAAACGGGAGGGAGCCCAGGGTTCGAGGATCTTACAAGCTCAGGGCTCTCTCCCGAGACAGCATGCCAAACAAGCTTTATTATCAATCATCAGCTAAGTGTGAATTCATGAAAGAAGATATTTGGAAAATGTCAGAAACCTGTAACCACTGACTTCTGTAGGACTTGTTTTTTCTGGAAGTCAATGGTTACAGGTTTTCAGCTTTCTTCAAAATGTCTCATTTGTGTTCAACAGAAGAAAAAACTCATAAAGGTTTGAAATCACTAAGTGTGAGTTAATAGTGCGTAAATTAGCATTTTTGAGTGAACTATCCCTTTAATGTAATGTTAAGAAGATTTTTGTATACAAATTTTTATTTTACATCATGTGTACTAATAGTACACCTATTTTTTTGTAAGAGAAGCATATAAGTGACTTAATTCAAATGGTAAAAATTTGTGATTTAAAAGTAATGAAATAGGGGGTGGCACAGTAGCTCAGTGGTTAGCAAAGTCGCCTCACAGCGAGAATGAGTATGTGTGTGTGTGTGTGAATGTGAGAGTTTCCCTACAAGTTTATGGCTGGATGGGTATCCGCTGTGTAAAACATATGCCGGAATAGTTGGCAGTTCATTCCGCTGTGGTGACCTCTGAAATAGAGATTAAGCCGATGGAAAAATAATAAAGTAATGAAATATATTGTTGAATCTACACATAATCTTTCATTCAAAATTTCTAAAATCCCCACAAAAAGGCGCTATACAGTACATGACCAAAACAAATGTGTATTATTGCTGCTATAATTTTCTGTGTATAATCAAAAGCAAACAGTGCTGGTTTAATCTTTGTTTGAATGTCTTTGTTTATGTCGTAATCGCTGGTAAATCTCCATCTCTGCTGATTTTACTTCTAGCAGACCCTGACAAAGCAGACTGTTGTGACTGAACTTATTGCCAAGAACAGGAATGAGTGAGTGTGTGTGTGTGTGTGTGTGTGTGTGTGTGTGTGTGTGTGTGTGTGTGTGTGTGTGTGTGTGTGTGTGTCAGGTATTAAAAGAGTGCGAGTGTTAAAGCCCTGTTTATTCATGGTTTTAATGCGGGATATGTTGGTCCAGTCAGCAGACATCCGAATGGTGCCACGCAGACTGGAGGGTATTGTGCCCCGTCCCAGAGACTCATTAAAAACACAAAGATCTCTTCACGCTGTGCTTCTCCTCTCAATACAGTGGCTCTGTTTCATCAATGTTGTTGCTGCTGTGCAGGACGTGGACAATGCAGCTCTTGCTCGAGTGGATCTGGAGAGGAAAGTGGAGTCTCTTCAGGACGAGCTGGCCTTCCTGAAAAACCTCCACGATGAGGTCAGATATGATGTCATAGTTTTTATTTCTTCAAAATAATGCTCTCACATTCTCAACTAGTGATTGATAGACTGATTACCAACCATTTTACATATTTTAAGACCCTTAACTAAGTTCCAAACTTAACCCTTGTGCACTGTTCAAATTGTTATGTTCGGGATGAAAACATCCACTTAATTAAACTGCTGTAAAAATGCATCAGATACATGTTTATTTTATTTTGTTTGCATAAATCTGTTAATCAATCTCAGTCTTGATCAAAACTACTAAATGTTTTAGAAAATTACAGGATTTTATTTAATTACTTTAATTGCCAAATTCACAAATTATGTCACTGATTTGGTGGAAAACCCCCCAGAAATTGACGTATTTTCAATATATAAAGTGATTGTGGACTGGATTTATTTTAACCTTTTATCACAGTGTTGGACATGTGAAAGATTAGTAACAACATTGCCTTTGATGCATTGTTGGTGATTTACTGTTGGTGGCTGTTTTGCCCCATTGACTTTTATTATAACCACTTTTTGTTTTTCCAGATATATTTATTAACATTTTGTGCAGATATACAATATCATACACATACAAAAATAAGTACTACACTGCTCTGCTTTTTCACAACTAAGAACCAATGAGCATAAATAACAATATAGTTATTAAATAACACATTAAATGTACAAAACAATAAATAAATAAATGTATAAATAACAAAAAACTAACAATAAAAGTACTAAATAAATAATAATAATAATAATAATAATAATAATAATAATAATAATAATAATAAGCTTTCTTCCTTTTCTGCTTCAAGATCAATAGTGTCAATATAATTCAACAAAGGTTTCCATGTTTTGTGAAAAGATTTTAATGAAAACCTACACTGTAAAAAAAATCTATAATTTTACAGTTAATTTCCGGCAGCTAAGGTGCTGAAAAAAAAACCTAAAATAAGGGCCATTAAATTACAGAAATTTACTGTAAAATAACAGAGGTTTACAAGAAATTAAAATTTAAGGACATTTCTGTAATGTAATCTCCGTTATTTTACAGTTATTTTACAGTTATTTTACAGTAAATCTCTTTAATTTAACGGCTTTAAGTTTTTTTTCCAGCATCCCAGCTGCCGGAAATAAACCGTAAAATTACAGATTTTTTTACAGTGTATTTTTTCCCAACACAAAACATGTATTTTATCCATCTGTCATATGAAGGTGGAGATTTTTGTTTTCACTTAAGGATAATAAGCCTTCAAGCCAGTAATGTGGTAAAAGCCACAACAATCTGTGTTGTTGAAGGCAAATTTGACTCAAACGGAAAATAGTGCTGTTAGAGGGTGATGATGGTGATGATCACTGATGGTGATTCCCAACTCTTGTTCCCATGTATTCTTACGTAATTCAGAGGAGTCAGAATTCAAAGAATTTATAGACAGATAGATAATAGAGACTATCCCTGTTCTGTCTGGGTTAAAAGAAAGAATGGTGTCCATTTTTGAATCAGGAGGAAGATTAGGAAACTGTGTAAACTGATTTTGTACAAAATGTCTTATCTGAAAAAAAGCGAAAAAGATACGTTTTGGGAAGATTAAACTTTTCAGACAAATCTGAAAATGACAAAAATATACCTTTATCCTTAATAGTATTAAGAGCCATAGAAGACCAGTCACGAAAAACAGAGTCAGAACATGACGGTAAAAAAGATACATTATTTACTATCGGTGCTAGTGTGGATGGACTTATTAGCCCAATGTGTTTCCTAAAATAACCCATATTTTAACAGTATTGGTCACCACTAAACTGTTAGAGACAATCCTGCTATTTATTAGAAGCTGAGAGCAAATCACTGAATGAAGTGAAAACTTTGAGGATAAAAGTTCTAATTAAATAGATGGGATGTTTGAAAACTTGAAATGTTAGTCCGATGCAAAAGCTTGATGATATTACAGACCCAGTAATACTGCCGAAAATTAGGTAATGCAAATTTTTCTTATTATTTGTAGATATTTGCCGCCCACCCCACATAACCACATTTTTTGATTGCAAAACAATGATGCCATATAATCATGCATTTGTGATTGTTGGTGGTTTTCCCTGTTGGGAAGAGGCAAAATTAGTAATTTTTACTGTTGATCATCAGTTGGCACCATTAACCCTTTAGATAGGCCTGTGCAAAAAAAGAGCTTAGTTTTGGAATTGCATATGCAGTATAACAGCAAATTAAAGTGTGTGTCTATAAGGGTGTGAGTCTGTGACAGTGACCTGTGCGCTTACCTTGATATGTCTGAGAAAAACTAAATATGCATCTCAGCTCTCAGAACTACATGGAGTAAAAAAAAACAAAGACGGTGTATTTTCAAAATATGTCAAAATAAAATTTGTCACCAAAAATTATTCTGCTAGCTGAAACACAGACAAAGTTATGGCCAAATTAAGACTCAAATCACCCCAGAATGGATGAAAACATCCCCAACAGCACATAAGGGTTGAGGAGAAAGTTAAATACTGTTATTTATTGTTATTAAATGATAATAAATTAAAATAATTGTCAAATTAAATAGATAGTTCACCCAAAAATGAAAATTGTGTCATTTATCTATCCTCCACTAACTTTCTTCTGTTGAATGCAAAGGAAGATCAACAAACTTGACTGGTCAGACTGGCAGGCATCAAGGCTGAAAGACACAACAGCACAAGTAGATAAACGGTGACGAACTGGCACAGGACAGCAGACATAAGGAGACTATAAGCAGAAAGAATAATAAACTAATAATGGGTTAACGAGGAGGGTGAGACTAGACAAGACTGGACTAGAGCACATAATACAAGAAACAACACAAGCCATGTGCTCACATAAAATGGGACTAGAACACGCAGCCAATGCAAGAACTCATTAGCCGGGCGGTCACAATAAACACTAAAGCACGCTGCACGTGTAAACACGTACCACGTGCTAAACACAATATCAACAGGAAGACTGAAAGCAAGACACGAGTACGCGATAAATAAAAACTCACCATGCACCCACACATGCAACGTGTCATCTCGGTGCCAACCGAAACCGACTGAGAATAAAACACCACGCTGCAGACAGAACAAACACAAACACCAGGGCAAGAGCACACGTCGCAAACACGCCAAGACCTCATGCGCCCGCACACGGCCCGAACAGCCCCAAGATGGCGCTCAAACAAAAGACACACGATGACAGAAAATGAGTGCTTGACCTGAGAAAACTCGAGCCGAGCACAACATACAAGACATGACAGGACTAGAGTCTGGACTCTGCCACCAAACAATTAACAAGACCGGAGTGGCAGAATCCTGACACTATGAATGAATTATAAATAAATAATAAATGCAATTAAATTAAACAATTTAGCCTTTTTAAACTAATAGTCTAATATACATTTGAAGTAAATGGACTGTATGAATTAAATATACACTGATTTCTATTAAAGGAATTATTGTAGTTGTTTCATTTAATGTCAATATTAAAAAACAGAGGTGTCACTTTAAGACTGATGCACAGAGCCTGATTTCCCGATAAAGATGTATCTTGCTCTTAAAGGAACACTACCCCTTTTTTTCTAAATAGGTTCATCTCACAAGTCCCCTATAGTTAAACAGTTGATTTTTTTTTACCATTTTTTAATTCATTCGGCTGATCTTCAGGTCTGGCAAGAGCACTTTTAGCTTAGCTTAGCATAGATCATTGAATCGGATTAGACCATTAGCATCTCAATCAAAAAAAAATATTAAGTGTATTTATATATTCAAAGCTTGACACTTCTGTAGTTACATTGTGTACTAACACCAACGTCAAATAAAAAGTTGCTATTTTCTAGGCCGATATGGTTAGTATTTTCTCATTCTGGTATTATGATGAAGGAGCTGCTGTACCATGACTTCAGCTGGTGCAATTTATAATTGTTTTTTATTCCATCAGTTTTCGTGCAAAATGCATCTACATACAAGTCAAGCATTAGGTTGGAAAATTATTAAAACTCTCTTTGGATTTTTTTGAGTGAGATGCTAATGGCCTAATCCGATTCAATGATCTATGCTAAGCTAAGCTAAAAGTGCTCTCGTAGGACCTGCAGGTTAGCTGAATGGTATCAAAAATGGACATTCTCCACTGTTTAACTCTACCAACCTGATTTCACCAAGTAGGACATGTTTCTGCATTAACATCTGTGTTGATCCTGGAACAACATTTCAATCAGCAGAATTAAGGGATACGTTTACAGTTTATGTTAAGTTTAGGCTTGTGGTTAGGTTTATGCACTTTTACAAAATTGTTATCCAACTATTATACTCCTCTGATTTCAAAAATAATTTACAGTTATAGTTGGGATTAAGGCTAGGGAGTAGGTACATTTTTGCACAAAAATTATGTTCCAGAATCAACATAGATGTTAATCCAGGGTTGCATCAGAGCAAAATCATGACGTGTGTTTAACTCTAGGTCACTTGTAAAATAAGCCTATTTCCGAAAAAAAGTGTAATGTTTCTTTAAGAGCATCCTGTACATGCAAGACTGCAAATGCTCTTTGCTATTCCATGTGTGTTTTCCACTAATCACCATCATCTCATGTGGATTAGCAATCAAGACTAGTTTATTTTATATAAAGCCTTCCTTACAGACTGAGGCACTGGGATAAAGAAAAAAATGTGTGTGTGTGTGTGTGTGTGTGTGTGTGTGTGTGTGTGT
>CAIGQZ010001336.1:1024265-1029660 GCA_903798205.1 Danio tinwini | reverse complement strand
ATTATTATTATTATTATTATTATTATTATTATTATCATTATAATAATTATTATCATTATTATTATTATTCAGTTTTCTTCATATTCGTATGCTTGTTTATATGCAAAATTGAAAACATCAGCATAACAAAAACATTTTAAATCCCTGAAATGATGCATAAAACCCCCTCAAAAAACAGATTTGTAGTAACTTTATTTTGCCCCGTTCCGAGTTTGAAACATTTTTCAGTCTCCCCCTTCTCTGTCCCCTTTTCACCTGACTGTTAAAGGAAGAAGTGACCCTCGAGGGTGACTAAAATATCTCCTTTAGCTCAATGTTTTTAACGGTTACCATGAAGCAGCGACAGTAAAGTCTCCCGCTGAAGACTCTGAAGAGGCTTTTCTCCCTCTCTAGAGAGACACAGACGGGGAAACACCAAACCAACACACTAAACCAGGACTGAACAATATATTCTTTGAGCATCGATATCGCAATGTGTGTATCTGCATTAATCATAACACAGGATTAGATTGTATATGAAATATTAAAACACAAGGATATTATTACACTACCTGACAAATGTCTTGTCATCGATCCTAGTTGTAAGAGCAACAATAATAACTTGACTTCTAGTTGATCATTTGGAAAAGTGACAGAAGGTAGATTTTTCAGATTAATCATCTGTTGAACTGCATCCCAATCATCACAGATACTGCAGAAGATCTATTGGAACCTGCATAGACCCAAGATTCTCACAGAAATCAGTCAAGTTTGGTGAAGGGAAAATCACGGTTTAGGGTTACATTCACTATATGGGGGCGTGCGAGAGATCTGCAGAGTGGATGGCAACATCAACAGCCTGAGGTATCAAGACATTTGTGCTGCCCATTACATTACAAACCACAGGAGAGGGCAAATTCTTCAGCAGGACAGCACTTCTTCTCATACTTACAGTACATACAGCCTCCACATCAAAGTTCCTGAAAGCAAAGTAAGACAAGCTGCTCCAGAATTGGCCAGCCCAGTCACCAGAAATGAACATTATTGAGCATGTCTGGAGTAAGATGGAAGAGGCATTGAATCCAAAGAATCTCAATGAACTCTGGAAGAACTGGAAGAAGAATCCTGCAAGAACACTTTCTCCTCCATTACAGATGACTTTATTAATAAGTTATTTAAGTCATTGCAGAGATGTATCGATGCAGTCCTCCAAGCTTATGGGAGTCAGACACAATATTCATTCTTTTTCCACTGCACCATGATTTTTTATTCTATACTGTGCAATATTTCTGTTAAGTGACAAGACTTTTGTCTAAGCAAAGTCAGACCTTACTGTTGTAATTAAATAAATAAAAATCAAGGCATGATCATGTTTTATTTTCATAAAAGAAGCATAATCTAGAGGCCTTTGCCTTTTATATTAGCCACTTCTTATACCAAATGATCAACTAGAAGTCAAGTTTTTATTTTGTTGTTCTTAACTTGGATAGGCAATGAGACTTTTGTCTGGTAGTGTAGTTTTAAAGTTATTTATTCAATGATGACTATGCTATTTTAAATTTGATTGTTTAATTTCTGTACTTGAATACTATTAGACTCCCCAGAAAACCATAAAGCACTGTTTATTTTGTTTTATTTCTTTGTTTATTTTTGCTTGTAATTTATTATAATTTATGCAGTTGCACTGCATAAAAAAGACTTAAATCATCCCAGTTCACCTAGATTATTGAAATCTTTCCAAATAGAGCTCTTCAATTCATCTGATAAAATTTGATTCATTTCACAATATATATTGCAGCAAAATAAAACATTGCAATATCAGATTTTTCCAATATCAGAAGCTTTGAGAGTAGGCATTTCCCTGGTATAAGATTCTGATGGTATGATAACCTTAGATAAATATATCACTGTATCATGGTATTGTAATTACTGCTCTAAAATATCTTCTTTTTCAGCACCTGGGTAACAAACAGGAACTTCACCCCCCCCCCCCATTTGAACATGTTTTAATTTTAAGAAACATTTTAAATATTTTGAAACAGTAAACATGTCAGGCTAAATCATTCAAATAAATCATTGACTTCTGCTGTCTTTATAAGTTTGAAAAACAGAGATTTCTTTCAAATTTAAAAAGGCACGAGCAAATTTCAGCGGTATGGAGTGACATTTGCAGTAAAAGCTCAAAACATAAATTAACAGAGAAAGTAGATGTTAACATCATATTGAAACAACTGTTTATATTTTCCAAACCTACAAACCACAGAGTTATAAGATCAGAAAAATATCAATCTGTAAACATTTTTCATATTTTAAATGATGAAAATAATCATGCGTTATAGATGAGACAAAGTTTGCAAGTTTGCAGTATACAACATACTTTGTAGAAATTCTGTGAATTAAACTGCACAACCCAAAAGAAATAAAGCTAATCAACAGGATATGGGGTGACTCACTATAGAACAAAAATTATTGATTTTATTTTCGCTTACATTTTTGCATTTGAGGAAAAAGCTTCATTATGGATATGACCAGTGGCGTAACAAATGTAGCAAAGTACAAATACTCTGATTACTGTAATTGAGTGGTTTTTCTCAGGAATTGTAATTTACTAAGTAGTTTTAAAAATGTGTACTTTTACTTTGTCTTGAGTACATTTTTTGTGCAGTATTGGTACTTTTACTCTACTACTTTCCTTCAACCTGCAGTCACTATATTTTCTTGTCTATGGGGATTTGAAGAATCACTCTTTTGGTTCCTGTCCAATCAAATCGCACATAGAAGGTAAATTTCATCATAATGAACTACCTCAAGACATGGGTGATTTATAATTGCAGCAAACTGTTTGGAAGCATTAAGTGTCTAATAAGATGTTCAAAATCTTTACAAGCATTGACCCAGAGACTGTTTAGGTGCATGACACTGATGTTTACTGTATGATGACCGAAATGGCCTTAAACACCCAGCAGCCACAAGATGTTAACTTGATGTCAGATTGACGTTGTACCCAACAATGTGCGGGTGTTGCATTTTGTTTGGATATGAAAATTGGGTTGGCATCAGAGCTCAATGTCATGCTGACGTCAATGTCTAATGTCCAACCTAAAATCAACCAAATATCAACGTCTAATGATGTTACAGCTTGACGTTGTGTGGATGATACCACAATGACGTCTATCAGATGTTGGATTTTGGTTTTCATACCTGATGAATAAATGTCAGTATTTGATGTGAATATGATGTGGGTTTAAGATGTTGGCTGGATGTTGGATTTTGGTCACTTTCTAACGCAACCTAAAATCAACCAAATATCAACATATTTTGACATCGTTATTGGACATCAAAATAATATTGTCTTTAGACACTGGCTAGACATTGAATTTTGGTCACCTGATGTCACAACCTAAATCTAATCTAATATTAACGTCTTGTGACTTTGTGTGCCTGCTGGGCAATGACTAAATGCACTACAGAATATTACGTTTACACACATCCACAAATTACATGTAAATGCATCAGCTTTTCACAGCATGAGACTCACTAGGGGTGTGACGAGATGCCTACTCCACGAGACGAGACGAAACACGACATTGGGTTCATGAGAACGAGACGAGACGAGATTTTTACACTATTTTAAAGAAATCCTTAATGATGAATATCAATGGAATAATCTTAGAATTCAAAAATTTGGTAATATATGAATGAAAAATAGATTTTTATAAAAAAAAAAATCACAAACTGCAAAACAATTCAGGTGTTTTTTAATCAACTTGTAATGAACTTACTTAATTATTTTTATTTATACAATTTCCATAATTATTCCCATAATTTTATGTATGCAATAGTTTTATGTTAGTTTAAATTGAATTCTATGCAATGAACATGCAAACACTGCAAAATATTTGTTAATATTTAAATAGAAAATAGCAAACTCTGCTGACAGGCTTGTCTCCTTTAGCATTTCAGAGTATTGACATTGCAGACCTTGATGGTCAATTCGGATTTTCTGACAGTGTTCAATTTTTTTTGATGACCTGCTTACATTTATCATCTTTTAAATGTGACTCGTACACGATTGACTGCAATTACACAGCACACGGCAAAAGACGCAATGACCAGAAAAAAGAGCGGGCGCTGACTAACAGCTGATAATAAAGCGCTCTTTTTTTCTCCATTCCTGTATTTATTCAGTTTGCATGGTTTCATTTTTTTATTTTCTTCTTGACAAGTTGTTTTGCTGTAGTTTATGACAAAAAACGTTCTCATTTGGCCATTTTCTTTTAATCTAGGCCTTTTAAAACCAAATGGCATCTTGATGTAATGTCCATGGCGTGATTTCTGCAACAGTATTATTTTATGTTGGTTACTGTACGTGGCGGATGGTGCGCTCTCTTTCTCTCTCTCATAAACATGCTTAAATACTTGTGCTACATCACACATATAAAAGCTTTTTTAGTCCCTGTGTGGAATTTGGTCACTTGAACCAGGAAAAGAAAACGTCCGCTTTTCCCGTACAACATAAACGTGTTTGGTAATGATGAAGGCGGGTGTATTGAGTCTCCAGCAGTTCAGTATGTGTGTGCGCGCTTAGAGATGTGTGTAGGTGCAGAGAATATTGTGTCAAACAGCTGTGTGGACTGTCCTATCACAAAATGCGGCTAAAAGTCCTACACGATGGTAGCCTAATAGTTTGATTTCGGTGTTTACATATATGTACTGCACTTCAATAATGCGACTTTCAGCACATCTAAAGTGACATCGCGTGGTAATGTCCATGGTTAATTTGAGGGGCTATAGTTGCAGCCTCTGCTTGGACATGAATAACGCAGCAGCCCTTTGGCTGGTGAGAAAAAAAAGTGGTTACGTTACACCAGCCTTACGTTACTACAGAGGCCAGCCTTACCAGGTGTGTGCGCAAAGCACTTGATTTGTGGTTTAAATTCAATCCTTCAATGCTAATTTTACCCTCACGCTCCATCATGATAACATCTACTCATGAGACTTTTCACCTCGACGAGAAATCTCATCATGATTTAATCTCGCGAGATCTCGTCCAACGAGATCTTGTCACCCCCCCTAATACTCACTACTCACTACTCTTGAGTACTTTTGAACGGGCTACTTTTTACTCATACTTTGAGTAATATTTACAACAGATACTTTTACTCTACTTGCACTACATTTTTAGGCAAGTATGGTACTTTTAATTGAGTAGGATTTTTCAGTACTCTTTTCACCACTGGATGTGACGGATGTGAAATTGCCACTTGAGTGACTTTGGTAAATTAAATATAATTGTTTGAAAACATAGTCCGAGACATTTTGAGTACTTTTACAGTACTGTGCCTAAGCAAACAATATAAAAAGGGTTTTTCATTGGAAGGTTGACATTAGCATGGAAATGCTCATGTTTGGATGT
>CAIGQZ010001336.1:1016765-1019265 GCA_903798205.1 Danio tinwini | reverse complement strand
GGTTGTGGGACGTAATTTAGACAAAGTTGTATGTGATTTTTCCTATTTTAAAGTCATGCAGTATGAACTCTCCTGTCGCCGATCCATCCTACAGTGTAAACACAGCACCGACAGAACGCTAGTCCAAATAGTCATGCAGTGTGAAAACATCTGTGACACGACTACTTTGAAAATCATGCAGTCTGAACTGGTTAGGATTTTGATATAATGCTTAATATCAATTTTAAACAAAGAAATACTAGGCTTATCGTTGGACCATTTTTGGTTGTGTACATGGTACTTCTCATATATTATCATTAAATTAATAAACAAATCTTGCTCCAAAGTTTTATTATTATTGTATACCAAAAAATATCTTTACAAGAAAACAGAATTTTTAATTTTGTAAGTTTAAATATTAAATATTTAACATCAAACCAAAACATTTGGCTATATGTGCATTTAAAAAACAGGTGTTTTATCGATTCCTCTAATTCACAAAAAGTGCACATATAGATTCCATGTCTCAAATTTTTTTTTTACTTGTTTCACTGGATAAATTAAATGTATTAGTTTATATGTCATTTCTTTAACTTTATTGGTGAGACAGTATTTATAGGTAAGTTTCAAACTTTTTTCCACTCAATCTGCTCAAATAAGTAATTCCAAAAAGAGTAGCATTTAGACAACAATGTGGTTCTGCATAACTTTTTAATGTAACAGTTACTAAATTTATTGTCTATAATTTTCACACCATTCAGTTATTATTATTATGGTTTCAGGGCATTTACGTTCAGTGACGTCACCGAGCTCAGCGCTTTAGCTCTGGAGGAATCACAGTGAGCACGAGCTTGTGTGTGCTGCCATGGCAACAGGCGCAGGAACAGCTTGTTCCGTTTCTGTTCTCTCTGTTCAGATTGATTTTCACGCAATATTTAACTAATTTATTCGACTAATTCACATGTTCTGATTATGTATCATAACCAAAAGGAAACAGAGAGGCAGTTATGGTTCAATATTTGTAGTCACTGACAAGTCTCTCAGTAATTAAAGGGGTTTTGTCGCGCTCTTTCGGTCACACGCGGGAACTGCAGCGGAAATTCAGGTAAACCGATGTTGTGGTGGCACACTTAAGTAAACTGTCATAAAATGTTTTATTGACGTATTTTTTACACTTGCAACTCTTGAACCATATTGTATGATCAGAACATTCGTATAAATAAGCGAATGTAAAAATACATCAAGTTTTTAACCATGGTTTTCAGTGGTGTAAAGTAGCAAATTACAAATACTCAGATTACTGTAATTGAGTAGTTTTTCTCAGGAATTGTAAATTACTAAGTAGTTAAAAAAATGTACTTTTACTTTCCCTTGAGTACATTTTTTAGTGCAGTATTGGTAGGCTACTTTTACTCCACTACTTTCAATCTGCAGTCACTATACTTTCTTGTCTATGGGGATTAGAGAAATCAGTCCTTTGATTCCAGTCCAATCAAATCGCACATAGAAGGTAAATTGCATCATAATGCAATTATATATATATATATATATATATATATATTTATTAATTAATTCATTATAATTTTATTTATTTATTTATTTATTTTTCAAGATGCTATTATTCAGGTTAACTTGACATTTAAAGGCCTAACTAGGTTAGTTAGGCAAGTTACGGTAATTAGGCAAGTCATTGTATAATGATGGTGTGTTTAGTAGACATTCAAAAACAAATATTGCTTAAGGGGGCTAATAATATTGACCTTAAAATGGTTTAAACATTTTTTTAAAACTGCTTTGGTTCTAGCCGGAAAAAAAAGACTTTCTCCAGAAGAAAAAATATTAATGGAAATACTGTGAAAAGTTCCTTGCTTTGCTAAACATCATTGGGAAATATTTGAAAAAGGAATTCACAGAGTTGTTTTGACGTATTTGACGTATTTTGACGTATATATAATTTATATAAAATTTATATATAATTTTGTATATTTTAATGTAATAGTCAATTAAATTCATTTAAAAACCAATAAAGTATTAATTTACTATAGATCACATACATCGACACATTGAACGTGAGCTCCAGCTTTTGTCCAGTACACACTGCATTACATTAACCTCCGGATCTTTCGAATGCTGAGGGAAAAAGCCTTGGCTGGTTGCCTAGTGACCACTGTTCACAATAGAGACATCATATACATGAGCCGACCTCACACAAACAAAACACAAGTCCTCTAACGACTGCAGGCTCATTACAGCACTGAAGGAAACACCAGATCATCATCTCACACTGAGCCTTCATGTGCATTTCATAAGGCGCTGATATAATAGCTTATTTTGTCCCCAAATGTGTGAATTCACACTGTTTTAGTTGTGGGTGGGTTTGTTTTATTGTAACTACAAGTTGCTAGTTTAATCCTTTAAAAGATAGTTGAGTTTGAAATTGAAGCCTATATCATTCTATTCTATTCTATTCTATTCTATTCTATTCTATTCTATTCTATTCTATTCTATTCTATTCTATTCT
>CAIGQZ010001336.1:898873-939135 GCA_903798205.1 Danio tinwini | reverse complement strand
ACATACTGTGAAAATTTCCTTGCTCTGTTAAATATCATTTGGGAAATATTTGAAAAAGAAAAAAAATTAAAGGGGGGCGAATAATTTTGCCTTTAATAGGAGTCAAGACATGCCAATTGGAGACCAAAACACCACCACATCACGTGACAAGGTGTCCGCAAAAACATTCTTAACTCCCTTAATGTGTTTAATTGTCAAGTTGTATGGCTGTAGGAAAAGTATCCATCGCATTAAGCATTGACTCGGACACTGCGATGAGTGAAGAAATGTCAAAATATTGTGATCCGAAAAAATAACAGCCGGGGATACTTGCATTTTATTGAATTAACATGTTGTTATTGTCATTTTTTTAAATAGCCATTCTACTCCATCAAAAAGGTCAATAACTAACAGTAGTGACAGCTGAAAAATGGTGTCATTGTGCCCGTGTAGGTGGTTTTAAATTTCTCCACATTTTGCTGAACTTCTGCATTAGTGCTGGTCTGCTATTCTTCGCCTAATGAATCAGGCTTAATTGGGCTGTTAATGGAATATTAATCAGCTCTGGACAGCCTGCATTTCACTGAGAAACAAATCTTTCAAATGCTCAGAACAGACCTTTGTGCAATTAGCTTTGGTTTGGAGAATTAAATTGGAAATGAACATTAGAGTATAAATCGAGCCTTTGCTTAAGACATTAGAATGCATATTAGTGTTTGCTCAGAGCTGGACTGAGGTAAATATAAGTGAACTGAGGACACCGCTTTATTTAATTTGATGTTTTTTATGTAAGGAACAGACAGGCCTTTAATTTGGTGAAATAGAAAATTGTTTGGGACTTTATCTTCTCAGTGCAGTGTCTCAACTTAACCTGCTTATTTACTTGGACTTTTTGGACTTGATGAATATGTTATGCTTCAATGTAGAGTCTGTTTGTTCTGTAGAGGAAAACATGACCAGTATATTTGACTCAGACATAATTTGCTGTTTATTTTTTTTATGTGTGATTAGTTGTGCATGTTCAGGTTCAGCAGTTACAGTGGCAATAACTGTTCAATTGCACAAGCAAGATTATTAGCCCTCCTATGCAATTTTAATTTGTTTTAAACATTTCCTAAGTACTGTTTAACAGAGAGAGGAGAAAGTTTTTTTTTACATAATAGTTTTTATTAACTCATTTTTTATAACTAATTACTTTCATGTCTTTTCCATGAGTACATAACGTTTACTAGTTATTTTGGAACGTTAATTAGGTTAATAATTTATTTATGCAATGTATTTAGGGGCTAATAATATTGACTTTAGTGTTTAATTTAATTTTATTTTATTTAATTTTATTTATTTGTTTTATTTTTATTTTTTTATTTTATCATTTATAGCAGCTAAACAAAAACAAGATTTTCTCCATAAGAAAAGATAGATTAGGAACTACTGTGAAAAATGTTCTTGCTCTGTCAAACATTGGGGAAATATCTAAAGGCTTAACTGGGTTAATTAGGTAAATAATAACAAGGTAAATTATTTATAAGTAAATAATAAATTAATTAATGTATTTTATTTAGGAGGCTAATAATATTGACCAAACTAAAACAAATAACAGTTATATATTTAGATTTATACAACTGTTCAGTCTGGTTCTGGAATCTGATTGGCTGATAGCTGTGCGATATTCTGCATTACCAACACTCGTACAGCCTCTTCACTCTTGTGTATTACTCCGCCCACAAAGTGACAGCAGATCAGTAAACTCACTACAGTTTGACAAATATTATAGCTGTTGGACAACATAATGTATTTTTTGGGGCTTTTTTAGTCACGAATGTAGTTGTTTTGATTGCAACTATGCTGTTTATTTACAGGGATAATGCCTATTGTTACGTGTTTAAGTTATTAAGATATTAAATGGATGAAACATAACAATCAGTGAGTCCGTTATGCCGCTGGATGAAAAATGAGAAGACAACAACTGCTGGGTAAATGAACAAAAAATATTTATTAAACAGGTAATGTTAAACAATGAAGGAAATTAAAATAACTGAATTAAACGAAAACAGGAGTGTTGCCAAAACAAAGAAATAATTATAACAAACAATCTAACTAAACCCCAACCCACTAAACTAACTGAACAAAGAAAAAATGCAGAAACAAAACCGTAATATTCAGCACGCTGCTTAACTAATCTTCATAACTGCACAAAAACATAATTACACATGTGGCAACAACTCCATAACTGAGTTAACTAACAGAAAAACATTAGCTGCTCAAGATTACTAAATCTCTCATAAAGTACACACTGTTAGCCATTAGCAAAACAAGATTTGATATAATCCAATTCTCATAAAGATAGTTCAACTTCTCAATAGATATTAAACTGAGCTGCACAAACTTAACTAATTAATCGATCAATCGAGAGAAATACACACAGCAGCAACAACTTGACTAAAAAAACACAAACGAACAGGCCGACCGACAAAAGGTGAGGAGTTTGGCTGTGAGCCAAGCTCTCCTGAAGAACAGCGCATACACACGGCTTTTATACCCATCGGACGAGCTCCCGATTGGTGTGTCGATTGCGTCATTGTTGTGATTGACAGCTTGTTTCAACCAATGGTTGCACACCTAAAACAGGACAGAAAAGACACGAAAGAGAGAGAAGAGAACGCAAAACAGAAAACAAACTACAAAACACCACAAAACATACGTGAAACGTAACACTTTTTAAAAATATTTTTAATTTTGGAGATTCAGCGTGTCGGTGACCATCAGCCTGTCTTACCGACAAAGACTGCATAATAAGTCCTTAGGGGAGAAAAACTCAGCATTTTTTTTCGTATTTCAGCTGATCAAATCATTATGAAACTGGTAAGTGACATTCTAAGTCGATCTCTCTCTCTTGTTTGTTGTAGTGCTGTTTTTATACCACAGTAATCTGGTAGTGTTTGCTTTGCTTTGGCTTTTTCGGGGTTAATTGTTGTGATCTCCTGATTGCAACAGAGAAATACTGGGAAATCTCTGTAGACTGATGGCATTTCATGCTGTTCAGTTCATGTGAGCAAAATCACCTGTTTTGTCATCACTTTAGATATTACACTGGATAATCATTCAAATACTAGCTCTAAAATGTTGTCGTGTTTTTAAGCAACAGTTTCTGCTGATTTTTAAGACTCTCTTTGTTTGATTTTCTTTTTTATATACATGATTATGCCATCAAACTGTTGTATAAACACATTATCACACTCATAGCAGTGCAATATGGCTGCATATTGTCACTGGTGGGACACTTAGGCACTCGGGCCAACGCACGCCTTCCACCAGTGCCGAACATACTGTACAGCCATATCGCACTGCTACTATTGTAATATTGCTCATATATATATATATATATATATATATATATATAGAAATAGTGAGACAAATGACCTCTGTTTAACATTTGGGAAATATTTTTAAAAAAGAAAAACTTAATTTACAGGACAGCAATTAATTTTGCCAAAATATTAGACTTCGGCTAAAAATAATAATAATAACAATAATATATATATCAATATATCAATATATAATTTAATATCAATAATAATAATACATTTATATAGCACTTTTCTGGACACTCAAAGCACTTTGTTTTTGTTTTGTTTTTTACAATTTTTGGGGGGGAATTCCTCATCCACCGTCATACAGTACATTATTTGAGTATGCTCTGTATATGCTATTTTGCTATTTCTTTGTAATTAACCAAGTCATTTGCAAGCACTTTTTAGAGTCAAAACTGTTTGAGCGCTACATTTGTCCTGCAAAAATTAATGACCTGGCATGGTGAAATGAGGTGTGCTGTTACTTTTTACTCCGATGTGCAGACCAGAATAGAGACTTGGGCGTGGGTTTTTGACTTGGGCATGTAAACAACCACCTTAACAACTGCATAGCTAAACCCTGGCAACCACCCACATCACCCTCTGCACTGTGGTGGCGTGTTTGACATGGATCACATCTGATGAAGACGAATAGCAACTAGAAGCTCAAATGTGAGGAAAACAAAGCTGGCAATGTAAACGGTTATTTTTCACACTCACCTGTCACCTGTGTTCAACGCCTCGCTTGACTGATTTGATCTTTGCTCTCTTGGGTCGACACAGAAACTCCATTAAGAATGAGTCAGCATACAGACCTGAGGTCAGTTGTGCCTCCCTTGACAGTGTCAGCTGTCATGCAGTTACAATATATAGATTGTATTTGTGTGACAGGGTTGTGAGGTGACAATCAGAAACTCGGCCAGAAATTCAGATCTTTATAAGGAAAAGCAAGCAATACATCATACACAGTAGGGCTATACACTATATATTGTATGAGCATCGATATCCAAATGCGCATATACAGAATAGTTACATTGCAGGATTAGGTTATTTATTAAATATTAAAACACATAAATATTATTATTAAATTATTTATACAATAATGACTATGTTATTTTATATTTGATTGTACCTGGATACTGTTAGACTTTTCAGAAAAGCACTGTTTATTTAACTTTTATCTCTGCTCTGTTGTATTTATATATCCTTGTAACTGTTGAACCACTCTCTGTAAACCCTAGCGATGGTTTTCTATGAAAATCCCGGTAGATCAGCAGCTTCTGAAATACTCAGACCAGGCTGTCTGGCACCAACAACCATGCCACGTTCAAAATCACTTAAATCGCCTTTGTTCCCCATTCTGATGCTCGGCATGAACTGCAGCAGATCATCTTGACCATGTCTACATGCCTAAACGCATTGAGTTGCTGCCATGTGATTGGCTGATTACAAATTTGCATTAATGAGCAGTTGGTCATACCTAATAAAGTGGCCGGTGATTGTATTTTCTTTCTAATTTGGCAGAGCTTTTCAGCCCTTACTCACTGGAAATACGTGCCTCAGCTTACATTTTTTACGAAACAGAAAATGTGTTGCTTCAGGAAAGTGTTATTGCACGTTTCAAATGACATATCCTCTAGAGGGTGCTGCCTACATTTTGGCAAATCTAATATGTTACTTAGGATATGTTTTGTTATACGCTTCAGATACACATCCTAGTTTTACATTGATTTTACACAGCTTTTATCTCTTTTGAGGAACCGCGCTTCACCAAACTCAAACTCGAGTGCTCTGCATCACAAGTAAAAGACTTTACAATGTAGGCTATCGAGCAAACTGACCAATACCAAAAAGTTGTTCATATGAAGAAAAAATAGGCGAGGCGAATGGTTATGATGTGTTCAAATATCTTTTTCTGAAATCTGAAATCTGAAAATGTGTTTAATTTTTTTTATAAGGAATTGAATTACTTGCCTCAATACTACTGAAAATCCCTATAAATTGCAATGCTAGCATGGTAGAAATGAAACTTTTGATTCTCTAATTATGTATAAATATGTGTAATAAATTCTTTATCAATATAAAATATAATTCTTAAGCATTTTTATAACAAACAACAATCTTTAGCAAACAAATAAAATTATTCTGAAAAGGCAGTTCACTCAGCAACCAAATTTGCAACACCCCCTAGTTCATCCAAAGCAAAATCTCAGAGAAAAATCTATTTTTCATGATTTTTGGCGTGATTTTGTTGTGATAAAATTGACTAATTTTGTGGTTATAATTCTCAGAAATTTGCAGATTTTTTTTGGTTTACATTTTTTTCCTTTACCATTAATCTGATTTACCATATTAGGTAAATGAGATTAATGCTGCTGCTGAATCAACTTCCAGAAATGATCAGATGTGCTCCAACATTAGACACATTCAAATCAAGACTGAAAATACATCTGTTTAGCTGTGCCTTTACTGCACTGTGCCTTTACTTACTCAAGCTACCTATTTGAAATGAGCCGAAACAACACAATTCTTAAGATTTCATTGGGACAACAAAATGTATTTATGTTCAATCCACATAAATTTGTTAAAAGAGTTACGTTAACTTAATCAATTTGTGTTGGGACAACATGAATGAATAGTGTGGAAGCCTGCATTTTTTACAGTGTGACTGTGCTACACCTGACAGATTGCACTATTATGCCTTTTTAAAATTCTTTTAAAACCTGTTTTCACACATTTTTATCTGTTTTTATCTGTTTTTAATCATTTTTATTTTCTTTTACTTGTTTCTTTTATCCTTGTTTATGTAAAGCACTTTGAATTAGCATTGTATATGAAATGTGCTATAAAATAAACTTGCCTTGTCTTGCCTATTATGCCAAAATAGAAGTTGTAAAACTAAATGTGAAACATTTTAAAGGTATAACACTGTATTTCATACTATATTATATTGTCATTACTGTAATTTATACTCAATTCATTGATTCTTTATTTAATCACAGTAATTAGTTACTTTGTTATGAATTACACTCCCTTTAATAGCATATGTTAAATATTTCACAGAAAGAAAGTAATCCACTGCAAATGAGTTTATTAAAAAAAATGTTAATATGAAAAAAATATGTATAATAATATGATATTTGAAGTCGATATTAAATAAAAAGTTAGAAAGTTTCTGCAATTGATATATAAGTCTGAAATATATGCCCTCCTGTACATTTTTGTTTTCTTTTTCAAATATTTCCCAAATGATGTTTAACAGAGCAATAATTTTTTTCACAATATTTCCTATAATAGTTTTATACTAGTACTTTTATACTGGTAATAGTTAAAAAAAAATGTTAAACCATTTTAAGGTCAATATTATTAGCCCCCTTAAGCAATGTTTGTTTTCAATTGTCTACAGAACAAACCATCACTATACAATAACTTGCCTAATTACCTAACTTGCCTAATTAACCTAGTTAAGCCTTTAAATGTCATTTAAAGCTGAATACTAGTATCTTGAAAAATATCTAGTCAAATATTATTTACTGTCCTTATTGCAAAGATAAATTAAATCAGTTATTAGAAATGAGTTATTAAAACTATTATGTTTAGAAAAATGTTTAAAATATTCTTCTTTCCATTAAACAGAAATTGGGGAAAATATACAAGAAGGCTAATTACTCTAGAGGGCTAATAATTCTGACTTCAACTGTGTATGCAGCCAGTTCTGTTGTTGCTACTCACAGAAAAATAAAAAGTATACAGGAGTTGTTATTGGGACAGTACCTTTCCAAAAGGCATACATTTGTATCCAAAGGGATCATTTTGTACCTTAAATGTATATATTACACTCTCAGAAATAAAGGTACGTGAGCTGTCACTGGGGTGGTACCTTTTCAAAAGGTACAAATTTATACCTAAAAGGTTCATATTAATACATAGAGAGTACATATTCGTACCTAAAAAGTATAAAAGTATTTCTCTTAAAATTGTAGGTACTAATGTTTACTTTTAAGATACTTCAAAATTGTAACTTTTGAAAATGTATCACCCTAGTGACAGCTCTCGTACCTTTATTTCTAAGAATGTAGAGATTAAAAAGTACCAGAGTGTACTATTTGATATACAGTATAATGCATATACTTAAGATGTACATGTTTCTTTAAGTTAACACTATTCCCTCTTTATGCAAAAAAGTGTATTTTTTTCGGAGACATAAAAATGTTTCTACATAACCTGATCTTTATGTTTCGAAACAGAGCCTTTGTGCCTATAAACACCAGCTGATAGTTGGGTTATGTGTGTGTGTGTGTGTGTGTGTGTGTGTGTGTGTGTGTGTGTGTGTGTGTGTCCACTGAGTCTGCCAAAGAAACCCATGATGTTTTCATCTGATGGAGTAATATGTAGATTTCCTGACCTTTCCGAAATTGGATTGCTTTTATTGGATTACAGCGGGCGACAGTGTGACTAACTGACCCTTTGTTCTGAAAATAAGCGCACAAATCTTTATACCCTGAGTTCTGGTCTGCACCAGTCCTCAGGCTGTGTAATACTCCAAATGTATTTAGTCACAATGCCATTTAATTATTATAGATTGGCAAACAAAAAAAAAGTCCAAGCATGTTTCGTGTCAATCGATGGCTTTCGTGCTTTAGAATCCAGCCTCATCTAAACCTGTAGCAAACAATCTTCACAAGATTAAAAATGATTTTTTGTAACTTGGTTTTATAAAAATGTTGCAGCGCCTTGAGGAAATAGTTGTTGCTTTATTGGATGCTTTATTTTATGAAAGACTTTTTTTTTACTATTGCACTATTGTTTTTTGTTTTTTTTTGCTTATTAAAGGGATAGTTCACCCAAAAAATAACATCCTCTCCATTACTTTTTAATGGTAAAGAGGAATTGAAAAGGAAAACATTAAGCTAGCTGTAATTATTGCTTCTATTTACAATAGATGAGGAACAACAAGACACAATATGCTATTTTAGTGAACTTGCTTATTATAAACAAGCTGTGTATTTTTAGATGTTTATGGAAAAATACATTTTGACACAAAAGTAGTTAGAAATGAGACGATTTTACAAAAAAAAACAATTAACCAAGTTTAACAGATATAAGGAGGACAAAAGGGAAGGGACTGTGCCAAACAAAAGAAAATAATAAAAAAAAATCAACTAACTAATCCATTAAACTCTTCCCCAAGAACTGCAAAAATAAAACAAAAAGTTAATCTTCAACGTCTGAGACGTCATATCTTACCTACTCTCTCCTTCCAAAGCAAAACTTACAAGTATGGCATAAATCCATGACCTAGTGTGTATCTAAAAGAATGCTGCGTGTGCGCCATGTGACAGAGCTTACCTATTCCCTCTCCTCCGCCTAGAATAATACACAGATATAATGTTCACACTCCTGTTCTCAAGGATTTGAAACAAAAACGTTTCAGTATTTACATGGCAAACAAAGCACACCAACAAAAGTTAATCAAACAATGATGGATCAAAGCAAAAAGGGAAGAAACACACAGAAAACAAAATGTCAAGCACAGCTCAAGTTCACATGAAATGCGGCTATCCCGAACTGATGCTGCGTTTTCCTCATATAGTGTCCCACCATCCAGCAGCGCAACGATTGGAGCTCTTCTCAATTGCGTCATCACACGTCAGTCTGTGTCACGAATGATTAACAGCCAACACAGCCAACCCGCGTATCCTATAAATGCAAAAACGAAACCAGCAAAAGCGAAACAACCGTCCCCAAACTGTATAACGTCATAGACACAACACACAGTGATACTGGTAAATATCCAGAATATTTCCAGAACAACTTTACTGTTAAATTCACAAAGCGCTGTTCACACAGGCCTGGATGTTTTGGAATTTTACGGAAAAGACCATTCACACATCCATTCCACAATACCGGTATATTCTGACATTATTATCTCGAAATGATCTCTAAATGGCTGCGCTTGTATTTGTAAACATAGAAGGGGTCAGGCTTTTGTTGATGGTTTCCCTTTTATTTAAAGCTTTAGCATTCATGCAGCTTATCCCAGACATCCAAAGGCAGAAGCGCAAACCGCAGCTAAATGTTTACACATTTGACTACATTACAAATTCAGTGGATGCATAAGTATTGTGAACAACTGCGATATAAACATATGGAGGAACACTTTCGCATGTCGAGATGTACATAATATGTGTGTGCGCTGGCACTCACCGGAGTACTACGTCATGTGCACACACGTCATGCAGCTAAAGTAGAGCTTGAAAGTAAACAAACAGCTGTTTATCAGAAGCATTTTATTGATCTTTTTTTACACAGTTTGCATTAAGAAAGAACACAGAAACGTTAACTGACTAACATCTAGCAGCTAAATGTGTCTGGAAAAATATTTAAAGGCTTTAATTTTCATAAATAGCACGGATGTGAATGCGTCTGAATGTTCTGATTGGCTTCTGATTGTTGTTTTAAATTTGAACGCACTCTTTCCTGCAATTTTCCTTCTGCGTTCACACAGAGAAGCATTCTGGGAAATTACTGGTAATGTTACAATTTCTCTTTCTGGAAAATTGCCAGAAAGGGCCTGTTCACACAAAATCCCTTTTCAGAAAATTGACGGTAATTTTCCAGAAAGGTCTGTATATGTGAAAGGGGCTACAGTTCATAACCTTTTTGAGTTTCTTTCTTCTGTTGGACACAAAAGAAGATATTTTGAAGAATGCTGGTATAGCTGGCACCCATTGACTTCCATAGCAATTTTGTTTCCTACTATGGAAGTCGATGGGTCAAAATATCTTCTTTTGTGTAGAAACAGAAGAAAGAAACTAATAAAGGTTTCTCTTTAACACTAATAAAGGTTTCTCAATGACATGAACAGCACTTTGAGGAGTAAAATTTAATGATGAAAAGAACAAATTCTAGTGTTTTAGAGAAAAGTTTTTATTTAACATCAGAGATTTTCAAAATTGATTGTCAACAAAATCTGTTTAATTTAAATTAGCTTACATTACATAATTTTTTAAATACATTATCAATAGATTTGCATTTGCATAGTTCTCCAGTATTCATTTCTAGTCATATAACATCCAGACAGATAAATAAATAAATACAGAAATATTTGAATTGCAAAAAAAAAGTACATTCAAAGTACATTTTAATGTCTGCCGGAGTATGTAACTGTTACTATTACTAGTAGTAATATTACCGTACTTTCCTGAAATTGACAATTTAGTGATCAGATCACAGACTAATTTTAAGCACGTGCCTCAGCCTACATTTTTGTGAAATGTTAAATATGTTGCTGTGAGTACGTTATCTTGCATGTTTCAGATGACAAATCCATTAGAGGGCGCTGTGTACATTATAGCGAATCTGAAATACGTCACTTAGAGTACATTTTGTTGTACCTCTTAGATTCAGATTGCTGGGTTGCTGTAATGTATAAACAGGGCTTGACATTAACCTTTTTGATCACCAGCTACTGTGGCTAGTAGTTTTCCAACATTACTAGCCACTTATCATTTTCACTAGCCACAATTTTGTTGTTGGGAAAATATATTTTATATGCAAAAATTAGACTTATGACTTGCTAAAATTACTTGATTTAGATTTTGTGTTATGTCCACATGCTTCCTCATTCATTTCACTTTTTGTGTATGTTGTGTATGCGCTTGCTCAATGAGGATGAGCAAATGGGTTGTGTTGCTTTGCAATTAGTTTTTATTTCACATGACTTTTCAGGGCTCAAAATGAAGGATTTACCAAATTTATCTCTGACCACACCAAAAATAAATAAATTATTATTTCTTAGCCACAAAATTGAAATAAGTTGTCAAAACAAGCAAAATATAGCTGTATACATGCACGTTTAAATTCACCAATGTTTTATAAAAAAATATATATATATTAAAAAAAAAAAGAACTATTGTCATGCATCTAAAATATGCACAGTAATCTGTCCTGGCTAATAGTCCCGGATCACCAGTTAACTGCACATAAATAGGGAGCTAATCTCATATTAAAGCAACGTTATTGTAAAATAATGATAATAAAACAATAATAACAAAAATAACTGTAAGCAAAAGAAAACAAGTAAAGAACATACCGCGGTGCTAATGAAAGGATGGTCACTAGCACACGATTAATGTTAGACCTGTTAATAATCTGTTCAAAGAACAATTAAAACAAAAGCACTGACCACTGCTGCTTACAAAGGGATATATTTAAAAAATCTGGAGCTCTTAAAAGCAGCAGGACTGTGGGTGCACGATCATCGCTCTTTGTCCAGTCTATTTTAAGGAGAATTGATCACACCAGCTGCATTTCCTCTAGGCACGGTTGCTTTGCGCAAGTAAACGGGAGCTGGCATGCTTTTTAACAGTCACGCACATCACATCACCTTTGCGCACGAGTGATCATCCTCTCATTCGTTATTCACCTGCTTTCTTTTGCTTGCGCAAACACAATTGATTTTGTCAGTCATGCTGCTTCTCGATTCTAAGATCATTTGCAGGAATATTGGGCCATCTTTATTGTTGAAACCCTGCTTTTAAGAAAACTACACTTTAACAATTATTTTCAACCATCCAAAGAGGCCAGTAGGAGCGGCTGTCTAGCACGCCACAGCCGCAATCTACCCACATTTGGCGGGTTGGCGGGTGTTAATGTCAAGCCTTGTTATAAACCAACCCAAAATTGAGTTTGTCTATATTTAACCCAAAATTGGGTTACAACAACCAGTGTCCCTTTCAAGTAAGGTCTTTACACTCGGTGGCCATATTTACAACTTCCCTGGGCAGTTCATCCAAAGAACTTTCTAAATCAATGTGGGAATCCTGAAATCTCCAAAACTTGCTGAACTTGCAATTAAATTACATATTTCAAATCAGCAACAAAATCTAAAGATACCTGTCCCATTACCATTAATGTTTAAGCTTTAATTACTTTTTAAACATGCCATTTTCAGTTTGCTCCAGCTAATGTGCGTACATATTCAAAGATTGGCATGACGCCAATCTCCTTTACAGCTATTTCCATGGCAACCAGAGGACGCAGTTATTAACACAGGAATAACAAAGACAAAGTATTGACTAGAAAGGCGCAATATGTGTTGGGATGTGCGTGGATGGTTGTCTTTTTCCTATCAAAATCAACACAGACACGCAATAGTCGCCAAATGACAGGGTTTGCTGTAAAAATAAAACAATCAAATCTTTACAGACCCCTCCACCTCTAAACCACATGGGGCTAGAAAAATGGGCAATTGGCTGGAAGGCAGGACTTCTTTCGCAGTGTCAGCCATCCTGAGCATACTGAGCATTAAACATTTCTGCTGCATTCATAGTAATGCCAGTGAACTGTCTTTGTACAGTATATCTATAGTCTTTACAACAACCCAACTTCTTTTAGAGTGTAGACTGAAGCCTATATTTCCACTGAGTCTGTGTTGGGGTTGTTGCTAGAAGGTATACAGATGTAGCTGGAAGAATTTCTTATATGGTGGGTGGTGGATGAGGAGATTCCCCTCACTGTGTAAATCGCTTTGAGTGCTTAGAAAAGCGCTATATAAATGTAAGGAATTATTATTAAGAATTATTATTATAGAATGTTTTAATTACCCATTAATTATATATTTCAATGTCCACCCCAACCCTAAACCCAACTATCTATCTATGATCCATTGGATTTACTAAATTGTTTAAGGTAAGTGGTTGCAAACAATTGGTACGGGTTGAATTTGAACAAACAAATTAAGTATTTACTACAAATTTAATTTGTGTGTTCAAATTCAGCCTATATAAAATGTTTGCAACCACTTACATTAAAAAAATTTGTAATTCCAATGAATCTTTTTTTTTCTGTGTATTATTCTTATTATTTATTTAATAACCCATTAAATTATTTTATTAACGCCTACCCCCACCACAACCCTAAACCCTCACAGTGATGTAAACATATTAATTATTGTTGTACAGTGTCCCGAAAATGATGCTATATGTAGATACATATAAAATGTATCCCATCTACATTTACCCTGTGTTGGTTTGTTTAGCATCAGAGACTCCACTTAGCATTCCTAATTTCCTCAGCTCTAGAACATGTCTTTTTATAAATATAATAATAAATGTATGCAAAGAGGGCTGCACGGTGGCACAATCGCCTCACAGCAAGAAGGTCGCTGGTTCGAGCCTCGACTGGGTCAGTTGGCGTTTCTCTGTGGAGTTTGCATGTTCTCCCTGTGTTTGCGTGGGTTTTCTCCGGGTGCTCCGGTTTCCCCCACAAGTCCAAAGACATGTAATATAGGTGAATTGGATAAGCTAAATTGTCCGTAGTGAATGAGTGTGTATGGGTGTTTTCCAGTGATGGGTTGCGGTTGTAACTGCATCTGCTGCGTAAAACTGCTGGATAAGTTGGCGGTTCATTCAATAAAGGGACTAAGCCGAAAAAAAAATTTATGAATGTATGCAAAGTGCTTTGAGTGTCCAGAACAGCGCAATATAAATGTAAAATTATTATTATTATTATTATTATTATTATTATTATATTTTTACCTAAGAAGTGTTGACAATCATATTCGAGTCTTCTGCCATCTTTTCTCCCGTGTGCCATCTGGGTCCCTCAGTAACTGTCCTTGTCTGTTTAATCCAGATTACTCCTCTGTTTCCTTTTAACAGACGCATGTCAACACAGCTCATCAGTGTCTGCTGATTTCCTGCAGTGTTTGTTTACGTGCCGCACTTGTGTCGTTTACTTCCAATTTGTGCAGATGCTCAAAAGAAGAAGACTGAATATGGATTTTGTGCAAGCAATCTAATATGTTCTGTGTGTTTGAATAGAGACTATCTTTATATGTTCAATCTACACCTACTCTATATCAGAGATTGTCTGACTCAAGTGCTGTGTGTGTGCGTTCGAAAGGGAAATTGAGCGAATCAGTCTTGGCGAGACAAATGTTGGTTATAAATATATGTAGTTGAGTTATGAACATGCAGTGCTTCAAATCATTATTGTTTTAAACAGTAACTTTTAAAATAAAACAAACCTGATCGATATCAGTTTCAAAAGCTGTAAATCTGTTTATCTTCTAGTTTTATTTAAACTAGTTGTAAAAGGGTCATGATGTACACTACCTGACAAAAGTCTTGTCGCCTATACAAGTTTTAAGAACAAAAAATATTAACATGACCTCCAGTTAATCATTTGGTATCAGAAGTGGCTTAAATGAAAGGCAAAGGCCTCTAGATTAAGCTTATTTTGCCAAAATAAAATATGATCATGCCTTGATTTTTATTTATTTAATTAGGACAGTAAGGTCTGACTTTGCTAAGACAAAAGTCTTGTCACTTAACATAAATAATGTACAGTGTAGAATATAAAGTTATGGTGTAGTGGAAAAAGAATGAATATTGTGTATGACTCCCATGAGCTTGGAGGACTGCATCCATACATCTCTGCAATGACTCAAATAACTTATTAATAAAGTCATCTGGAATGGCAAAGAAAGCGTTCTTGCAGGACTCCCAGAGTTTATCAAGATTCTTTGGATTCATCTTCAATGCCTCCTCCTCCATCTTACTCCAGACATGCTCAATAATGTTCATGTCTGGTGACTGGGCTTGCCAATCCTGGAGCACATTGACCTTCTTTGCCTCCAGGAACTTTGATGTGGAGGCTGAAGTATGAGAAGGAGCGCTATCCTGCTGAACAATTTGCCCTATCCTGTGGTTTGTAATGTAATGGGCAACACAAATGATGCCTATTGATACCTCAGGCTGTTGATGTTGCCATCCACTCTACAGATCTCCCAAATGCCCCCATACTGAATGTAACTCCAAACCATGATTTTTCCTTCACCAAACTTGACTGACTTCTGTGAGAATCTTGGGTCCATTTAGGTTCCAATAGATCTTCTGTAGTATTTGTGATGATTGGGATGCAGTTCAACAGATGATTCATCGGAAAAATCTACCTTCTGCCACTTTTCCAAATGATCAACTAGAAGTCAAGTTTTTATTTGTTGCTCTTACAACTGGGATCGACGACAAGACTTTTGTCAGGTAGTGTACTTTATCCATCACTTAAAACCAGCCACTACCTGTATATCACAACTCTTCTCTTCTACTAACAGCTCGCCTGCATTTCAAATGAAACCTTTTTGTACTTTGATCAAAAACTAAGGCGTTCATATTTTTACTTTGATTATGAAACTGTCCCCATTCTTCAATACCTTCACCAATGGAGATGGAGAGCATGTTGTTCATTAAGGCTCTCATTAACAGTCTAATTAGACAGTAAAACAATGCGCTGGCATTTCTCTAGAGCCTGGCAACACAGTGATCCATCATTATTTCAGATCCTTCGTCATTAATTGATTTGCTGCCCAGTCTGACCCTCAACACACTGATTGGCTGCCACTGAGAGAGACAGACAGAGTTGTTGTTGTTGTTTCATTAATGTGTTTATGAGATGTACTTGAGACACATGTGATAAAATCTTATAACACTCTTAAGCAGGGGCGAATTTAACCAATAAGCAAGGTAAACGGCTGCTTAGGACCCTAAGAAATTTGGGGACCCCCAATAAATTAGTTGAAGCTTCTAAAATAAAATATCATATTTTCTATTATGGGGCGACATGGTGGCTCAGTGGTTAGCACTGTCACCTCACACAAGAAGGTTGCTGGTTCGAGTCCTTGCTGGGTCAGTTGGTATTTCTGTGTGAAGTTTGTTTCTTTTCCCGATTTGACTACTGGTCCCCTGACTAAACCAAGGAAAATAAATTTATGAATATAATCAATACATTGAATGTGGCCTATTGTATATGTACTTGTACAAAGACCATATCAAATGCTTTAAATAATTATTTACCTGATTTACCTTTACCATAATTTGATTTTCATAGACTGTTCAAGACTGCACACATCTGCATGCAAATGAGCATTGGTGTGAGCAGTGTGTGTGCTTGTGTGTGTTTTAATCTGTGTGGTGCTGTGTCTCTGCCCTTCGCTGCCCCGCTCAGAGATCAGCGACGCTCTAATAGGCTGTTAGATTGTTTGCCCATCGCATTTTCTCTGCGTTTTAAACTGTTTCCAGGAAGACAAATAACGGGCAAAGAATTAAACGATGCTTGAAACGGGTCTTATGATATCTGCGGCTAGAATCAAACTGAAATCTGGGTTTAGCAGTCCCCTGTGTTCTAGTTAGTGCTTCTTGCTATTAGTATTGCCCATAAGGCGCCTAGGGTTTGGGATTTAAACTAACCCACAGCAGTAAGCGTTCAAATTTAGTGTTTGTTTTGCGTCATTGAATGATTCTTCAGTTTATGGTTTGATATTATTTTTTCGGTCTTGCTTTTATTTTTGCAAGCTCTCATATCAGTTCAGTTTAATTCTGGATTAAGCTGTAGTTATGGTGCCAGTTAGATCTTAACATGCTGCAATTTAAAGAATCACATTCTCACAATGTGAACAAATAAAGAAAATGTGCTGCATTTTCTCACAACACAAACAAGTTAATAAAAGAGCTGCATTTTCACACAGCACATGAAAATAGCACTGAGCACAACGGAAATGTTTTAAGACCCACTTTATTGACCTAAGTACACCTTACTAGTACCGGGTTGGACCCCCTTTTGCCTTCTGAACTGCCTTAATCCTTTGTGGCATAGATTCAACAAGGTACTGGAAATATTCCTCAGAGATTTTAGTTCATATTGACATGATAGCATCACGCAGTTGCTGCTGATTTGTCGGCTGCACATATATGATGCGAATCCCCGGTTCCACTACATCCAAAAGGTGCTCTACTGAATTGAGTCCTGGTGACTGGGGAGGCCATTTAAGTACAGTGAGCTCATTGTCATGTTTAAGAAACCAGTCTGAGATGATGTGCATGGCGTGTTATTCTGCTGGAAGTAGGCATCAGAAGATGGGTACACTGTTGTCATAAAATGATGGACATGATCAGCAACAATACTCAGGTAGGCTGTGGCGTGGGCACGGTGTTCAATTGGTATTAATGGGCCCAAAGTGTGCCAAGAAAATATCCCCCACACCATTACACCACCACCTACCTGAACTGTTGATACAAGGCAGGTAGGATCCAAGCCAATCTTCTATTGTCCAATTTTGGTGAGCCTGTGCGAATTGTAGCCACAGTTTCCTGTTCTTGGCTGACAGGAGTGGCACCTGGTGTGGTCTTCTGCTGCTGTAGCCCATCTGCCTCAAGGTTTGATGTGTTGTGCATTCAAAGATGCTCTTCTGCATACCTCGATTGTAACGATTGGTTATTTGAGATACTGTTGCCTGTGTATCAGCTGGAACCAGTCTGGCCATTCTCCTCTGACCGCTGGCATCAATAACACATTTGCACCCACAGAACTGTCGCTCATTGGATATTTATACTCTTTTTGGACCATTCTCTGTAAACCCTAAAAAAATTTCAGACAAGCCAGTCTGGCACCAACAAACATGCCACATTCAAAGTCACTTAAATCACCTTTCTTCCCCATTCTGATGCTCGGTTTGAACTTCAGCAGATTGTCTTGACCATGTCTACATGCCTAAATGCATCAAGTTGCTGCCATGTGATTGGCTGATTAGAAATTTGCGTTAACGAGCAGTTGGACAGATGTACCTAATAAAATGGCCAGTAAGTGTATATTAAGGAAACTTACCGTTAAACAAGTTACAGATATTTACTGTAGCATTTTTTATACTGTTGAAATTAAGGACATTTTTTTTTACAGTGTATGGATATGCAGTATCTTACAGATGAATTCTAAGACATGAATTCTCCGGAAAACTCTCATAATCCACAACAGCTCAGACCTGCGGCATCTGTCATTTTCTCACTCACTCGGACGTGAATTCAATCGTAGATTCATTAGGCAGAAAACACAGCCTGCCTCAAAGCACTCGAGCCGTTCTGCATGAATATCTCATGAGCAGTCAGTGTGAATGGTGGCTTTGCATCGGGAGGCTGAATTTATAGCCTGCTGAATCATTTCATGTTAGAAATGGAAACCACACTATGGTTTAAACTCTCTCAACCCTCTCTCTCTCTCTCTCTCTTTCTCTCTTTGGCAGAAACCTCTTTTCCATAGCCGTAAAAGCTCTTATAATAGATGAATGGGGCGAGTGTTTAAAATAATAATTCTCATCTAAATGCTCATGGCTGTTAGCAGTTTGAGCCTCCTCAAGGAGACCTTAGCATGTAAACACCTCACAACATAATCTGATGACAGTTCTGAAATATTTCACATTCTGCTGAATTGCTCGTTAATTTGTATGAATGTGTGTAATAATAATACTACACTGCAGTGATGCTTGGAGTGAACTTTTACACTTCATTCTTAAAGGTTCAGTATGTAAGTTTGACACCCAGAGGTTGAACTAGGTATTACTTTTCTGGTTCAAAACAAACACAAGCGCATGTTGCCAGATTGATGACCATCAGAGTCTGACGATCTAGCCTAAAGGCTGATTTAAACCATGTTCTAAATAAAAGCAACGGCATGCGATAGAAGGAAAATTTTCCATATTAAAAGGAGTTTTTGTTCTAACATCACCTCAAATTGATTTATTAGAAACGGCTTCTATTTCTTGTAGCTGAACAACAGAAAACTGACAATGATCACCTCAGGTACACCTCGTGTGCTTTATTCAAAGTTAAATGCTAACAATGTGAGTTTGAATGCTATTATACATGACATGTATTGCCATACTACCAAAAGCAGCAGCAGATCTTCAAAATAAACTAAACCGTTTGAAACTGAACTTTAGACTGTGACTTTTTGAACTGTGACTCAAAACCAACACATAGTGATTCAGTATGTACATTTAATAATGTTAAAGTGGTTTAATATGTATTAATTAGAGTATAAACCTTACCATTTCCTGAGTGAGTGCATATTTTGTGCTTCAGTATTTAATTTTCTGTGGTGTTTCGTCTGGTACAAACAGCCAAATTGCTTATCACTGCAAATCTCATCACGTAGCGTGTTGTTAGGACACGGGGTTACAATGTAACCTGCTCATCTAATGTTTACGTTTGTAATATTTATATTATTTGCTAACTAATAACCTCATGTGGAACTCTGAATCTGCGTCTCATTTCAGAGTCTGCTACTGTCCACCGAAGGTCGCATTTCGGTCACGGATGCATGCTTTGAGAGCCTTTCTGAATGAGTGAATGAAATACGCTGTTTTCCATCAAGGCAACCCGGGGGCTGAAATATAATTGGCTAAAGTGGCAGTGGGCGGGTTACAAGAACCAAAACAAAGACAGCTTTCTGACACATAACAGACATTTTCAAAGCAGAATATCTGACTTCAGTATTGTTTTTCAGTTAAACAAGTATGTTCACTTGGCATGTTTCCTAAATGACTTCAAGCTTTATATGGTATTTTTATGCTTCAGAAGAGTCAAAAACTTACACACAGCACCTTTAATGCTTTTTTTAACTATTCAAATGATATGAATTTTTATTAATTAGTTTCTTTCTAAAGGAGCTGTTGACATGGAATTAAACCAGATTTGGTAAAAACCCAAACAAAACAAACATAAAAATAAAACAAAACAAAAAAATCTGATAAATGAGTTCTGTGTAATAAAAATGAAATGACACAAGGAGAAAGTCCTGAACTACTGAAATGTATTTAATACTTTATATAAAAGGCTTTTTTGGTGATGGCAGCTTAAAGACGCTTCTCATATGGAAAATGAGGTCTCATGCATTGCTCAGGTGTGAGGTTTTCACAGACTTCAACAGAGTGTAAAAATCTTGATGATCTGTGGGTCTCGTCTATCCAAACTGATCTTTAATTTGTATTTGGTCACATTTTATTTTGACGGTCCGTTTGTTGAATTTAAGTTACATTACAACTAATTATCATTAGATTATAAGTAGACTGTTAGGTTGGGGTTAGGGTTGGGGTTGGGGTTAGGGTTAGTGTAAGTTGACATGTAATTGCAAAGTTTCTTATAGCCAGTTAAATGTCTGTTGAAAGACTGCTAAATGTCAGTGTCAACAGATATTAAGCAGACAGTTCACTAATACTCAAATGGACCATCAAAATAAAGTGTTACCTTGTATTTTAGTGACCTTGTATTTTAGTGACCAAGATGGCGGCGCGTACACATCGCGAGGCTCGGCGTCTCTCCAGTTTCTGCAATTTTGCAGTATTTTTCCTGCTCATTTCGGGTCTGTTCGTGCAGAACAGTAATGCCTTTACATCGTACACCCGACAGGAGATCTTGGATATTGGTTTGTGCATTCCGGACAGTTTTATCAGCAATCTACGACTCATCCCAGAGATCGCCAGGACACCCGATGCTGAGCGCTCTGTCCGGCCGGGCAGAAGTGCTCGGAGACGGCGACGCGAACGTAAACAAAGGCGGGGGAAGCGCGGCGGGCTAAGAGCTAAGCTAAAGCTAACACCACACCGGCTCTCTTTACCCAGCATCTTCCTCGCCAATGTACGGTCCCTGGTGAACAAAATGGATGAGATTCGACTGCGCATCAACCACAGCAAAAGATTATGGAACTGTAATGTCATGATTTTCACAGAAACATGGCTAAACAGCGGGATACCAGACAATGCTGTATCTTTAACTGAGCATCAGACATTCCGAGCAGACAGAGCGGCGGATGACTCCGGTAAGACCCGAGGCGGAGGATTATGCATTTATATTAACAAAGCGTGGTGCACAAACTCTGTCATCGTTGGGAGACATTGCTCTGTTAACCTGGAATTTCTGATGGTCAAATGCAGACCGTTTTATCTGCCACGGGAGTTCACCTCCACCTTTATAATCGCTGCTTATATCCCACCCGATGCTGATGCAAAGCTTGCTATGAATGAACTTCATGCAGCCATCAGCAAACAACAGACTGCTCACCCGGAGGCTGCTTTTATTGTTGCGGGGGATTTTAATCACTCAAACTTAAAGACAGTGCTCCCCAAATTCCATCAAAACATTTTCTGTCACACACGGGGAAACAAGACTTTGGACCAGGTATACACAAACATGGCTGAAGCCTATGCTGTTACCCCCCTCCCCCACCTGGGTCAATCAGATCACCTTTCTTTGTTCCTCACCCCCCGATACTCACCCCTCATCAACCGTGTGAAGCCATCAGTGAGGACCATCAAAGTGTGGCCAGCGGGGGTAGACTCCACACTCCAGGACAGGTTTCAACACACAGACTGGAGTATGTTTGCTTCCCAGGCCACATGTGGCTCTCACACAGACATTAACAGCTACACTTCCTCTGTTCTGGAATACATCAACACCACCATTGACAGTGTAACAACCCAGAAACAGATCACCACATACCCAAATCAAAAGCCATGGATGAACAAGGAGGTGCGCCTCCTGCTGAAGGCACGCAACACTGCCTTCAGATCAGGGGATGCACAGGCCTACAGCACTTCCAGGGCTAATCTGAAGAGGGGCATCAAAAAGGCCAAGCACTGCTACAAGCTAAAGCTAGAGGAGCACTTTTCCAACTCTGATCCTCGGCGCATGTGGCAGGGCATACAGGCCATCAGCAACTACAAACCCAGCCATTCCACACCCACAGCCACAAATGTCTCCTTCCTGAACGAGCTTAATGACTTTTATGCCCGCTTTGAAAGAGACAATAATGAACCCTACATCAGGATCACTTCCTCAACCGACCACTCACCCATTACACTCACCTCCTCAGAAGTCTACACCGCACTGAGTCGGATCAATGTGCGTAAGGCTGCTGGACCAGACGGTATTCCTGGGCGTGTCCTCAAAGCATGTGCAGAACAGCTCGCTGGGGTATTCACAGACATTTTCAACCTGTCCCTTAACCTAGCAGCTGTGCCAACATGCTTTAAAACCACCTCTATTGTGCCAGTGCCGAAACACTCCAGCCCAACATGCCTGAATGACTACCGCCCGGTAGCACTCACACCCATCATCATGAAGTGCTTCGAGCGGTTGGTCCTGGCACATCTGAAAGACTCTCTGCCATCCACACTGGACCCACATCAGTTTGCCTACCGTGGCAACAGGAGCACAGAAGATGCAGTCTCCATAGCACTGCACTCTGTACTCACACACCTGGACAATAAAAACACATACGCACGAATGCTGTTTGTTGACTTCAGCTCAGCATTCAACACTGTCATACCCTCTAAGTTAATGATCAAACTTAGAGACCTGGATATAGACACGTCTCTCTGTAACTGGGTTATGGACTTTCTGACTAACAGACCTCAGAATGTTAGATCAGACCACATTTGCTCCACCACCGTCACACTCAACACTGGTGTACCACAGGGCTGTGTGCTGAGCCCTTTCCTCTACTCCCTTTTCACCATCGACTGTAGGCCTGTGAACAGATCCAACGCCATCATCAAATTTGCAGATGACACCACAGTGATTGGTCTAATCAGCAACAATGATGAGACTGCCTACAGGGAGGAGATACAGCATCTGGCCACGTGGTGCACCAACAATAATCTGCTCCTTAACACCGACAAGACCAAGGAGCTCATTGTGGACTTCAGGAAGGGACGAACAGGCTCACATGATCCCATCTACATCAATGGGATGGCCGTCGAGCCTGTATCATCCTTCAAGTTCCTGGGGACCCACATCTCCAAGGACCTTTCCTGGACCACCAACACCTCCAGCCTGGTCAAGAAGGCTCACCAGCGCCTATTTTTCTTAAGGCAACTTAAGAAGAACCAGCTGTCATCAGCCGTCTTGGTGAACTTCTACCGCTGCACAATAGAAAGCATCCTGACGAACTGTGTCACAGTCTGGTATGGAAGCTGCTCTGTTGCGGAGCGTAAGGCACTGCAGCGGGTGGTGAAAACTGCCCAACGCATCACAGGGACCACTCTGCCAGCCATAGAGGACATCCAGAGGAAACACTGTCTGCGCCGAGCACGCAGTATTCTTAAAGATTCCTCTCACCCTGCTCACAGACTGTTTTCTCTCCTGCCTTCTGGCAGGCGCTTCAGGCTCCCCCGGACAAAAACCAGCAGACTAAAGAACAGCTTCTTCCCCAGAGCTGTCTCCCTCTTGAACTCTGCTCCCCACTGACTTTTTGCCCCCCTAATACACCCCACTCTCCTCTCCTCATAACTCAGACTCATCATAATCACTGCACTACTTAACATTTGCACATTTAAAAATTGCACATATTCATTGCACTGATTCATTTATTTGAACTGTACACACCTACTGCACATGTACATTTGTAAATTATGTACACATCCACTGTACATATACATTTGTAATTATGTTTATCTATCTGCACACTTCTGATTATTAATAGCAACCTGTACATTTATCCATCTATTGTAAATCTCTGTTCATAGCTAACACAACCTGTATATAATGTTGATAGTACATCCATTTGTAAATATCACCATAGTTTTTCTATAACTGCACTTTATAACTTATACCTGTATCCTGCACTTGCTGCTATTGCACTCCTGGTTAGACCTAAACTGCATTTCGTTTCCTTGTACTTGTACATGTGTGATGACAATAAAGTTGAATCTAATCTAATCTAATCTAATTTTATATTGGATTTAAGTCAGGGGATTGGCTGGGCCACTCTACAGCTTGATTTTCTTTCTCTGAAAGCATTTGAGAGTTTCCTTGGCAGTGTTTTGGATTATTGTCTTGCTGAAATGTCCAACCTGGTTTCATCTTCATCCTCCTGCTAATGAAGCAGCTAATATTCATTTACAATAACGAAGAGCTACTGAGAGATTTCAGCTGCTGTCTGAGCTTTCTCTGCCTTTCTACATCTTCCTTTCTTCATGTGTTTAATACTTGAAAATTCAACTTACAGTTTAACAAAATGACTTTTATTGACATTTTAGCAGTTTGAAATAATATATTGTGTACGAAATAATATAGAGAGAACTAAGTCTGTAAAATAACAGAAAATGTGCTGGCAGTTTATTACAAGGTTTTTGTAGTATAATCTACAACACCAATCCAGACAATATATCACATTAAACTATCAAAAAATGTAATTTTTACAGTATATGTGCATCTGAGGTGAAGCTCCAGTCATTCTCCTGTGACAAAAATAATCTGCTGAAGTTTCTCATGAAATGATTTTGCTTTGCTGAAATTTGATTGGCAGCTGTTGACATGGGCTGCTGTGTTCATCCAATCAAACTTCAGGTTCCACCCACATGTCTCGAGACATCTGTCAATCCCAGCTTTGTGTGCGTTCAGATCGGCTATTGTTGCAGTGCTTCTGACGCACGGCATTATCTCGCTGGATCTCAAACATTAAAGCTTTCCATAACAATTTGCATTCAGAACGTAACTGACTGACTGTATAAAATATACTGAATCAGTAATGAGGTTGATGAATTGCTTTTCCTAGAGCGCAATGAGAACAAATAAATAACAAATAAAAGACCTCATGTCAAGTGAAGACACATTTCTTCACCTTAGAATTATAAGGTTCTATCTGACATTTTTGTCAAAATTAAGTTATTGACATATTCTTATTAAATGACAACTCATTTACATTATGGGATGCTTTTTAATAAGTTGTTTACATTTTAAGACTTTTTATTTAAAAACAAATGTTACACACATACTGTTTGCTATATGGAATGCAAAAACTTTGAAGCTCAATATCTCAAAATCATTTAGAACGCAGATAGAACCATATTTATTCCAAGGTGACGATTTATTGTAGCATTTTCTTCAATGAAGGTTGTTTAAAAAGCATATGGTAAAATAACAAAATCAGTAATGCAAACCAATGTTAGGTTACACTTTAATCATTTATTCATTTTCTTTTCGGCTTAGTCCCTTTATTAATCTGGGGTTGCCATAGTGGAATGAACCGCCAACTTATCCAGCATATGTTTTACACAGCGAATGCCCTTCCAGCTGCAACCCATCACTGGGAAACATCCATAAACACTAATTCACACTCATATACTACCGGCAATTTAGCTTACCCAATTCACCTGTAGCGCACGTCTTTGGACTTGTGGGGGAAACTAGAGCACCAGGATGAAACTCACGCAAACACAGGGAGAACATGCAAACTCCATACAGAAATGCCAACTAGGGCTCGAATCAGCGACCTTCTTGCTGTGAGGCAAGCTACCCATTGCGCCACCCCATCACCTCAATTTTTTTTTTATCCCAGGTAAACTAAATGTATAAAACTTTCTCCAGAAGATAAATATAATGAGAAATACTGTTAAAAAAGTCCTGGCTATGGAGGAAGAGGATACATGGTACAGGTACTTGACTGGCCTGTCTGCAGTCCCGACCTGTCTCCAATAGAGACTGTGTGGTGCATTTTGAAGAGCAAAATGCAACAATGAAAACCCTAATACTGTTGCCCACCTTAAGACTTGTTTGCAGGAAGAATGGGACAAAATTACACCTGAAACACTTCATCACTTAATACATTTAGTCCCGAAATGTCTTTTAAGTGTTGTCAAAGGAATAGCAATAGTACAAAGGGGTAAATGCTTTACTGTTCCAACTTCTTTGAAATGTGATGCAATGAAATACAAATAAAGGTAAATTTAGAAATCCCTACTTTCTCTTTTTATTTGTGTTTTCCATACTGTCCCAACTTTTTTCTGATTTTTTTCTGATCTACAATTACAGATCAAATCACTGTAATGTTTTAACTGCAGATTAACATCTAATCAGCTAGAGATCTGTGAGCAATGCACACTGCCGCACTGAAACCAATGGATGGATTCAATCTGTGACCTTTAGCACACATCAATAATCCTCATTGTGTCAGTTCGGTAATCTGATCTGTCATGTTGTGACTCTAGGACTGTAATTACAAAGCAAAGTCATTTGTCACTGGGTGTTTATCCAGCAAATACTGCTTAAAGGGATAGTTCACTCAAAAATGAGAAGTCTGGTGTCATTTGCTCACCCTTTACTTCTTTTAAATCTGTCAGTTTCTTTATTCTGCCAAACACAAAAGAAGATATTTTGAAAAATGTTGAAAACCTGTAACCATTGATTTTCATAGTATTTGTGCTTTCTATAGAAGTCAATGGTTACCGGTTTTCAGCTTTCTTCTGAATATCTCTTTTATTTTTTGTTCAACGGAAAAAAGGAACTGATAAAGGTTTGACACCACTTGGGGAATAAATAGTGAGAAAAATTTCACTTTCTTAAAGCAAATAATTTCACCAGTATTTAATGCTATGTTTTTTTTTCTCTCTCGATCCATTAGAATTTTCTCAGACAGTCTAATAGTTTTAACAGAAACATCAAGAACCGGGAAGCATTGAAAGTCTTTCCTGGTAGAGAGATATTGAAAATGGTTTTAATAAGACTAACCGCTTCATTTAATCAATCAGCCTTAAAAGCTTTGATTAATTAGGCAGACACTTCTGAACATCCACAACTACAGTAGATTTCCTTCATTACATTATAATCAAGAGTTTTAGTTGACAACACTTCAAAAGTTTAGGGTTAGTATGATATTTTTTAAAATATCTTATACTCATCAAAGCAAAAAATACTGTCAAAATAGCTCACAATAACTTTCTGTTTCTCTGTGATGCAAAATTTGCAGATTTTTTTTTAGCATTATATCAGTCTTCATGTTGCAACATAAGCTCATTCTAAAAAACAAACCCCAATACACATTTCTGGAGATCATGAATTATGGAGCCAGAGAAACGTATAGCTGCATTTTGTCTTTAATACGAACGCTACTGGGCAGTATGATGCCGTTCCTTTTCCCACTTACCAGCTGACAGCTTTCCTTCGTGTGGACGGCTTTCCGCTGTTACCAGTTTGTCTAGTAACTCTCCACGTATGTCAGTGGGCTTAAGACGCAAAGCAGAGTTGACCATGATGACAGGGTTCTTGTCCAGTGAAGAATGGTCCAGAAAGCCGGTAAGACAAAAACAAAAGCCAAAAAAAATGTCAAACAAGTAAATAAGAGGGTGAGAATGTGGTCAAATCTGATAAACGTGGTAAAAAGCAGGCTGCTGCGAGGGCTTTTCTTTTTCTGGGCTGCTTTTGAAAACACTGTCGGTTGGGTTTAGGAAAGTGGATGGTTTGCTGGTCAATCAGTGCTTTTGAAAACACTATTGGTTGGGTTTAGGGAAGGAAGAGGGTGGGTTAGTCAGTCAGTCGACAGTAGGCTTTGATGGATTTACGCTAGAATAGCAGGTGTAAATGGCACTCGCAAGAGAAATTTGAGATCTCAAAAAGCATCTCACAGCAGCCTCTGGTGGATTCGCGAAAACAAAATTTGCATAAAACATACCTCCTGGGACGTATTTTGCTCTCTCCAGAAATGTATATAAGGATACGTAATCGGAATGAGCCTGGGTTGGTCATATGATACTGATTTATTGCTCTAGAAAAATACTCATTGTGTTGCTTTATATTTTATGAAAGCCTTGATAGGTTTGTTTAGGTATCATTGAACAGTATTTGACTGAAAGGGAAATAAGGTATTATTATCAATGGCTTTTGAGTGTTTAAATGCAACTTGTGGCATCTTTGCTGAATAAAGTGAATAATTATTTGAGGAAAAAATCATATTTATTTCAAATGTCTATGTACAGCTATGGAAAAAAACACTTGAAAATTCTGATGTTCTCTAAATTTACTGATTTTTTTAGGCATGAGCTTGACGAAAATGTTAACATTTGGTTTATTCTGTAAATGTCTCATAACAATTCCTACAAGTTTCAAATGAACATGTTGTAATTTAGGTCATTTAGAGATTTTTTTAACCAGAAAATGGGAGCGGGTCAGAAATATTTTCATTTGCTGTGCTTGAAAATCAGGGTTATTCCACTAAATACTATAAAGGTAAAACATTAGTATTGTGTTTTCTAAAAATGTATAGAAAAATGTGTAAAAACATTATTTTGACATTAATTTTATTTTAAATTTGGAAGAATTGTCATATTTACAGAATAAAACTGAAATAATGTTTTACTTATTCATTCATTTTCCTTCACCTTAATCCCTGATTATCAGGGTTCACCATAGCGAACTGAACCACCAACTATTCCAGCATATGTTTTACCCAGCAGATGCCCTTCCAGCCGCAACCCAGTACTGGGAAACACTCATACACTCTCACATTCACACACACACTCATACACTACAGCCAAATTTGTTCACCTAATTCATCTACTGTATATGTCTTTGGACTGTGGGGGAAACCAGAGCACCCGGAGGAAACCCACACGAACACGGGGAGAACATGCTAACTCCACACAGAAATGCCAACTGACCAAGCCGGGACTCGAACCAGCGACCTTCTTGCTGTGAGGCAACAGTGCTAACTACTAAGCCACCGTGCTGCCCATGCTTTACTCATTCACATAAAAATTCTAAATCCACAGGACCATTTTCAATTGGTCCCCTAGCTGTGCATATACACATTAGTTTCAGGATTTATGTCTTAATTTATTATTGATCTTTGTTTTGCTGAATATAATGCTGCATTTGTCATGCTGACGTCTCAGATAATTGCTTTATAAAATAAACAGCTTGTTTTTTGGATTAATGTATGTGCATGTGCTTGTCTTCCAGATTGCGATGTTTGGTAAAGCAGCTGGAGAGGGGAGAGGCGTCCCTCGTAGACCTAAAGAAAAACCTGGAATATGCCGCCACTGTTCTGGAATCAGTCTATATTGAGGAAACAAGGTGAAGTAGGGCTTTTACTCGCACAATTGTTGAGATCTAATCCCTGGCAAACCTAAAAATTAGGGCTGTTAATTGCACATTTTATCTGTACTAAATGTACCTTAAATTAATATAATGGTGCATTGGAAATTTATACATGCAATAAAAAGTATTGGCCAAAGCATAACGAAGCACTTGGCCAATGACTGAATACCAAACTTGTTTCTTCTAGATTTTCCATATATTTAAATAATTCAGGAGTAGATCAACAAAACAGAATATAGTCAAACTTTAAGTAAATCTGTAAACGTATTTACGTAATTTACAAATCTCATTGCGACCCCCAGAATCAGAATCGAATCTGATCAAAATCCCCAGAATTGTAATTAGACTGTATCGTGACCCCCAGAATCATTATTGACTTAGGTCGTATTGTGACCTGCTGAATGGGAATCGGATCTTATTGTGACCCACAGAATCAGATCAGATCAGATTGTTACCCCAGAATCAGATTGTATCGTGATTCCCTGAATCAGAATCAGATCGTATTGTGATACCTAGAATTGGAATCAAATTGTATTGTGACTCTCAGAATCAGATTGTATATTGACCCCCAAATTCAGAATCAAATCAGATTGTGATTGCCAGATTTGAAATCAGATCATATCTTGACCATCAGAATCAAATCAAATTGTGACCGCCAGGATCAGAATCAAATCAGATTGTGACTGCCAGATTCAGAATCAGATCATATCGTGACCCACAGAATCGGATCATATCGTGACCCCCAGATCGAAATTAGATTGCATCGTGAACTGCAGAATCAGATTGTACCGTGACCCATAGAAACAGGTCTTATAGTGACCCCCAGATTCAAAATCGGATAATATCATGATCCCCAGTATCATAATAGACTTGGGTCGTATTGTGACCTGCAGAATTGGAATTGGATCTTATCGTGACCTACAGAAGCAGTATTTATTCAGATTGTGACCGCCAGAATCAGATTGGATCGTGACCCCCAGAATCAGATTGTAACAGGATCCCCCGAATCAGAATCAGATTGTATCTTGGCCCCCACAATCAGAATCTAATCAGATTGTGACCGCCAGTTTCAAAATCAGATTGTATTGTAACCCCCAGAATTAGAATCAAATCAGATTGTGGCCGCCAGATTCAGAATTAGACCGTATTGTGACCCCCAGAATCGGATTGTATCGAGACCCCCTGAATCGCTAACCGCAGAATCAGATCAGACCATGATCCCCAGAATTAGATCATATCGTGACCCCAAGAATGGAATCAGAACTTATCGTGACCCCCTGAATTAGAATTTATTTGGGTCATGACTGCCAGAATCAGATCAGATCGTGATCCCCTTAATCATAATCAGATTGTATTGTTATACCTAGAATTGGAATCGGATAATATCGTGACCCCCAGAATTATAATAGACTTGGGTCGTATTGTGACCTGCAGAATTGGAATCAGATATTATTGTGACCCCCAGAATCAGAATTTATTCGGATTGCGAGTGCCAGAATCAGATCAGATTTTAATACCTGAAATTGAAATCAGATATTCTGACCACCCAAATTCAAAATCAAATCAGATTGTGACAGCCAGATTCGGAATCAGATCGTATTGTGACCCCCAGAATCAGAACCAAATAAGATTGTAACCACCAGATTCAGAATCAGACCCTATCATGACCCCCAGAATCGTATCGTATTGTAACCCCCAGAATCGGATATAAATCGCATTATGAACCACAGAATCAGATCATACCGTAACCCCTAGGATCAGATCGTATCGTGACCCCCAATATCGCATCATATCGTGACCCCCAGAATCGAAATTGGATAATATTGTGACTCCCAGAATCAAAATCAGATCGTATCGAGACCCCTAGAATCAGACTGTATCGTGACCCCCAGAATCTGAATTAGATTGAATCATGACCCCAAGAGTCGCAGTCGGATTGTATTGTGACCCCCACCCCTAGTTATTACCATGTTCATTTTGAAAACCCTATTAAAAATATAATCAAGTTAAGACTCTTGTGTTTAAAATAAGCTATAGGAATGGAAAAAAAGTGTTCTGAATGCAATACTGAAATGCCATTTTCATGAAATCCATCAGTCTCAAACTTGCTGCCTGGACATCATGCTACATTTCTGATGAATAATCATCTCCATCTATGTTTTATTCTCTCCAAAAAAAGGTTCGACTCTGTTTTGCTCACTAAGCCATAGTGACACATTATTCAGTTTTTCCATGTCAGATGCTGATCCAGCTTTTCCACACAATCCCTAAATGAAGTCGTTGTAAAGGGAAAATGGCACAATTGGTCTAGGATCAGCCTAATGGAGCCTAAAGCAATTCACTGGTGCAGACGGAGGTCAATGCTATTAGCAGTTAAAGATCTGTGCGCATCAATCCCAGGATCCTTAGATTGAGTGAGTGGCTGTATGAAGGGTTACTGAGGTCAACACTGCTGCTGCGTCCTTTAATAAGACCTTGAGGATGTAAGTATTTGCTTGAACAAATAACTACTGTACAGGCAAAGCTATTCTTTTAGAGTCCCAACGCTAGCTATTCAAAGCTAATTCTTTTTTTATATATTTTCCAAGTGCTGTTTAACAGAGCATGGAAATTTTTACACTATTTCTTATAATACTTTTTCTTCTGTAGAAACTTATTTTGTTTAGTTTGTCTGAAATAGTTTTTTATTTATTAAGTAGTTTTTATTTAGTTAAAAACTATTTTAAGGTCAATATTATTAAGAAATAATTTTCTCGATTGGCCACTGTTGTTCACTAACTTGCTTAATTAACCAGACTTACCTAATCAACCTAGTTAAGCATTTATCTTGCACTTTAAACTGAATACTGGTATCTTGCAAAATAAATATTAACATATTATACTGTCATTATGGTAAAGATAACATCATTTAGTTATTAGAAATCAGCTGTAGTAAGTATTATGTTTAAAATCATCAGCACTTGGGAAATTTTGCAGAAGGGAGAATAATTTTGACTTTAACTTTAGATGGGAATGTCATGTATTTTTATAAAACAAAAGAATGAAATTAAACCAAATATAATCCTGGTATCAAAGTATCCTAACACACTCAAGCTGCTTTTACACTATGAGCGACTTGTAGGCACAAAACAACAAGCGACCGTTCATTTCAATGGAGAGTAAGTGATTTCTGGCGACCCCTGTCTACCTCTGTTGGGGACAAGGTGGGCGTGTCAAGTGACACGACAGAGTTTAGAATCCTTAAAGCCTCATTTACACTACGAGCGACTTGCAGTGGCAAAACGTCAAGCGATCATTCATTTCAATGAAGAGCGAGCGATTTCTTGCAACCTCTGTCTACGCAAGCGACAGCGACCTTTGGCGACCAGGTGGGTGTTTCGAGCGCTGCGACAAACTTGAGAATCCTTTAACTTTATGCAAATGAAGAGCGACTTTCTTGAGTGACAGCCAATAGAAGCACCAGTAGAGCTCATGTGATCCTCTCTCAGCCCGCACAGAGGCCGGTTGTATTCTGCCTGCTGTAGACCTACACAAACCTGCGTTTGCAGCAGGTCACCACCCAGAGCGATAGGCAGCTACAAAGTCGCTGCTAGTGTGAATGAGGCATTAGATCTTTATGCAGATGAAGAGCAACTTTCTTGAGTGACAGGCAATAGGAGCACCAGTAGAGCTCACGTGATCCTCTCTCAGCTCATGCAGAGGCCGGTTGGATTCTCCGTGCTGTACACCTACACAGACCTGCGTTTGCAGCAGATAAATAGCCGCAGATAGAGAACACACTTTTTTCAGGATCCTCTTTGTAATTAAGCGTTTTATGTAGTGATTCGTTTATATTTAGTGTTTTCTCTGAACAATGGCTGTTTCTCAATTCCAAGAACACTGAGAATGGACTTGCGTTCTAGTGGAGACTGGTCTTGCCAAGTTACCTCGGAAGAACGAACGCAGGAGACCGCGAGAACACAGAACGCGTCCTGTGAGAAATGAGATGCTGCGTTCTTCCTGATGGTCACGTGACCTTCATGCATTTTTAACGGAAATTTATTTACACATTACAGCATTCATACTAGTGATGCGAGGATGGCGGTTATATCCGCGGGCGCTGCGGATAATCCGCGGGTTGGTAGGGTAATAAAAAAATACATTATGATTATTTGTGGGTGTGTCGCGGGTAGGCATGGACTGGTATAAGATTCTGACGGTATGATAACCTTGAATAAAAATATCACGGTTTCATGGTATCACGGTATTGTGCTCACTGCTTTAAAATATATTCTTTCTAGAAGTTTTTCCCCTTTTGAAAACAATATATTTTATATTTTTTTTAAGATTTATAATAGTTTGGAGCAGTAAACATGTCAGGCTAAATAATTCAAAAGATTAATTGATTTCTGTTGTCTTCATTAGTTTCAAAAACACAATTTCCCCACAATTTAAAATGACATCTTTGGATATTTTTTCTGCTGGAGATACTGCTGTCCTAAAAAAAAAATTATATAAAAAAATTGTACACATACCTTAGGAACGGTATTAACGAAAATTTTGCCAGTTTTAAAACCTTGACTTTTCCAAACTGCGGTATACCTTGAAAACAATTATCGTCTCATGCCTAGTCGCGGTTGGATGTAGCGGGACATAGCAGTTGACCAGCAAATCAGCATAGAGTGGACTTCGCAAAATGTGAAGATGAGACGCCCAAAATAATGGATGAAGTGCAAGAGTACTGTGCAAACTTTCAGTTAGAGGAGTCAGCAGAGGAAAATCTGCTATCGTTCTGGGAGAAACAAGATCGCTTATTTACACGACTGCAGCGCCTTGCAAGGAGAAGCTTGTGCATTCCTGCAACAAGCGGTGCGAGCGAACGCTCATTTAGTGCAGCTGGCTGTAATTTGGAGGCGAGGCGGAATCGCCCGAATCCAGACACAGTAGATGCTATTTTGTTTTAGCACAGTGCAAAGAAAAGGCTAAGTAAACATAACATAGTTATGACACCCTTTTTGTTATCTTTTTCTGTATATGTAAAAGCTGAATCTGCTGTTAATAACGAATGATCTACACTGACCAATCATCATGCTTTAAACAAAGAATTAGAATTATTAAAGTGTCGATCAGGTGTGGGTCGGGTGCGGATATATATATCAGAAAAAATAATATGTGCAGGTGGGTGGCGGGTGGATGATTAGAATGAAGGAGCGGATTCAGATAACATTTCAGCTGATCCGCGCATCTCAAATTTAGACAACCATTTATTGTTTTTCCCCTTTTCACAATATAAACTATGAGTAAACACTTACAAATATACGTTGCACAATACAAATAAAACTAACGTCGATATGAATTTCAGCAAATAAACACACTTAATGTGTTTATGCCTTTATAAAAATTTTCATGTTTACTGTCACCGTCTCATTTAGGGAAACCCCTGAGATAAGTTATATATCTAAACTTTAATAATAAATCTATATTAAATGCTGCGTATCCCACCTCCTTCACCTCCGCAATGATTTGGGGACTTCTCGAGTGAGGTTTGCACTCTAGTCTGCATCGGGGCATTCTCGTTATCAAGAACACATCCGGGAACGTTCATGCATCCTCTGTTCTTGCGGTATTGAGTTTTGGAACTGAACTTTGGCAGTTGATGATGACGTTACACGACAAGGACGCATGATCGCTGAAGAACGCATATTGAGAAACAGCCAGTGATTACTTTCAACTCCTTCGCTATCTGTTAATATCACCATAAACGTTACCTAAGCAACCTTAAGGTGGGAATGCCCACTAATGGTTTCAATCACCACTTTGCACTGACTGCAAGTACGAATGAGGCTCCATATAGTACATGCACATGCTGTATTTCTACATATACAGTGTTCAGCATATATAAGTACACCCCTCACAAATCTCTCTAATAATTTAATATTTTCTATAGAATGATTTACAATATTATATTTGTGCATATACATTAGATTAGTCAGTACTGAAGCCACATCTGGAGCTTATCTAACAAAATAACTCAAGAAAATGGTCCAAAAATGAGTACACTCGAATTTATATGTTAAACTAAATATTAAATAAAAAAATTTAAAAGAGGAAAAATCTAAAATATCTATAAAATGTTGTTAAAATTTTGTAGTTTTTATTTTTTGCTATATTTCACATGCATTTAAATGTATAATCTATTTCTAAAGATGTTTGCTGACTAAAATGCTAATTTAATAAAAATATATTTTTAATAAATCTTTTTTGTTCAAATTCACCAAAAAATATGACCAATATTCAATGAGAAATGGATCAAAATATTCATTTTTAAAATGAGGTGTACTCAATTATGCGGAGCACTGTATACAATTATTTTGACAATTTGAAATATTATAAAATACACTAAAAACACACTGCCTTCCAAATATATTTCAAAATATAATCTTCATATTTGATCTAATGCTTTTAATTTAATTCACTTTAATTCAGTTTAATTCATCTTTATTTCTGTAGCGCTTTTACTATGTAGATTGTGTCAAAGCAGCTTCACATAGAATATTATAGTAAATTGAAACAGTCTCAATCCAGTTTTCAGAGTTCAATTCAGTGTGGTTTAATTTTCACTGCTGAAAGTCCAAACACTGAAGAGCAAATCCATCGATGCACAGCTCCACAAGTCCCAAAACCAAGCAAGCCGCTGGTGACAGTGGCGAGAAGCAAAACTTCACCAATGGACGAAAGTGAAGGAAAAAAAAACCTTGAGAGAAATCAGGCTCGGTTGGGCACAACCGTTTCTCCTAGGGCCAAACTTCCTGTGCAGAGCTACAGTCTATTTAATTAATCTTTATTTCTATAGAACTTTTCAATGTAGACTGTGTCAAAGCAGCTTCACATAAGATTATAGTAAATTGAAACAGCGTCAGTTCAGTTCAGTGTGGTTTAATTTTCACTGCTGAAAGTCCAAACACTGAAGAGCAAATCCATCGATGCGCAGCTCCACAAGTCCCGAACCATGCAAGCCAGTAGCGACAACGGTGAGGAACACTTAGTACTGTTTTAATTCCAAACTTTCGAAACTGAAAGCAGAGCATGATATAATAATATTTTATATATGTTATCTATATATTTTTTAACGAAATGCAAGGGCAAAAAACGCTAAATTAAAATAAATCAAGCAGTATTAAACCAAAATAATGTCACAATATACATTACACAAAATATGATTGAATATATTTATATTAAATATATTTATGTTTCTTTAAAAAGCCACCCAGGCATGTTTCCATTGGGATGTGTGGGTATGAGAATATGCTGACGGCTGTATTGAGTGCACATAAACGAACACCTGCAGTCTGAAACGAGCCCGAAACCTCTATCCTGATCAGAGTCATTTCATTCCCGCTCACTAAGGGTATTTAAGGTATGAGCTCTCCATCACGCCACTCCAGTGCCGTTAATATCTTTTTATTTTGATGAGCGGAGTGAAGAATAACAGCTGTGAGCGTCTAGATGCCAGAAAAGGCATGATAAAAGCTTATGGAATTATGTAACTGTGATGTCATCACGGGCCAGGATTACGACAAAAACCTTCTCACATGCCAGACTTTACAGACCAACAGATTCAGACTCACTGTGGTGATTTATGGCTTTAAATCCATCAGAAGAGCTTACGTGTCGATGCACAGATGTTTATAGTGCAGTTACTGTGAACATGTGCGAATAATTGTTAAAGCGAGCATATCGTAATCTATTTTTTTCATGTTTAAGTGCTATAATCGGGTCTGCTGGGCATCTACCAAGCCAGAAAATGGGAAAACATGTACAGTACTGACTATTTTTGCAAGCCTTTTTCTGAAAGCGTGTGGAAAAACATACTTCATATTCATACATGTATAGATTGTGTAACTGTAGTGATGTAAAAAGGGTCTTATTATATATTATTGCCACTTAGGCCCCATCCACATGGCAACAAACAAGTCAATCTACAAAGGTTTAATATCATTTTGGTCTTTTTTAATCCAGACAACACTGTCGATGCCCTGAAATGAACTTTTTTGGATAACAAGTTATACAGAGCAGAAAAATCTTAAGATGTGGACCTCACACAGCCATGTGGATAGGCTAAATGCTACTTGTTGGAAATGATGAAAAAACTACTTTGAAAAATATATATCCGTGCGTGTCCACTAAAGCATTTATTCTCGAGCTGAGCATTTGTTTCTGTTGTTGTCAACAATGGTAGCGCCATGTTTTTTGAGCACATGCAGCGTAATGAGGCACTGAGAAATCATATTATGACCCCTGAATTGTAATCAGATCAGATTGTGACCCCCAGAAATGAAATTGGATCAGATCGTTACCTCCAGATTTTGAATGGGATTGTGATCCCCATAATCAAAATTGGATTAGTTTGTAACCCCCAGAATTGAAATTGAATTGTAGTGTGACCCCAGAATCGAAACCAGATCATATGGTGTCTACCAGAATTGGAATTGGAGCAGATCATTACCCCTTAAAATCGGGATTATGACAAAAAACTTCTCACATGCCAGACTGTAGAGACCAACCAATCAGATTCAGAGTCACTGTGTGATTTATGGCTGTAAATCCATCAGAAGAGCTTACAAGAGGATGCACAGACATTTATGGTGCAGTTACTGCGAAGATGTGCGAATAATTGTTTAAGTGAACATATCATAACTTTTTTTGGGACTTTGAACTTTGCTCTGTTGACTTTTTATGTTAATAATTTTACTCTGCAAGTTCAAGTCGCCATGAAACGGAAGTTAAAATTGTCAATTTGGTCATATGTCGAGATGTACATTCAATTGAAACGGCCCTGAAATTAGTTGATTTTATCCTTTGGGAACTGATTGGATCGTAGTAAGATGGTCATTGCTAACAAAATAAAGCTGTGACATGCCTTGATAGCTGATAACTAATAACTCCGCCCCAAATTACTGATAGCTTCGCCCCAAATCACTGAAAACTCCACCCTAAATGACTGATAGCTCCGCCCCAAATGACTGATAACTCCACCCTAAATGACTGAGAGCTCCGCCCCAAATGACTGATAACTCTGCCCTAAATGACTGATAACCCCGTCCTAAAGGCATTCCATGTGACCAGAAGAGGAGAAAAGTTATTTCGAGGGTAAAGGGAAGGTTATGATATTTGCTAAAAAATTATGAGGGATTCTTTTACTTCATTTGGGAGACAATTCCAAACTTTTGGAGCATAGTGACTAAAAGAGGTGCCACTAGATCACATCAGATTTACAGAGTGAAATTCTGAAGTCCAGCGCTAGATGAGCGTAGCAAATGGTTAAGATTGTACCTCGATAAGCAGTCAGAAATGTAAGGTGTCAGGTTGTGTAGAGCCTTATAAACTAATAAAAGAACTTTAAAATCTCTGCTTTGGTGCACTGGTAACCAGTGTAATTCTCTTAATGCTGGTGCAATATGTTCTCGTTTCTTCAATTTCATTAAAACTCTGCCTGCAGCATTTTGTATCAGTTGCAACTTTCTCATAGAACCCTTAGGTAAACCAATTTAAATGGCATTGCAGTAATGCTTGCTCATTCTAAAAAAAATTGTTTTATTAGTCCCGCTTAGGTGTACACCCCTGAGTAAAGCCAATATCATTTCTAAACAGAGGCCACGGCCATTATTATAAATGTAACCGACTACTGTACTCTATAATATTTGTGGTTTAGCCAAGCCAATGGTTTACCATGTATACACTTAATTTAGAATTATATTACTTTCAAACAAGGGTTGGGTACCCTGTCTAGGTTAGTCGTGCAACTCCTTGTTGACCTAGACGGAAGTTAACGCCCTTTCCACTTAAGTACACTTGAATCAATATTAAGAGTCAGTCGGATACCTAAAATACAGTTAGTGTCCCAATGCTCCATCTCAAATGGACTTTAGTCCGTCTACTGACCTGACAAAGGAAGTGTGGAAACAAGGATACAGCATAATCTACTAAAAATGAATAATTACAGAGTAAGCAAAATATGTTTAAACATAACAATTTGATAGTCAGGTAAATATGTATTATGCCAATTATTCAGTCAATTTATGAACAATCAATACAAGACATCAAATTCTCAAAGATAAATCCAAGATCGAAAGATGCATACCTGACTTCAAAATATACATAGTATGGAGCATAAAGCTCCACACTATGGATTAATTTGGTTACAGAATCGCCCTGAACATTTAGAAACTTTCCCTTAAGTAGTCACACCAAGAAACTGCTCGAAGAAAGGGGTGTGTTGAATAACAAAAGGCATTTGCATTTAGTGGCTGTTAGATTCTGAAGATTTTCTGCCTATAGGGCATTTGAATATAAACCCCTAGGTAAAGGCACACCCTTAGCAGTGGTTCAAAAGATACCTGAAGTTATACATCTATTGTTTTGATTATGTCTACTCCTGAGGGAATGAGACCATTGTACAAGTTGCATTGAGATATTTCAAATGGTATCAAGCATGATAAAGTCACTTGGATTGATTTAGAACATTCATACTTTGAAATAACCATTCTGTGTGAGTATGTATGAAGAGAGGGTGAGTGAAGAGAGGTTTGCGCGGATGCTTTAAATGTAAATGAAGGAAAGGAGAGGAGCTGGTTTTCCCGCATTCACACCTGGTGGGTTGTGGAGCCGATTGTCTCTGTGTTTTCAGCTCATGTTTGAATTGTCAAAGACATCAAAATATATGTGGTATCTCAAATCTTACAACTACATTTACATTGACTCAAAATAGTGCAAGGATTAAATATGCTGTATCATATCGTGCTTTATACAATGCTACTGTGTCAATTGCAGCTTTACATTGTGCAGTTCTCCTCTGGCCGACAAAACCAGCAGTTTAAACCAGACTACACTTTTTTACAGCATATTTTAATTGTCTAATTTAGATCATTTAGAAAATTGCATTGAAATCTTGAAGACAGAAAGGTAAAACATCAATTTTTGTGGTTTACAACTTATACGTGTTTGTGTGCCCCTGGAAAAAGAGCTTCTCTTGGTTTTAGCCTCTCCTTCTGTGTGATATTTTAAGCTGAAACTTCCGAGATATATTTTGGGGACACCAGAGATTAATATTACATCGTATGAAATAATTATATCTCTTTAAATGTCAATTCGGTGTCATTTCAAAGCAAATATTTATACCTTAAGCCTTTGAAAGACACGTCATATAGAGAACATACTGTGGTAATACCATAATTATATGAATGACTAATGG
>CAIGQZ010001336.1:891373-896373 GCA_903798205.1 Danio tinwini | reverse complement strand
TGGATGGATGGATGAATGAATGAATGAATGAATGAATAAATGAATGAATGAATGAATGAATGAAGAGATGGATGGATGAATGAATGAATGAATGAATGGATGGATGGATGGATGAATGAATGAATGAATGAATGAATAGATGGATGGATGGATGGATGGATGGATGGATGAATGGATGGATGGATGGATGGATGGATGAATGGAAGGATGGATGGATGGATGGATGAATGAATGAATTACTATGAGGCTTTTGAATGCTTGATTCTGATTGGCTGATGGACATTCTAATATGCTCAGTTATTTACATAAACACACAGTTAAAGTAGTTCCAGGCAGGTTTTGACCGAATCACAGTTCTATATCACTACACTGAATGACTGAGTTCTGAAACTTATAGGATGTTTTTTTAACAACCTTTCAGAGGTCATTCACACAATATGCATCTTTTGCAACTACTGTAAAAGCACAAGATGCATCACTCAGAAATGTTCAAGTCTTAGGGTGAGCACCTGTCCTTTATTCTCTTTGAGAAAAAATGCCCCTCTAAATGATTGAAAATGCCCCTAATCCGCATTCACTTCATGATCTTCCCTCCTCCACCCACTTTTCGATCTCTCCTCATTGAGAATATGTTTGGGGATACATTTTTGAGAACTGAGAAATATGTGCTTGTGGGTACATATGGCTGCATTTTATGTGTAAAACGAACGCTACGAGATGGATGGGATTTTTTTCGCAATGATTGGTTTGCTCAGTAGCCCACCACAAATGGCGGAAGACTTGGCATGTGCAGCAAACTGGGGTTCCAGTGCAGCAAAGCACGGTTCCAGAAACTAGCAAAAATTAACCCATAAAAAGGGGGAGGTGCAAGTGTGTTTTTGCTATTTTCAGATTGGTGCAGGTATCATTTTCACATTTTGAGTCACGTTATTTAAATAGCAAATGCATTTGTGCCACTTTATGGACTCATGGATGTGCTGACCTGAAAAGGAAGTGTGTTAGGGTACATTGCTGGCGCATGCTATTTTGAGTCAACATAATCACTGACCAACAAAAAACTGGTCTAAAGTCAATGTTTTTTGTTATTTAAAGAGCGCGTGACCTTTAGTTGATCATTTGGAAAAGTGTCAGAAGGCATGGACCCAAGATTCTCACAGAAATCAGTCAAGTTTGGTGTCAAGTCAATCAGTCAAGTCAATCAGTCAAGTTTGGTGTCAGTCAAGTTTGGTGAAGGAAAAATCCTGGTTTGGGGTTACATTCAGTAACCCCAGTGTGCGAGAGATCTGCAGAGTGGATGGCAACATCAACAGCCTGAGGTATTAAGACATTTGCGCTGCCCATTACATTACAAACCACAGCAGAGGGCAAATTCTTCAGCAGGATAGTGCCACTTCACATACTTCAGCCTCCACATCAAAGTTCCTGAAAGCAAAGAAGGTCAAGGTGCTCCAGGATTGGCCAGCCCAGTCACCAGACATGTACATTATTGAGCATGTCTGGAGTAAGATGAAGGAGGAGGCATTGAAGATGAAAGAATCTTGATGAACTCTGGGAGTCCTGTAAGAATGCTTTCTTTGCCATTCTAGATGACTTTATTAATAAGTTATTTGAGTCATTGCAGAGATGTATGGATGCAGTCCTCCAAGCTCATAGGAGTCAAACACAATATTCATTCTTTTTCCACTACACCATGACTTTATATTCTACACTGTACATTATTTATGTTAAGTGACAAGACTTTTGTCCAAGCAAAATCAGACCTTACTGTCCTAATTAAATAATTAAAAATCAAGCCATGATCATGTTTTTTTTGGTAAAATAAGCATAATCTAGAGGCCTTTGCCTTTCATATAAGCCACTTCTGATACCAAATAATGAACTAAAAGTCAAGTTAATATTTGTTGTTCCTAAAACTTAGATAGGCATCAAGACTTTTGTCAAGTAGTATACCCAAATATATTTAAATAATAAAGATTTAAGTTTTAAAATATAACAAAAATGGCTTTTGGCCCGACTTTAGACTTTGCACTTAGATCATTAAAATAGAGCCCAAAGTCTATAGTAAGAAAATCTCTGGCAATGTTGATGCGTATCTGTCAAGTGTGTTTTTACATAGACAAACTATGTAAAATAGTACACTCGAATGGAAAATTGTTCTGTGCGAATGACCCCTAATATATCAGACCTCTTTAAAAGGATAGTTTACCTAAAACTGAAAAATCTGTCACTATTTGCTCATCTTTTACTTATTACAAACCTATTACAAATCTTGTGTTGCACACAAAAGAGGATATTTTGAAGAAAGCTGACAACCAGTAACCATTGACTTCCATAGTATTTGTTTTTTCTACTATGCAAGTCAGTTCAGGTTTCAGCTTTATATATATATATATATATATATATATATATAAATATAAATTCTTTAGTGTTCAACAGAAGTAAGAAACTCCTAAAGGTTTATAACCACTTGAGGGAGAGCAAGTAGTGTGTACTCTTTTTTTGTAAGTTGTGTGTACTGTTTTGCATCTGTTCCCTTAACATCAAACTTGGCACAGTTTGACTGTTAATATTTACAAAAGATATCCGTGTGCTGAAAAATAGTTTGTTTTCTCCATTTCCTCCTCCAGAATGTGGATAGGTGGTCTTTCGATGTGTTCGCTCTGAACGAGTCGAGCGGTGACCACGCACTCAAATTCATCTTTTATGAGCTCCTGACCCGATATGACCTCATCAGCCGATTTAAGGTGAAGAAGAGTAAGAGATACAGCCTGGATAGCTCTTTTTTTTTAAAGGTATTAACACTTTTTCTTCAACAGATCCCTGTGTCTGCTCTGGTCTCGTTCGTGGAGGCTCTGGAAGTGGGTTATAGTAAACATAAAAACCCCTACCATAATCTGATCCACGCGGCTGATGTCACACAGACCGTCCACTACCTGCTGCTCAAGACCGGGATGGTGGTAAGAGGACACATGCATTAAATACTAGTATCTTGAAAAATATCTAGTAAAATATGATGTACTGTCATCATGGCAAAGATAAAAGAAATCAGTTATTAGAAATGAGGTATTAAAACTATATGGTTAGAAATATGTTGAAAAAAATCAGAAAATTGGGGAAAAAACATACAGGGGGGCTGATAATTCTGACTTCAACTGCTTATACACTTAGTGGCCACTTTATTAGGTAAATTAGGTGTCCAGCTGATAGAAAGGCAGCAGTAACTCAAATAACTACTCATTACAACCGAGATATGCAGAAGAGCATCTCTGAATGCACAACACGTCCAGCCTTGAGGCGGATGGGCTACAGTAGCAGAAGACCACACCAGGTGCCACTCCTGTCAGCTAAGAACAGGAAACGGAGGCTACAATTCACACAGGCTCACCCAAATTGGACAATAGAAGATTGAAAAAACATTGCCTGGTCTGATGAGTCTCGATTTCTGCAACATTCAGATGAAAGGGTCAGAATTTGGCATCAACAACATGAAAGAATGGAACTATCCTGCCTTATATTAACGGTTCAGGCTGCTGGTGGTGGTGTTATGGTGTGGGCGTCCTACCCAGTTCTAGAAGGTGTACCTAATAAAGTGGCCGGTAGGTGTATTTGGTTTATGAGGACTCTTCATAAAGGCTACCTTCATTATCAATGCTGTGCATCATGTTCTTGCAGCACAGAGCAATTTGTTGATTATAATGATCTAATGTCGCATTGTTCCACTCGCTCTCCATGCAGATACTGTGTTAATCATCTTGATAATGTTACTGTGACAACATGTTAAAGAACTCAAGAGGAACTGTGCAGAAACTCAGTGTCTGATCATTAATTCTGCTGACACACACACACACACACACACACACACACAAAGACACACACACATAGATATACAGTAGACACACATACACATACAGCACGCGCACACATACATACACTCAGACACACACTCTCCCTTTCTCTCACACGTAAACACACACACAGACACACTCACACATACAATATACACAGACACGCACTCTCTCTCTTACAAACACACACACACACACACACACACACACACACACACACACACACACACTTGTTGACCCCCACACAGATATAGACACAATCACACATAAAACAGGCACAGACACACACATACACACACACACACCATTGACCAAAATCTCTTACAACGCAATTAAGCCTTGCTCACACACTAAGTCACGTCTCTCCTCAGAACACACTGTTTTTCCGAGTCATTTTTCACCATGAGCTCTATTAGCTGATTAAATATTAAGATGAAGTCCTGAGGAAAGCAGCAGGCAGCTGACAGCTCCAGAATGATCTATTTATATAGCGCATGGCCATTATGTTACCACTATTAGTCGATTATTGAAAGAGGTCATATGCTTTTGATACTTTCAGCTTTATTTAGTGCCTAATGTTGCTGTTTGAGTGTGTAGAAAATCTGTTTAGAAAGAACACTAGTTAGAAATAATATATTTCAAAAAACATTCAATTAGCTTATTGGACTTTATTGCCAAGATCTCAATGTGAGCTTGAACATTAACACCATTAGCAAAACATTTATTTATTTATTTAGTTAGTTAGTTATTTATTGTTTTATTCATTGTTTTATTTATTTATTTATTTTTTCATTCATTTATTTATTTATTTAGTTAATTGTTTATTTATTTGTTTATTTATTTATTTATTTAGGTGTTTATTTATGGTTTTATTTATTCATTTATTTATTTATGTATTTATTTATTTATTTATTCATGGTTTTGTTTTTTGTTTATTTGTTTATGTGTTTATTTATTGTTTTACTTATTTATTTATTGTTTTATTTATTTAGTTAGTTGTGTTTATTTATTTATTTATTTAAGTGTTTATTTATTTAATTAGGTGTTTATTTAATTTTTATTGTTTTATTTATTAATTTATTTACTTAAGTGTCTATTTATTTATTTTTTTATTGTGTTTATTTATTTATGTATTTATTTGTGCTTATTTATTTA